>CAIGQZ010032248.1:4540165-4574824 GCA_903798205.1 Danio tinwini | reverse complement strand
ATATATATATATATGCCTCATATGACACCATGGGGCATAAATGTCTACTTTAGCAAATTTATGTTTTTCTAATAAAAATATCCATATTTCATATTTTATAAGCTGTTTTGTGTAACTTTTGCGAGAGACATCTGCATTATCTGCTTCTTCTATTGAGGTGCATTTTATGAATGTATTTAGCGCCATCAGATGGACAGGAGTGCGGAATGCATGCGTAGTTGAAAGAAACACCGTAGCGACACATGCACTTCACACTCCTGTCCAGCCAGCGCAAAATGCACCAAAAGATGGACCTCAAAAATATTAATTGCTTTGCAAAATAACTCACTAAATTGTTCAAAACATCAACGCTGGGGACACTTTGTGGTAAAAACCATTTGAATGCAGCAACAAAAAACTGAAATTGTGTTTTCAAACATATTACAAACATTAGATTGAAAGTATGCTCTATAAATGCTTTTAGCTTATCATCTAATATCATTAAATGTTAATTGTCTGCATAATATGTTTTCTAACAGGCCAACAAGAGACTATTAATTTATATTATTCCATTTCATTATACAAATGCCTCACTAAAGCATAAAAAATAGTTAAACTGATCCAAGATCAGGTAAACCTAATTAAACCTTTTCAGCAATTCACCACTGGGGGGAGATCTGAGTGAACTCACGATTAATGTGGATTTATGGTATTACACAGATCACCCCCTAGTGGAGATGCACTGAATTTGCAAAATGTTTCAAAACAGTGATGTAATAAAGCCCTGTTTACTGTAATCACATGACCTTGCCAATTTGATAAACTGATTAGAAGCAAAATAATCGTAACTGTTTTGAAGCAGCCATCACTAGTCAAAAGCGCCATATACTGTTAAAACAACCAACTAGCTATCACAATTGTAGAGCTGTAAAAGTCCAAGGTAATTTGTAAAATCATTTAGACAATATTCAACCAAAAGAAAAGAAAAAAAGTCATATACACCTGGGATGCCTTGAGGGTGAGTAAATCATTAGCATATTTTCATTTTTGTGTGAACTAACCCTTTAATCTATATTGCAACATCTCATGAATTAGTCTATTTATTAATAAAGTCCTATCTAATTAATTTTGGGCACATAAATGTGAAGAAAAAGACGTGTCTTATAATTCAATGGTCTAATTTACTCATTGACGATGTAAACAGATCAGTCCTACACTACACTTTCTCCTGGGATGTTTGTCTAAATGCGATCATTGCTTTGTAATTGTGCAAACGTGTAGATACTTCTAACATAAACCCACTTGTTAGTTGAACTTTTGATTAGGCACAAAATTCCAGCTTATTAATCCAGAATATTCGACAACCAACATCCTGAAAAAATAAAAGTACTCCTGTTTATGAGATGATAATAGCTACATAATAAAGCTGAAAATATAAATCAATATCAGAGGAAAATTTAAGGGGAAATTGCACGAAATCATCTATTTTTGTGCACTTCTGAATGTAATTAAAGTACTCCTGTTAATCAGATGAAATAATAGGCTTTTTTAACAGCTACATAATAATAATATACTATAATAATAATAATTATAAAGCAACGTTAGAGATAAATTTGAGGGGAAATTCCCCCAAAAATCATCTATTTTCAACACTTTCGCTGTTATTTTACCCAATTAGTGCATTTAACAGGGAAATCTAGGCTATAAAAAATATTCTCTTCACTACTTAGATGCACAGTGACATTTTTGGATCAAATGTGTTGTGTTTTTCAGTTTCTCCTTCCTCGGTTTTCCAATCTATGTGGCGAATGTGTGACTTTCAAGTATATTCTTTAGTGTTTTTGTTGGCGATTTCGTGAAACAAGCGTACGGATGAGTGTTGGGGTGTCATGCATTGCTGAGTGGGTTAGTTAGTTGGTTAGTCAGGCTGAGATGTTTGAATTTTACTTCTTGGCGTTGAGGGCGGCCAGCGAGGCATCGATGTCCTCCTCCTGCTGGAGAGGGTGCCACTGGGCGATGGGACGGCGCGGGTTCGCCAGCATGTCGGACCAGTGCTTCTGTGAAGTTCCTGAGGCTTTACTGCCGATGAAGATCTTCCCGATGGCATCGTTCTTGCCAATCTTGTCGTAGTCGAAGACCGTCACCACCACAATGATTTTCTGAAGCAGAAAGAGAAAAATGTATGCAAGTTTGTGCATCGAAAAAAAGCACATTATTATACATTATTATTCTTTTATCTTTGCCATGATGACAGTACATAATTGCTACAGTCACCAGCGATCCAGCTACTGCGGATCACTGGAGAACTACAAATCTGCCACCAAACGAACTACAGCTCCCAGCATGCACTGCACACACACACCAGTTCCTGATCCCGACTGATTGAAAACATGCACAGCTAAAGCTGCTCAAGGACTCATTACATGGACTTTATATACATCTCACATGCACACACACACACACACACACACAGGGCTGAGTCTTGTTGTTAATCTGTATACATCATAAAGCATTTTCCTTGCCTTGTTTTTCCATGCCGTGTTTTCAGACCCTCACCTAGTTTATTGATTTTTGATGTTAGCCGCCTGAACCGATCTCTTGCCTGGTTTGACTACTCTTTTGGATTGCCCTTTATAATTCTGTTTGCTCCTGTGATTGACCCTTGCCATTCTTTGTTTAATAATAATGCTGCCATTGGATCCTCAACCCTGTTGTCCACACCCTTGTGTTACAATAATATTTTACTAAATATTTTTTAAGATACTAGTATTCAGCTTACATTATGCTCGATTTTGGAAAAACTAAATTATCATGATTATTTTGGTCAAAGTTGTAATTAGGAATATTTGAAGAAATGATCAGTGGGCCAAAATGAAAACAATAATATATAGTCATTTACTATATCTTAAAATACATTAGAAATACAACCCCAACAGTTTTGTTTATATAACTACAAAGCTATATTTAATATATCTTATTTAAAATATGGACTATTAAAATCAAATGTATATATATTTTTGATTAATTAGGTATCTTAATATTAATTTTATTTTTAGAAAGATCTGATATTATATCTTTTGAATTTCAAATAATATTACATTCAATATTTAAAAATTATTGTTATTTAGATATCCCCCCCCCAAAAAAAAAAAAAATTGTTGTGTCTGAAAATCAGGGTTATTCCAACAAATATTGATTTCTTTACTATTCTGAAGTAAAAAAAATCATTGATATTGTGTTGTCTATAAATCAGTTTCATATATAAAGCATATATCTGACAATATGGCAAATATTGTTATTTTATTTAATAAAACAAAAGTTAAGTTTTTCTAAATCCAAAAAGAATTATTAAATGGCCCAAAAATTAAACAAAAAGTGTTTCAGGGATAATTAATACTCTTCGGATAAGGTATACAAAAGTAATCAGTCCAAGGCGCTTGAAACGTAAGTGAAAAAGTAAATAGCCTTTACTGACATGGCTATTATTTTAAACAAATACTGTACTGTACACTGTAAAACAGTGAAAATCACTAAATGAAAAAGGTTAGTTTAACTTATCATTTAAAAAAGGTTACTCTGACTTAATGAAAAAGAGTTATGGTAACTCATGAACTAATTGTATTAAGCAAAACTCAAACTGAATGAGTTACTAATGAATTAATTCTTCTTTTTGTGTTAATTTAATTCTAATTCTAGAAGCAATACTAAACCATTTGAGTAGCTACAGTGGTCAGCATATACGGGTACACCCCTCACAAATCTCTCTTTAAATTCATATTTTTAACAGGAAGCTATACAATATTATATTTGTGCTTATACATTAAATTAGTCAGTACTGAAGCCAAACCTGGAGCTTATCTAACAAAATAACTTATGATAACAGTCCAAAAACTAGTACACCAAAATTTATGTTATGGAAAAATATGAAATACAAATTTAAAAAAAGAGGAAAAATCAAGAGCAAAATGCAATATTTAGCTTGAATTTAATTGTATTTTTTTTCTATTTCTAAATATGTTCTGTGATTAAAATATAATTTTCATCAATATATCTGTTTAATAATTCAGTTTTGTATAAATGCACCAAAATACATTGCTTATATTCACTGAGAATAAAATGTTCTAAATCAGTTATGCTGAGCACTGTATATAGTTGTTTGGACTTAATTCATTCTATTAACTGAAATCTTACCAATTTGAGAACTGAACTTAAAATGTTTAAGTTACTAAAACTCTAAATGTTTTACGATATAAACACAAATAATAGGGCGACATAGTGGCGCAGTAGGTAGTGCTGTTATCTCACAGCAAGAAGGTCGCTGGTTTGAGCCTCGGCTGGGTCAGTTGGCGTTTCTGTGTGGAGTTTGCATGTTCTTCCTGCGTTCGCGTGGGTTTCCTCCGGGTGCTCCGGTTTCCCCCACAGTCCAAAGACATGCAGTACAGGTAAATTGGGTAGGCTAAATTGTCCGTAGTGTATATGTGTGAATGTGTGTGCATGGATGTTTCCCAGAGATGGGTTGCAGCTCAAAGGGCATCTGCTGCGTAAAACAAATGGAAACTAATTATGTTTGTGGGAGCAAAAGAAAGCAAATACCTAATGAGAGGATGATCACTCGCGCGCACAGGTGATGTGATGTGCGCGACTGTTTAAAACGCATGCGCGCTCCCGCTTCCTTGCGTGAAACTACCGTTTCTAGAAACGCAACTAGTGTGATCGGTTCTCTTTCAAATAGACTAGACAAAAAGTGACGCTCTTGCACTCATAGTTTTGCTGCTTTCAAGAGCTCCAGATTAGTCTTTTGGTAAGCAGCACCGATTACTTTCGCTTTAACCATTTTTTGAATAGACTATTAGTTAGTCTAGCTTTAACCTTGCGTGATCATCCTTTCATTATCACACACGGAATGTTTTTCACCTGCTTTCTTTTGCTTACAGGTGTTTTTGGTAATATGGTTTATCATTTCTTTACAATAACCTTGCTTCAATATGAGATTAACTCACCAATTTATGAGTAGTTACTGGTGATCTGGGACCTTTAGCCAGGACATAGTGCATAGTTTTGCATGGTTTAGTGCATAGTTTTAGATGCACTACAGCAGTTATTTTTTAAATGTCAATTGTTTTAGTTTTTTAAAGAAATGTTTTGTTAAATTAATAGTATACAGCTATATTCCATTTGTTTAGACACATTTAAATTTTGTGGATACGAAAAAAAGTTAGAGAGATAAAGTCAGAGATAAATTTGGTAAATCCTTAATTTGAGCTCTGAAAAGTGATGTGAAATAAAAACTAATTGTAATACAACACTATGAAACCATGACCCATTTGCATATACACGACACACAAAAAGTGAAATGAATGAGAAGGCACGTGGACATAACACAAAATCTAAATCAAGTAATTTTAGCGTGTCAAAGTAAAATTTATGCATATAAAATATATTTTCCCAACAACAAAATTGTTGCTAGTGAAAATGGTAAGTGGCTAGTAATGTTGGAAATCTACTAGCCACAGTGGCTGGTGATCAAAAAAGTTAATGTCAAGCCCTGGTTTCAACTTCCGGTTTCAACTGTAAATGCGTTGTCGTAATTGGTTTCATCAAACAGTTTAATCAGGTTTTACAGTGTACTGTATAGGCCCGTTTCCACTGAGTGGTACGGTACGGGTCGGTACGCTTTTATGGCCGTTTCCACTGTCAAAAGCGTACCGAACCGATCCGTACCGTACAACTTTTTCGGCACCCTTTCGAAAGGGTACCAAAGACGAGAAAGGGTAACCAAAGGTGGAGCTACACGCGCAGCTGAACGCTTATTGGTTTACAGAGATACGTCACGATCTCGTGGAGCTAGCCAGAATCAAAACAATGGAGCCGCCATGTTTTTAAATACACAGCCGAGACAACTATATGCATGTAATAACGATACATGGATGACCCGGGCTCAAAACAAACATTGTCGTTGTCTTGATGAACAACCACAAAGCCAAGAATCTGCCGTGTCCTGTTGTTGTTTTATGAGGCCGTCTAAAAGTGCGAGCGGTTTTTCGCTTTCTCCAGGGAGTCCGCGTTCGCGTCTAGATTTGATATAACAAACTTCTTGAGCTGATAATAATAACGTGCGTGTGTGATTAATGAAGCATCTTCGACATCTGATCCATTCAGAAAGAAAAGGACAAACGCGAGAGTGAAGCGCAGAAAAAAAGGAGAAGCCAGACAGGATTACAAGGATTCCCGACAGGAGCAAATAGTTTCAGCAACCTGAAACATGAACAATCTGCCATGTTTATCATCGCCTTTTGAACTATTATGAACTCGGAATAACGGAAATTCTCTCTAACAGAGGCTACATGTGCTGCTGAAGATTACAGACACAGAGGAGAGGTTAGCTCTGACTGTGGGCTACTGTATATGTTGCGTGTTGTTTTTGAACTCAAATAAGGACTTAATGTATGCTGTGTGTAGTTTTTCTGTAATTAGTAACATATCAGAGACTGTAAGGGTCTGTGTGTGTTCATATATGTTGCCTTTCTTTGTTAAGAACTGCATTGCAGTGTGTGCTGTTATGATTTTTTTTGTCTTTTTACTTTTTGGGTCAGTTTGGATGTTACTTTGGACTCATGGAGAAATTACACAATAAATATTTGAAAATGTAACCTGTTTTGAGTAATTATTTAATATACATCTAAGAACATAAAATGTATTTATATTAAGCAAATAACAATAACTTATTAGAAATTAGTGAAGTTTATGTAAACTGAACATAAAGAGGTTACGCTTAAACTAATGTTAACTTTTACGTTGGATTTATGTGATTACATTGGATGAAAAATTGACATCCAATTGAATTACATAAAGTTTAACTTTTGGGGTTAAATATTTTTTTGAGTGTGTCCATGATATGTAATGGAATGTTTGCATCACTTATCTGTCTCCCTATGGACAACTTTTCTGGATTGGTCAGTTTGCTTGGTATCCGTACATGTTACTTTCTAGCATAACAACCCTCTAGGGCTCCATGCATATTAAAAATGGGATTTGATTGCATTGGAAAACCAGGCAGCAATATCATTTTACTGTCATTAGTGTTTGTCTAAAGTCATCTTGGTGAGCTGTAAGGAGCTCTACTACCTACAGCTGTGACTCAGCAGAAAGTGAAGCACACGACTGAACACTGTCATTAATAAAAAAAAATACAGCACAGCACGAGCACAAACTCTCTCTGAGATCAGCATACAGAGAAAACTCTGGAAAGATGTATTTGTTAAAGGAACAGTTCACCCGAAAATACTAATTCTGTCATTATTTATTCAGACTTGTGTATATAACTGTAGAGCTGCGCATCGATGGATTTGCTCTTCAGTGTTTGGACTCTCAGTAGTGACTACTAAACCACATGGAACTGAGCTAAACTGAACTGAACTTAAACACTGAAAACTGACACTGTTTCAATTTACTATAATCTTCTATGTGAAGCTGCTTTGACACAATCTACATTGTAAAAGCGCTATACAAATAAAGGGAATTGAATTTAATTTAATACATAAGAAGAGTTCAGATGCAAAAGCCGCTAAACGCCACAAAAAGAAGTATATGATAATGACAGAAGAGTGAATGCTTAAGGCACGTAGTACACCATCAACAAATACAGTAGATTTACTTCTAATCATCCAAATCGCAGCGTCAGCACATTCAGAAATAACAGTTTGTTTGCAAAAGCTGCTTTGACAGCAAAAGCCACTATATTTCAAGAACCAGTCAGAAGGTGCAAATCAAATCATGTTTTCAATGTAGCAGTGCGCTGATACATCCGCTGTTTTAATCCGCTTCTGATTTTAAAAGACAGAGTTTGATCACCTGGATGAGACTGTCCGACTGTCAGTGAATGGCAAATGAAAACGTCCCTTACCTCAAAACTCTGTGCATTTTAAGAAAAAGAAAGCACACTGTACAGTCGGAGGTGTAGCATGCATCCATTACATTTTTTTGCACAGCGACGCTACTTTGAATGAGTCTGATTTACTTTACATTAAACGGCAACACAGTTTCACGAAAGACAGAGATAAGATGCTGTTCTTTTATCCCACGTGGATGCTATGAGGATAAACAAGAGACCAAGTGAATGAATGAATGACAGCTTCTAAAAGTGTCTGAGAGACGTCCCCTTTTTACTCAGTAGACCTTGTGTTTTATTTGCTAATTTAAGCAAATTTTTAAAAATATAAATATAATGTGTAAAACTCTACATTATTTATATTACTTCATATTATACCTCTTACAAGTTATTTATATTAATGGACAATGCACAGATGTTTCATAATGTTTTTACACTACATTATTTGAATCTAACAAGCTTAGTTTACAATGTTTACATTGCTCTACCTACATTAAATCTAAATCCCAAATATCAGAAATGACAACAGAATCAGATCAGTTTTAATGTTATTGATTAATGCAATTACTTGACAGTTTTCATTCATTTTCCTTCTGCTTTTTCCATGGTTTATCACAGCGGAATGAACCGCCACTTACTCGACAGATTTATGTGTTTTTAATTTTAGGTGGTTTGTGTAATGTGTTTTATGTTTGGTGAAATAATTTCTAAATGCATCTTTAGTGTTTATCAACAAGGGTGATGCGGTGGCGCAGTAGGTAATGCTGTCGCCTCACAGCAAGAAGGTCCCTGGTTTGAGCCTCGGCTGGGTCAGTTAGCATTTCTGTGTGGAGTTTTGAATGTTCTCCCCGCGTTTACGTGGGTTTCCTCCGGGTGCTCCGGTTTCCCCCGCAAGTCCAAACACATGCAGTACAGGTGAATTGGGTAGGCTAAATTGTCCGTAGAGTATGACTGTGAATGAGTGTGTATGGATGTTTCCCAGAGATGGGTTGCAGCTGGAAGGGCATCCGCTGCGTAAAACATATGCTGGATAAGTTGGCAGTTCATTCCGCTGTGGCGACTTCAGATTAATAAAGGGACTAAGCCGAAAAGAAAATGAATGAATGAATGATTTTCAACTAATTACACTGTCCTGTCCCAATAGGTGGATTTAGAGGTTTTTGCAAAAACGATTTATCTGGTTTTGACGCAAAAGAAAATCTACATTGTTAAAAACCAAAGAATTTACATTTTTGAAAAATATATACTTTGTTTACTAGCTAATAATCTTATCATTACATATAAAATGAAACTTCTAAGGCTAATTATAGGAGCCTGATAGAAAATTCTTATTTACATTAAGGTCTGATGGATTTAGAGGGTTTTGCATCTGAACTCTTCATATATATATATATATATATATAAACAATATATATTAACTTTATAAACAAATAAAAATAAAGATGAAAAAAATAAGGCTTTCTTCTGAAAATATTTTGCAGAAAAGAGACTTTTATATTTTATTTTACTATAATTTATTAAATATTGCCTAATTTGATGAGTTAAAAAAAATGAATAAATAAACAATAAATAAACTCAAAAATCATTTACTGCAAAATGTTATTACAAACTGATTAAACTGAATTCATTCATTCACTCATTTTCCTTCAGCTTAGTCTTTATTTAAAAGGTCACCACAGTGGATTGAACCGCTAACTATTCTGGCATATGTTTTACCCTTCTGGCCGCAACCCAGTACTGGGAAACACCCATACACACTCATTCACACACATACACTATGGCCAATTTAGCTTATTCAAGTCACCTATAGCGCATGTGTTTTGACTGTGGGGGAAACCAGAGCCCCGGAAGGAAACCCACGCCAACACGGGGAGAACATGCAAACTCCACACAGAAATGCCAACTGACCCAGCCGGGACTCGAACCAGCGACCTTCTTGCTGTGAGGCGACAGTGCTAACCACTGAGCCACCGTGCCGCCCTTGATTAACTGTCTTTTTCTTAAAAATGATGATTAAAAATAATTGAAATTCCAAAAATTATTAAAAGGATCAAATTAGTTTATCTGAAAACAACATACCAATCAGAATCAAGTTTTCCAAAGAGCCATGTAATAATGTCATGGTAATACTTCCTAATATACTGTATACTTGTCAGTCGACTAATGAAACTTTGTTCTAAAATGTTCCCTGCAGTGCCTTTAATCCGCCATCTTTACCTTGTTATCCTGGAAGTCGTAATCCAAAGAATACTGAAGCTTTCCCAGTTTCTCCACTTCTTTCTCCTCTTCCTCTTTCTCCTCCTCTGTCAAACCGGTTTCTCCTTCTTCATCGTCATCATCCTGTTGTTTCTGCGGGGCAAATGTTAAACGTTTTAATCGCGTTGATATCTGGAATATGAGTATATGTGGTTCCTGTCTATAAGCATGCCACAAGCTCAGGGCCCGGTCAGTAGCAGACAGTACAGGTTGGAGAGATGCTTTTCTATTTTTAATCTGTCAAAGCAGACTTGGAGTAATGTTGTCATTCAGGGCTGGAGGTTGAAAATGACTCGAGTTCACAATTTTTATTGGTAACACTTATGTTGAAAAACAGTTTAATACAGTTAGATTTTGCATATACACTCACTGGCCACTTTATTAGGTACATCTGTCCAACTGCTCGTTAACGCAAATGTCTGATCAGCCAATTACATGGCAGCAACTCAATGCATTTAGGCATGTAGACATTGTCAAGACATTCAAACCCAGCATCAGAATGGGAACGAAAGGTGATTTAAGTGATTTTGAATGTGGCCCGTTGATGCCAGATGGACTGGTCTGTGTATTTCAGAAACTGCTGATATATTGGGATTTTCACGCACAACCATCTCTAGGGTTTACAGAGAAAATATCCAGTGAGCAGCAGTTCTGTGGGTGCCTATGCCTTGTTGATGCCGGAGGTCAGAGGAGAATGGCCAGACTGGCTCCAGCTGAGCAACAGTAACTCAAATAACCACTCAATATGTATTCAAATGGCCTCCACAGTCACCAGATCTCAATCCAATAGAGCACCTTTGGGATGTGGCGGAACAGGAGATTCACATCATGGATGTGCAGCCGACAAATCTGCAGCAACTGTGTGATGCTATCATGTCAATATGGACCAAAATCTTTGAGGAATATTTCCAGTAGCTTGTTGAATCTATGTCATGAAGGATTAAGGCAGTTCTGCAGGCAAAAAGGGGTCCAACCCGGTACTAGTAAGGTGTACCTAAAAAAAGTGGCCTGTGAGTGTATATTTAAATGAGCTTTTTGGCAGCACTAGAAAAACACTAGAGGAGATTTATTGATATGCATAAAGATTCATGCAAGCATTTTCTCCTCATCTGCATGATACATTGAACTGTTCATCAGTGATGCTCTAGGGAACAAGTGATGACAGCAACTATTTAAAGAAGAACAGACTCCTTTGTGCTATTCTGGGAATATGAAATACTGACATGCCGTTCTTGTGTGTTTTTGAACATCATCCAAAACAAACAATAATGTGCAGAATACATTTTTTTATATTCCTCAAACAGGTCACATTTTCGGCAGTATGCAGTGGCCCAAAAATATTTGGCAACCAAGCCACACTTTGAAATGTCTGAAAGTGATGTAGTGATAATAGCATTAACACTCATAGTAGGGCTGCACAATATTGAACAAATCTGATATTGCAATAATTTATTTTTCTGCAATAAATATTGCGCTATGAAAAGATGGTTTGAGTAGCTCTATTAGGCGGTTTTCTGGCGAGTCTAACAGTATTCAGGTACAAAAATGAAATAATCACAATGCAAAAAAAAGCTTTTCTTTCTTTGCTTCGTCCTGTTTCCAGTCTAAATATCTAAAAATTCTTAGATCAAGCAATAATATTGTTTTGTTTCCACCTTAAGTAGAAATAATAGTTGTTTTCTTTAAATAAGCTAAATTATCTGCCAGTGTGGTAAGTAAAATATTCTTGTTTTTGCTTTGAAATGTAGATATTTAGACTAGAAACCAAGACAAACATTTCAAGAAAGAAAAACTTTTTTGCTGCATAAATCGTATCAATTCTGTATGAATAATTATATAAAATAAATCTTTGTCACACCTCCAAACATAATTTTTTTGTGCTCAAATGTTCTAAACTCTCTTAAAATGACAAGTCACAGGCCTTCAAATCTAATGCAAACTCTGCAAATCATGTGGTCTGTGGCTCATGGTCAATTATAATCCAGACTCAACATTGCATAGATGCGCACATTCGATATTGATGCTGAAACTATATATTGTGCAGCCCTAATTCATAGACATTATTATCATCATGAGTACCCGTATTAACCCTTTATCAGGCAGACAACCATATCTGGTAACTTGTTTTCATATTATGTTAGGTCATAAAATGTCTTGTAATAAACCCTAATGATATGGGATCTTTCAATGAGTATTTTAACGAGTGCCCTATAAAGGGTAATGAATGTTTTTTTTAAGAAATTAAATTTAAACATAAGATCCATATGTCTCAAATGCAACTTGCCCAGCAGGCACAGGACATGACATCAGATTGATGCTGTACCCCAACGTTGTTGGACGTTGCATTTTGTTTGGAAATGAAAATCAGGTTGACATCAGAACCCAACGTCAGGCCGACGTCAATATCCAACATCGGACAGACATTGCATTTTGGTTACTTTAAACGATACCTAAAAACAACAAATTATCAACGTCTAATGATGTTACAGCTTGACGTTGTGTGAACCTTAACAATATGACGTCTATCAGATGTTGGATTTTGGTTGCCATACTTGACGAATAAATGTCAGTATTTGACATCGATATAACGCTGGTTGATGTAGACTCAACGCTGGATTTTGACCACTTTTCAACAACCTAAAATTTAAAAAAAATCAACGTCATCTTTATCAGATGTCAAATAATGTTGTCCTTAGACGCTAGTGACCTACATCTAACCCAATTTTAACGTCTTATGATGTTGTGTGTCTGCTGGGTGGTATGATATTTTGTTATCTAATGTAATTACATTTAAATATTTACAAGTGTGGCTGAAGTGTCCAAATAGTTTTTGAGGTCACTTTATGTAATGATGCATACTTTTATGTGTAATATAATACAGTATATTTTAAGAACATTACAATTTGGAGCTCAAAGTTATTTCTACATTTTCTAAATGTTCAATGATAACAATAAAATAAAGAATTTTTGCACTGTGCCACCAAAGAAAATTGTCATGCTTGAGTCAGTTCCTAACCATATCCATATATCAACAAATTAAAGGGCACAGCAGAAAATGTACTAGAATTGAAAACAAATTGGTCCTTTTGCATGTATTTAAAATAATTATTTCTTATTTGTTACGGTAAATTCAATTGATTACATGATCATAAAACTGCAAACAGCTCATGACAAGCAGACATGATGTTTTACGTTAACGTCTTACTGCTTTTAGTGCAATTAAACAGCCGTGCCCTTTAACACATGCATTCAGTGTGAGTCTTGTGGGTCTTTTCTTACTAACTCTTAACAGGATTAGTGAGTTAATTAGTTATTCCATTCACACCTCCTACACATTTATGCCTCTTTGTTATTGCATTATGGTTGTTTTTTGGTCCACTTAAGTGGGGTTTCCATTTGCATTGTAACTTTCCTTTGTTTTTAATTGTATTGTCATCAAGCAGCAGGTACAAAAGGCTTAAAACAAGGAAGTTACAACAGCCATTCCATCCAATCCCACCCACGCGGTGCTTGCCAAACAGCTGTGCCGTTCATCTGTCCACCTACCGTAGCGCCGACGCCATGAGCGTCAAGAAATGCGGCGCATTAGACACATAGCGGGAGGAAGGAGAGCAGAGAGAGAGGGAGAGGTTGAACTCACGACACACCGAAAAACAGAACGAAACACAGTCAAGACAGTGAACAACACCAAGAGCACCAGTCTGAGAAATGACACACTGCGATGCTTGCGAAATCTGTATGTATATGGGTTTGGCGTACAAACGTTTTAAAAGCCATGCTACAAAGTTTGTGTAAAACTGCAGGTGAAGAATTTATCGAAGAAGAATTACATACAGTGAGTGTTTATGCTAACGAAATTAAATTTCAGTCATTACAAGTTGCCAGTGGGTGACAAAAGTTAAGCGCACTTGAAATGATTCATTCGAAAGAATTAATTTAGCGATAAATCAAGTGACTTTCATTACAAGTGAGTCGCTGAATCGTTCACTCAACAGATTCGTTCAAAAGCACTAGTTCATTCAGCAATAAATCAAGTTACTGTCTATATGAGTGAGTCACTGAATCATTCACTCAACAGATTCATTCTAAAACACTGCTTCATTCAATGATAAATCATGTGACAGCCTTTTGGGTTAGTCGCTGAATCGTTCACTCAACAGACTTGTTCAAAAATTCATTCAATGATGTATCGTGATTGCTTTTTTAAGTTTCTGAACTGTTCACTGGACTGATTTGTTTGAAAGCACTAATTCATTCAGTGATTTTATGAGTGACTCAGTGAATCATTCACTCAAGAGATTCATTCAAAAACATTCATTCACTTAATGATATATCATGATTGCTTTTTGAGTTTCTGAATTGTTTACTTGACTGGCACTAATTCGTTCAGTCATAACTCATCTGGCTAATTTTATGAGTGACTCAGTGAATCATTCACTCAACATATTCATTCAAAACACTGATTCATTCAATAATAAATCATGTGATTGTCTTTTTGAGTTAATCTCTGAATCATTCACTTGACTGATTTGTTCAAAAGCACTAATTCATTCAGTGATAAATAAAGTGACTGTTCTGACTGACTCACTGAATCATTCACTCACCTGATTTGTTCAAAAGCACTAATTCATTGATAAATCAAATAAATGCTATGATTGAATCACTGAATCATTCACTCAACTGATTTGTTCAAAAGCACTAGTTCATTCAGCAATAAATCAAGTGACTGTCTATATGAGTGAGTCACTGAATCATTCACTCAATAGATTCATTCTTAAACACTGCTTCATTCAATGATAAATCATGTGACAGGCTTTTGGGTTGGTCGCTGAATCGTTCACTCAACAGATTCGATCAAAAATTCATTTAATGATGCATCGTGATTGCTTTTTTGAGTTTCTGAATTGTTCACTGGACTGATTTGTTTGAAAGCACTAATTTATTCAGTGATAACCCATCTGGCTGATTTTATGAGTGACTCAGTGAATCATTAACTCAACATAATAATTCAAAACACTGATTCATTCAATGATAAATCATGTGATTGTCTTTTTGAGTTAATCTCTGAATCATTCACTTGACTGATTTGTTCAAAAGCACTAATTCATTCAGTGATAAATAAAGTGACTGTTCTGACTGACTCACTGAATCATTGTTCAAAAGCACTAATTCATTGATAAATCAAATGAATGCTATGATTGAATCACTGAATCATTCACTCAACTGATTTGTTCAAAAGCACTAGTTCATTCAGCAATAAATCAAGTTACTGTATATATGAGTGAGTCACTGAATCATTCACTCAACAGATTCATTCTAAACACTGCTTCATTCAATGATAAATCATGTGACAGCCTTTTGGCTTAGTCTCTGAATCCTTCACTTGACTGATTTTCTCAAAAGCACTAATTCATTCAGTGATACATAAAGTGACTGCTGACTGACTTATTGAATCTTTCACTGACCTGATTTGTTCAAAAGCACTAGTTCATTCAGCAATAAATCAAATGACTGTCTATATGAGTGAGTCACTGAATCATTCACTCAATAGATTCATTATAAAACACTGTTTCATTCAATGATAAATCATGTGACAGCCTTTTGGGTTATTCGCTGAATCGTTCACTTGCCTGATTAGTTCAAAAAGACTGATTCATTCAGTGATAAATCAAGTGATTTTCTTTGAGGCTGTTTACAACTGGTCACTACATTTTGTTTTGTTTTGTTTTTTTCAATCTGAAAATTTACAAAGGGCACAGTGTTTTGTTTTGGGGAAAATAGATTCTACATAAATTAATGTAGACCCTTTATAGTCTTGAACATATCTGTATGACAAAATTAGATGTTTCAACTAGATGCTTGTGATGATTACTGGGACATGAGTGGAGCCTATACTACACATATAAAATCATTTATATGCCAAATAAGATACATAGCTTATGTTTCTGTAAACCATAGTAATAATTAAATATAATATGGTGTATTCGACACTTTAGGCTTAGTAAATTTGCATATGGCGCAGGATTTGTATGTCAGATTTATATCTGTTTTGTGGAGATGCATTTACATGTGGCCTTATGCATTGAACCATCAAGCCGATCAGAGAGAATGCTTGAAGTGACCAGGTGTAAACATTCAATTTATTTCTAGTCTCTGAATCATTCACTCAACTGTTTTGTTCAGACGTTCTAATAAACAACAAATTAAGCAATTATCTTAATAAATGACTCAGTAAATCTTTTATAATGTGACTTGGAACGGCTTTGAAATACAAGTTGCAACTATTTTCGCACAGAATTACTGGTTATGTTTTAGAGAAAATGTATTACATAAAAATAATATAAATTTTCATTAAAGGGCACCTACGGTATGATGAAAATCTACTTTTGTAAGCTTTTTGGACAGAACTGTGTGTAGGTATAGTGTGTCCACAGTCATATTGGAGTGATATAAACCCAACAAGTCTCTTTTTAAAAATTTCCTGCCATAAAAATAGGATCCAAATCGCAGTGATTTTGAGGCTCACCGCAACGTGACATAGGAGTGCGGTTTTCTCCGCCCACACCATAGATTGACAGGCACCATGTTTCTATAATAACATGTATACACACGTTCACAAAACATTTTTTTTGCAAATAACCATGTATTAAATATTTTTTTTTACAACTCACAGTGATTTTTATAAGCTTTATAAGTTCAAAAAGTTTTTAAAACATATGTAATAAATATGATACCTAATTCTTAACCACTAGGCCGCATGGTGTCAATAAACGCTATTATGTGTGTGTGTGTGTACTGCAAATGGCATTTGTGTGAGACTCATCATTTCAAAAAGGCTTGAATAAACTCAAATATATCTAAATACTAGGGCTGTCAAAATTAGCGCATTAACATACGCGATAAATTTAAAATATTTAATGCGTTTAAAAAATCTACGCATTTAACGCAGTTGCAGTTTTTTTATTTCCTGTTGTGGCCGATGTGTGTTTAGGGCCGGCGTGTCCATAGAGGCGACCTAGGCAAACCCCCAGTCCTCACTTTCATCCGCGACACCCACTCCCTCCCTCCCGGTCCTCACTTTCATCCGCAAACCGACAAATTTGTTTTTTATTTCACTTTCAGGTTATAGGCGGCGTGATCACCGTTCGCCTAGAGCGCCAGTTCAGCTTGCTCCGGCCCTGCGTGTGTTTAATGTGCAAAGAAATATGGATAAGACCAAGGCATCGCTTTTAGAAGGAAAGTTTCAGTATAAAATAATTAAGGTCGCATCACCAGGGTCTTCAGCATTTCCTCCAGAGTTTCATGCAATTTTGGGTGTTTCATTTTTAATCATTAGACTTTAACTGCAGTTCAGCAGTTCACTTTCATTCAGCAACATATTGTTCATGCCTCGTGACCATTCGTAGATGAAAATATAAAAGATTGCTGAAAGAGTGCTGTATTAATGGAATTTGATACCGCATGGCGAACGGAAAGAAAAACCTCTGCATTTCGGGACTCGGGTGGTCCTTTAAGGGCGTACTCACACGATGTACCGTTTCCTTGAACCGGGCCAAAGCATGCTTGTCCCCCCTCTCATCTCCCCCAACGGCTCGCATTACATTTGGACCTGGGCATCGCTTACGTCATCGATGAAGCGCTGTTCAGTAAGCGCTCTCGCTCAGCACAGTGGAGATTTCTTTAGTTATATCGTTTAAGTTGTTTGATATGCGGTGACACGCAGTCAAATATGTTGCCGAACAGATCAGCCACCTTTGACGTTCATAAGCAATCATAAAGTCCTCGTGCTGCAGGAATTAGGAGGTTTGCTGAAGCTGCAGCTGTCGTACAGTGAGGGATTTGCGTCTTTAATAAACTTTGATGTTCATTGCGTTCATTGAACAGTACGAATGATTAATTAATTCATATCAAACAGACCCTTAAAAGTTTCGGGCCAAGTGAACCGTGCCTGAGCCCGATTCAGAGCACTCACACTTCTCAAACGATCCGGCAAATGGGCCTGGGGACGGTTCAGATAGTGTGAGTACGCCCTAAGGTAATCAAAAATCGCTGCTTACATGCTTGAGAAATCCAGCCATACTTTAAGAACGCTTAGTTTAAGCAAATTTGATGAACACGATCGTGCGTGTTGATGATCTGAAGGGAGTGGGCTGTACTGCGCATTCTCTCTCTCACTCTGTGTGTGTGCGTGTGTGTGTGCGTGTGTGTGTGTGTGTGTGTGTTGTCCCCGATAATGTCAATAGATTGGACTCTCTTAGCAACTGGCTAAATGTTAAGGAGGACTCAGCTAAATTGTTTCTACTTTATAATTAATGTTTTAAACTCGCAATACAACTTTACAATAAATACAATTGTTTGTATTCAGTACTTTATTATTATTATTATTATTATTATTATTTTCATATTTGCAATTTGCAAGTATTTTGGATTTTTTTAAAATTCGTGATTAATCATGAAAAATCATAATTAATTTCTTTCGTGAATAATCATGATTAATCACAAAAAAGTGTGATTAATTAGTTAATTTTTTAAAAAATCAATTGACAGCCCTAATAAACAAAAGGAAATAAACTTGGTATTTTTGACTAATGAGCTGTATTTCAGCTTCATCGGTGTCTGTCTCTATCACTGACTGCTGTTTATCTGACGTAACTCCTGATAAGAAGCAGACATGCACGTGGGAGCTCATTTGCATTTAAAGCCACTGGCTACAAAAACAACTACAATGTATTCAGACACCAAAATGGGCAGATTCTGAAAGCTATAATAAATAATCTGATGGGTATTTTCAGCTGAAACAGACACATTCTGGAGACAAAAAAGAATTATCTTTCATCTTGTAAAAGGGGTAAAATAGGTGCCCTTTAACCCTTTCACTATATATAACTTAAGATATACAACTATATTAAGATATATAACTTAATATACACACTTATTTTGTAGAATGACCTTTAAAGCTTCTGTTTCATTGTATGATCAAGATCATTCGGGCGATACTTTTGTTTTGGAACATCTAGTGCGTCATTTCTCTTCAAAGAAAATTAAACACTCACAATTACTGACGAACACAATAAAGCAAACCATGAAGCTAATCACATAACAGACTCTCCTTCATTAGTTCAACCCACACTAAAGTGGTCTGATGATTGCTTGCATTTCTTAACGAAGCAACACTAATTTGAGCTGATGTGCCCAGTTAACACTATCACATGGTTTTAACTCTACAATCAAACAGAAGTGTGCATCCGCTACGTTATTAAACGTTGTCATGATGGATGCCCTGTTACATACATCTCCGCCCTGCATGTTCTTCATGTTGAAGCCGTCCTTTCCCTTTTTGCCTTTCTTGTTCTTCTTCTTCTTACAGCAGCATTTCTTGATGATACAGAAGCAGCAGGTGAGGATGAGGAGGGCGGCCACTACAGCGATGGCGATGAGCGCCCATGGAGGCACTGCAAAGCATCACGGGAACAAAATCAGACAGATTTATTCAGATGATGAGCAGCGTGTTACATCTTGATGGTGGATAACCAAATAGCACAGCACATTCTGAAGAAACATTACAAACATGAACATGCTTTCAATTGCTAAATTAAAGCTGCCCACATTACAAAATACTATAGTAAATTATAGTTCTTCTGACACATACATGCTTCACAGCAGAACGAAACTCCAACTCTGACCCAGACTAGTAAAGTGTATTATACTGAATTAAATGCTACAACATAATGTAGTAATAAATATAGTGAACTGTTATACTGTGTAATAAATACTGTTAAATTATGTAATGAATATGGTGCTTTAGTTTTTAGTACAGAAATAAACTGGTGTGGTATAATATTCACTATGTCTGGACTGTTTTCTGAGCTACACTTATAATCTCACCATGATTTTTAGATCATAATTTAATAATTTAGACTACTTAGACTCATTTTTGTATTGTTTTTGATCCCCTCATGAGAACTCTCTGTTTAAAAATGGGCCGTGGAGGATTGTAGATTTAGAAGTAACCACCCACTGCTCTAATTGGATAAAAGTTTTGCATATTAACAGAGCTAAACAGGCAGTACAGTAAAAGTAGGCATCAATTTTGTGTGGAGGCGGAGCTTATCCACCCTATTACATCATTGAATAAAACCTTCCAGAACCTGTTGTTTTGGCAGACTGCCTTCAATATAAGCTGATTTCAGAAGAACCACAAAGATCTGAGTTGTAAAATTTACAGGATGCTTTTAAAGTGATATGACTTCTCACATATCGAAATATCAAGGGTATTTTGGTTTAGCAGTTCATGACCCCTTTAAATAGAGCTGACTGTAATTGCATGCTGACTTCAAGGGCTTCAAGATGAAAACAGATTACTTTCTTTTCACTGAACTTCTAGATTTAAAAAGTAGTCCAGTTTGATAGCATCTTTAAAGGTTCAAGAGATTTTTTTTTAAGATTTTAACAGGTTTGTGCGCATTGAGCATCAATTAAGACAATGTTAGCACCTGCTAGCTTTAAGTGTGGAGAAAACATGGTTAATTTTGAGCTTGTGTCAGCTAATTTCATCTTCCGGGCTTAAAATCATTATCAATATAATTTTTTTTTGCATTTTAACCTAGTAAATTATAAAAACTCGTAATTGTGACCTTTTGGTTGTATATGCACCCAAAATTTTATCTAAGCGACCTAAAAATATATTTGGGAGCATTTGTGTGAGCGCATAAAATTGTTGCTGTGCGACCTGTTTTCACTGCAAATTATTCACTGCATGCGCATAATTAGGAGACACTCACGTAGCAAGCATCTTTCCACTAAACAACGCCAAACGCATGTGCTCAGGAATAATTTAAAACTGGTGTTTTGGTTAATATCAGCTGTCAATCACTTAGTTTAGATGACAGGCAGCTAGAGCCAAAAAAATGTGAAGGTCTGGATATGAGAGAATAAAAATAACACTGACAGATTTTGTTTTAGAAGCCACCTGAAGTTACAAATAATGGCACATTTTATTAGTGATCATGTGGTGAATGTTAATCCACCATTTACCCTTTTTTCCAAGAGTGAATAAAAGAGTAAAAGAAAATGACTAAAGCCATTCACCGTAAAGCCGGTGGGACGGAGTTTGCAGGTAACAGCGTTTGCCACATCTACACATTTTAAGCATGAGATGTTCGAACATTATTTAATCCTTTATTTAATCATCATTATGCTGTCAATTGTGTGAGTGGCACCACGTTTACCATCGCAAAAGAGCATACATTCACTGAGATTAATATTGCAGCTTGTGAAAAGACTGTTATTGCTGATGATAAGTTATATGTCAATATCATCTGTGCGATATCAGACAGCACCAGTGAGAACAGCACAGTTATTATCACTAACTCAGTTCATCTCCTTCACGTCAAGCAGTGTGTGCAGGGCCGGTGGGCTCATGCTGATTTTTTTTGTTTCTTAATTTTGATTAGCATTGCTTTCAAATGCAATGAATCTGGTAATATAAAACTTGTAGTAACGATGCTCATAACTTATGGTGGGTGTGTCTAAATTTTGGCCTGTGCGCCTACATTTTTTTAAGTTAGGAGCACCAGTGCTATCAAAATAAAAAAAAGGTTAATTTCAAGCCCTGCCCTATTTTTTTCCCTGTTCTGCCGGCCACGCCCACCCAGAGGTAGACTTGAACTGAATGAGGAGGGTTTCATGATCCTTTAAGAGATGAACAATTTAACATTTGCATCTCCAGCAAAATGATGCACTATTAATTATCTTGATTTAGCAAGAGAGAAATTCTATGCAAATGTTAACCTTCTCATGGCAAAAAAAATAGCGAAACCCTTTCTAGGTTTTTGTTTTGTAGGCTTTTATTTTACAGTACTGTAAAAATACTCAAAAATGTCTCTGTCAATGTTTTTAAACAGTTATATTTGATTTACCAAAGTCACACAAGTGACAATTTCACATCTGTCACATCCATAATGAAGAGATGTCACATCCATAACAAAGCGTTCTCCTCATAAATGCAAAAATGCATGATAAAATAAAATCAATCATTTGTGTTCTCTATAGCAGTAGTCCTCAACCACCGGATCAATGGGTACCGGGCACCACAAGAAATAACTTATTATTTCCGTTTTATAAATTTTCTGAGTCTAAACGATCGTTTATTTAGATTTTTTTTCTATTTTTAAAAATGACTGTATTCTTTCTCTTACATCTCGGTCACTTGAGCGCCAAAATTGAACCCACAAGAAGCAAAATGAGTAAGAAACAGACATCTTTAGAAAGTTTCTTTGTGAAGGGGGAAATGCCCAGTAAAGGACCCGCAAAATGCCAAGGAATAGATCTGCAACTAATTTGTAAACAAATCAGGGGAATCCAGCATGTCTGTGCAAGAAGAATAACTGCTGGAGATCGCAAACAATGGCAGCATTTTCTAGAGTTTTTCACGAGCCTTCTAGAGTTCGCACAAGTTCGTTATTTTCAATAAAGGTGGGCGGCTAGGGCTCGTTCTTCCAGACAAACCTTGTTAAATTAATTCCACGAACGCACCGCAAGTCGCAAGACAAGAACTGCATGATCAGGTTCAGCTTGTATGGAATATACACATTTCGGTAGACTAATTATCAACACCCAAACACTGCAGTGCTTTGTAATTTTCTCCATGAATAAAACTTGTATCAGAGTGACAGCAATAGCACCGTCACATTTGTAGAGTGCTCCCAGGACAAATGTCATTCAACCGCACCAGTCAAGACAGTGTGCCAATGTGAACATGCTGGACTTTAGCGTTGTGTATGGGTGAAGTAACGAGCAAACAAAGAAAACAAAGCATAAAAGCAGAACATTTCATAGGGAAGAGTTCGTTTTTTAAAAAAGTATTTGTATGTCATGAATGTTTGTACTAAACAAGAAACGTTATTAATGATAATACAGTCACTTACTGCATTCACCATAAGGCAAAGTAACACCAACTTGCACTAAATACCAGGCTTATGCTAGTTTTGTTGAATAAAATAAGCAAACAATGAAAAAGATATGACAACAAGACAGAAACGTGTATTATTGTCGGCTGATTACTTAAGTAAACGATTCGTTCATAATGGGGATTCATTCACAAACAAATCGCTCCCTCCATTAGAACGAGAGGTGAAAGCAGGAGAGGGGGTGTGTTTCAGGACATGGATTAAATCAAATTTAACAGGGAGGGAGATAATACATTTCCATGCACACAAACACTCTTTGTCAACAATGCCCGTGCGATCACTTATCCACCATTTTAGAAAAGTGATGTAAAATTCTAATTTTCGTAATAAAAAAAAATATATTTGCATACTGACCACTGGGAAAACTTTTGATCATAGATATATGTATATGTGTGCATATCTCTGGCTCTGAATGGCCACAGGCCACTATTCCATCGTCCTGCATTCATTTCAAAGGAGTGCTACCCTGTACTAAAATGCCGGATCTATTGATGCATTCCTTCCAAAAGGCAACAACAGTGTAAGCGACATCTCATAGATATCTACATTAGATGTCGCCTACCCAACTGTTGTCTATTAGAAGGAATGCGTGAATAGAGCCGCCATTTTAGTACAGGGTAGCGCTCCTTTGAAATGTATGCAGGACCAAGGTGAAGTGGAGGACTGTGGCCATCCAAAGCCAGAGAAATACACATATACACATATATCTATGATCGGGAGTTTTCCCCGGTGGTCCGTATGCAAATATATTTTAAAATTACGAAATATTATAATTTTACATCACTTTTCTATATTGATGGATGTGACCGCACGGGCATTCCTGACAAAGAGTGAGTGTTTGTGAACATGGAAATGCATTACCCTCCTTCTCTGTTTAATTTGATCTAATCCATGTCCTGAAACACACCACCTCTCCTGCTTTTACTTCTCATTCTGACGGAGGGAGCGATTCGTTTGTGAATGAATCTCCGTTATGAACGACTTGTTCACTTAGCCGACAATAATACAAGTTTCTGGCAGCGCAGCGTCTTTGTCATATTTCATAACATTGTTTGCTTATTTTATTCAACAAAACTAGCATAAGCTTAGAATTTAGTGTAAGTTGGTGCTACTTTGCCTTATGGTCGCTGCAGTAAGAGAGACGAAATCTTACCAATGAAATGTGATGACTGTGTGCTTTGTTTTCTTTGTTTGCTCGTTACTACACCCGTACACAGCACTAAAGTCCAGCATGTTCACATTGGCACACTGTCTTGACCAGTGCGGTTGAATGACGTTTGTCCTAGGAGCACTGTACCAATGTGGCGGCGCTATTGACGCATGCTCACGGTCTCTATGTTATATCTAGTGTATATATCTATGGCGACATCTAATGTAAATATTTATGATTGTTTTTTTTTGTCAGCTTGTCATTCTCTGAGAAAACCGTGGTCTGCAGTAAAATTGTCAAGCGTTGACCGATCTGCGATGATAAAAAAGTTGGCGACCACTGCCACAGAAAGTCAACCCTTATGCTTTTGATTATCATTATTTCCTTTGGGTTGTGCAGCTTAATTCACAGAATTTCTACAAAGTATGTTGTAGACTGCAAACTCTGTAACTTTTTTGGTCACATCTATTACGCATGTTTAGTTTTCTCATTTAAAATACCAAGAAATGTTTGCAGATTGATATTTTTCTGATTCCGTAACTATGTGGTTAGCAGTTTTGGAAAATATAAACAGATGTTTTAATATAACGTTAACATATACGTTCATTGTGACGTTTTTACTGCAGATGTCACATCCATAACAGTGGAATTGCTCATGACTGTAAAGCATCTGTAC
Organism: Danio tinwini; assembly: GCA_903798205.1. NCBI lineage: Eukaryota > Metazoa > Chordata > Actinopteri > Cypriniformes > Danionidae > Danio > Danio tinwini. The sequence continues at coordinate 4,549,907 of CAIGQZ010032248.1, read as the reverse complement.
AGGACTTACATGGGATCTTATCGATCTCATTGAGGAACTTGCTTTTGATCTCTTCGAAGACATCGTTTTTGTTGACGGTGCCCTCAGACTCGGTGGAGTTGTCCGCCGGTGTGGAGACAGCAGGTGCCATGGTCATGGTGTGGGATGGGTGGGTGCCCCCGGGGCCTGTGGGCTCTGGACCCACCATGGCTTCTGGCTTTTTTTTGAAGAGGTTCCACTTCATGATCTCTGGCTTGACCAATCAGTGACCCTGGAGGAGATAAAGAGGAGATCAGATGGCTTCACACATATGGATTTTATTGATTTATTGCCGAGCCATGAAAGGGAGACATAAATTAAACTGAGCTGCTTTATAGTGTTAAGTGAACTGATAACTGATGAATTCTACAATACTTACTGAATAACCACAATGGGCCATGCACAGCTGTTTTTCAGCCAACGATATACTTCCAGTAAAAGGTTTATATGACTATTTTCAATTTCATAAGGTTACTTTTACAGCATCGATGTTGTAATGTAATTAAGATACAATCAGTAAAATAGACTTAAGCATTAATTTATTTGTTCAATCATAAAACGTAATGAAAGACGTGTAAATGCTAGCATCGTTAGGAGCAGTAGGCGAGTGCAGAAACTCCATAAATGTTCATGTTTTATAGACATGGAGCGAAACAATGTAATTTAATGCAGAGCTTCTTGTCCGGTCTGAGACCCACTTTATATTGTATATCAATCAGGCGGTGAAGATCACTGATTTTTAAAGAAATCAGATCTTAAATGTAGCAATTTTGTAATGGCGCAACAGTTGCGCTTGGGCTGGCTGACTGAAAATGAAAAGTCCCTGTGCATATACCCTGTTATAAATCTGCCATGTACAAGCTGCAAATCTGGCATGTTATAAGGTGAACTGCATCAACAGTGATTGACTAAATCATGATTAATGATATATAATGACATCTGTAATCTGTAGAGCTGCTCATTGCAGAATTTAATTAGTTTAATAACTGATACACTGATCTAGCAGCACTGATACTGTTTATGAACCAATATGAATTAACACTGAACTGAATTGAGCTGAATAACAATATCCTAATTTTTTTAAAAGCACATCGTAGCTAACTTTAGTTTTATAATTTATTAATTACAGCTGAACTGATCTTGTTTTATATTTGATCAATCTTGAAACATTGACACTGCTGTTGAACTGAATTGAATGAACCATGAATCAATTCAACTGAATCAATAGTTCACTGCACTGAGTGAAATAATGGTATTGTCTTCTTTCGAGCTGCTTATTATGAACATGTTTAATAATTGATTACAAGAATGCTGATTTATAGCATAAACCGAATTGATTCAATGACTGATCAATTTTGCATACTGACACTTATGCCGAACTAAATTAGGTGAACTGAATCAAGAGTGATTGACTGCTTCACCGGCTGAATGATGACATTATTGTCATCTTTAAAGCTGTTTAAAGCTGAATTGAACGTGTTTTATAATTAATTATTCTTTATTTATAGCTGAACTGATCTTGTTCCACAACTGATTAATTTCACAAATCTGGCATGGTTATTGAATGAAATGAATTTACCACTGAATCAGAATAAATGACTCAACACTGAACTAAACAGCTGAATAATAATATTGTCTTTTTAGAGCTGGTTATAGATTACTTGAACTAGCTTTATAAATGATGGAATTTGCAACACTGACACTGAATTTGACTGAATTACTGAACTGAATTGAATAAACATTGAATTAACATTGAACTTAATTAAACACATTTTTTATGTTGTCATTAGGGGTGTAACGGATCACAGTTGAGCTGTGATTTGTACGGATAACAACCCACTCGCAGATTATTAAATGTTTTTTTCCTGTAGATTAATCCTACATTTGTAACGATCGCAGAGAGATCACCTCTCGAGTCATTTAATTCACATGTATGAAAGCATTTATGCTTTCGTGTAAGATATAATGATGGTGGAAGAAGTTGTGGTGGGTTATTTGGGATGTGGTGGGTTTCTTAGGTTATTAAAGGTGTTTTCTGTCACTACTTGTTCAGCCTAATGCATTCAGCGTAAGCTGCACGATTAATCATTAAAAGATTGGGATCTCAACACCCACGCAACATAAATGATGGTAATTTGCATGCTAAATAATCCTTTGAATCGCTGCATTCAAATCTGTGTTTGAAAAACGGAAAAATCAAAAAAGAGATTCAGTTTTCTGTCTTTTGAGTTAGTTATGAAGTTTCAAACAGTCAAATAACACAGAAGTACTGGGATAACAGCTTATAGTTTAGATAAAACCACTGATGTTTATGGTAAAGATTAAAATTACCGGCATGTTTTAAAAAAATGAAAGTTGTAGGCAACAATTACATTAATAAGTGGCGTCTTCAAAAATGATCATCTAGCAATGAAACATGAAGTTTTATCAGTGAATAACTGAATAATTTATTGAAGATGAGACTCAAAATAATATGGGTTGTACAAAGTATAATGTTAGATTTCCACATTTAGCGTTATCAGCAACAGTAGTAACAGTGAATATTTTACAGTACTGAAAATTTTACAATTTATTTTTATTCAGCTGATTATTTCTTGATTTTATTTTATGAAATCAAAAGTTTCTTGCAGAACTCTTTTTGTAATAAATGGAAATCAAATTACATTTGTCTCCTCTTTTTGGCTGATCCGAAAAATGATCCAATCCGTGACGTACAAACCATAATGTGATCCGAACCGTGAGATTTGTAATCCTGTGATTTAATTTTATATTCAAACTAGTGGTGTATTGAAATCATACTAATCATATAAAAAGGTGCTTGCAGCTGAAATGTAACACTGAATCAATTCAACTGAACCAATAGTGAACTGAACTGAGTTGAATAATGGTATTTTCTTCTTTAGAGCTGCTTATTTTAAACATATTTCATAATTTAGTAACTACAACGGGGCCAACACGGTGGCTCAGTGGGTAGCATTGTGACCACACAGCAAGAAAGTCACTAGTTTGTGATATGGCTGGACCAGTTGGCATTACTATGTGGAGTTTGTATATTATCCCTGCGTTGGCGTGGGTTTCCGGGTGCTTCAGTTTCCCCCACAGTATACAGACATGCGGCATTAATGAATTGAATAAACTAAATTGTCCGTATGGTATGAGTGTGAATGTGAGAGTGTATGGATGTTTCCCAGTACTGGGTTGTGGCTGGAAGGGTATCCACTGTGTAAAACATATGCTGGATAAGTTGGCAGTTTGTTCTGTTGTGGCGATCCCTGATGAATAAAGGGACTAAGCCGAAGAAAAATGAATGAATGAATGAATGAATGGATGTTTGCGCCTTGACATTGTTTGTTTGTTATTGTTGGGTTTAATGAGATCAGAAAAAGATCTATTCCCTTTTTATTTGAGTATGATCAGTTCTCCAATTGAGGGGGGATCCCCCTTATGGAAAAAAAATTACAAAACGCATCCCCTCAGTAAAACCACTATCCCCCCTAACCATTCCCCTTAGATTAACAACAGTGTGTGTAATGTAAAACCATGCAAATTAAATATAAAAGTTCTCTATTTATGGTAATTTATGACTTTTAAATAGGGCCAGACGGAATCTGCAGACATTTTTTGCAATTTTTGCTGAGAATTTTGGTAAAAATATGTGGATTTCTGCAGAATTATTTTTGGAGTCTCATAACTAAAACCTTAATATGTGAAATATGTGTAATTTAAAAACTGAATAAATTCAGATTTACTCAAGTAAATAAACAGAATTAATGATGAGCTAAAAATCTGTGGAATTCTGCGGAAAATCTGCGGAATTCTGCAGAAAATCTGCGGAATTCTGCGCGCGCAGATTCCGTGTGGGCCTACTTAAAAAACAAAGACGACTGACCAATCAGAACTTATTGTAATGAGCCACCACGCACAAGCACAATACAGTTCATTGCGTCATTTCGTGCAATTTTCCAAAATGTCTAACAGAAAAGTTCAGACGCAACTTTTTGCATTCTTTAAAAGAAGAGAACAGAAGGTATGATATTTAGTAGTTTAATATTATATATCTACGTTGTACCTGCCGTGCATAACTGCATTTCACAACAGTTTAGGCAGCTTGACGCGAGTGTAATTTAAGCTGTTCTATATTCACTGGAAAACATAGGGCTTGCTAACATTTACTTTAGTGACCCAAGTTTCACCGTAATATAAGTTACAGCAGATTCTAGGTTCCCAGTTTTTAATATAAACCATTATTATTATCCCCAAAATCAGAACTCAAATGTGATGCTTTTTTTAGAATTACTGTTGTCCAAATGTTGCTCGGTTTTCTCAAAAATTCTTCCAAACAGCTCAGCCGCTGTACATTTCTATACCATGTTTTATTTATGAATGAATCTTGAGCTTTGATGTGAGACAATAATTCAGTCGCCCATTCAGAAAGACATTTGTGAATGAATCAGCTGTTCGAACAACTCAGTTAAATGAATCAGTCAGTGACACAGATGGAGACGTGACTCCACCTACTGGTGGTTTTAGTTTCAAATCTCATGACATTTTCATTAATAATTTGAATGCACTCATGTCACCTCCTACACCTTGCGCCAGATCACACACCAGCTGATTGGTGGATGAAGGGATGGTTTAGGAGGCTATGATGGAAATAGGCCAGTGGGCAAATTGGGCCAGGATGCCAGGGTTAAAGCCCTACTCTTTTTCAAAGATTTTTTTAACATCTTATCTGAAAGATGGTCCCCATCAGATCTCATTAGGACTCACACAGACCTAAGGTTGAGCTCCCCCTGTTGGCCTCACTAACACCACTTCCGACAGCAACCTAGCTTTCCCATCCAGGTACTGACCGGGCATAGCCCTGCTTAGCTTTAATGTAACAATGTGAGTGCTGCAGAGAGCTAGTAGCCGGCTGTAAATAAACAAAAAGTAAATTTATCTAAATGCTAACTTAGTTTTTACTTGCTATCTTTGTTGTGTCAAGAGGAATTTTGTTGATTTCATTTGATTGTAAGATATTCTTCCTGATATTATTATTGCAGTTTATATTTAAAAAAAATCTCATGTTGTTGGGCCACATTCACTCAGTGCATCAGTTAGCGGTATGACACATGAGTGTGCCCCACGCAGGTTTTTGTATCTTGTTTATATACACTATGAACAGCAGCTACGCTAATTATTCTCTTATTCTCTATTTCCACCTGGGGATACTCATCCTGAGGCCCTCAGACTATGCAGCGCCACTTATGCGATCCAAGACCAGCGACGAGACGATGCCAAGGTCTTCATAATCCTGGACCCGGCTGTATCCTGAGCAGCTGCTGTGGTGGTCATTGGTGGAGTGAGAGCATGAGACTGATTACTGTGAAGCTCCAAGGACAGCCTAGACTGCAGCTTTGCCCAAGACGTTTGGCCATAGGAGAAATGGTCGTGCCCAACTGAGCCTGGTTTCTCTCGAGGTTTTTTAAATTCTTTACTTTCGCCAATTGGTGAAGTTTTTTCCTCGCCGCTGTCGCCACTGGCTTGCATGGTTCGGGATCTGTAGAGCTGCGCATCGATGGAATTGCTCTTAAGTGCTTGGACTCTCAGTAGTGATTATTAAACCACACTAAACTGAGCTAAACTGAACTGAACTTAAACTCAGTAAATTGAAAGAGTATCAGTTCAGTTTTCAATAATCTTCTATGTGAAGCAGCTTTGACACAAACTACATTGTATAAGCACTCTACAAATAAAGGTGAATTGAATAAGGTAAACAAAGTGTTGTAAATAAAAAGGTAAATTTATATAGTCAATCAAACAGTTGCTGGTAGTGAAAAACTTACATTGTTAATTAATTAATTTCATGATTTTCTTAAAAATGATATGCTTAAGATTGTTAATAGTTGGTGGTTATTTAAAAAAGCATTTTCTCAAATTAAAAAATGTATTCAGACCTATTTTGTTATTATTGTGAGTGTGTAGCTACAGGACAACAACCAACCTGTATCATGATTTTTTTTTTTTTTACAAATGGATCACTGAATATAATAATCATTCCATAAAGAAATGATAGCTAATAAATCTAGCACTTCTTTAGAGAAATGTCATATCACGGGGAATTTCGTTATCATGACATATGCTCAACAAAATTGCACGTTCTCCCACTATCGTGCAGCCCAAGTTTGCATCAGTGATTCTGTTATTGTCCTGTTTATTCCTGTGCAGATGCTTTGAAATCTGCACTTTATAAAGCACTATAGAAATAAATGAGCAGACACTTCTAGAAGCCTGGAATGCTTTTAGTCTTAAAGATGAAAGAACAAGAAAATCCTTCCGTCTGTGATGTCGGAAGGTGCAGCTTTTAAGGAAAACTCAAATGCAATTTCCACAGCGTGCGTATTATTAAGAGGAACTTAAAACCAGAAGCTCCTTATCAAATAAATGACCATGAAGCCAGTGAAAATAAAACAAGGTTAAGACCTCACAGAACCAATAAGCTTGGTGGACGGCTCTTTTAATAATGAAATGGATGGCTTTGCATTTAAATAATGAAAGATTTAGGACGTTAAAGGTTGCAGTGGAAGATAAACGGCAGAAACACTGCATGCGCACTGCAGGACAAAACAGAGACAGTCTGTCCTGGGACGCCTCCCTGCTTTCCACTTGTTCTAGATCCAGTAAGTTTAGCACTGTAGTTATAAAACATCACCAGATCCAGCGTTATTACTCAAATTGCCTTCTTTCGTATGCAGTGCAACAGATACGAGAGAAAAAAGTGTCTTGGATTTGACTTTCCCTGCAACATCCAGCTTTAAAATGTTAAATAATATCTGCTAGAACTACTGAGAGCACCTTGTGAATGAAAACCCATAAAAATGTTCAAGTTCAATTCATTTATAAAGCACATTTAAAAACAAGACTGACCAAAGTGCTGTACACAAGACAAGTCAAAAATAAAAAGACAGAATACAAAACATAGAAATAAGACAAGAGAAACATCTAAAAAAATGTAAGAATGTAGCAGTAGAAAGGACTATTAAAATAATATTAAAAAGCCAAGCTAAAAAGGTACGTTTTAAGAAGAGATTTAAAAATAGATAGTGATGGAGCCATCCTAATATCAAGGGGCAAGGTGTTCCACAACTGAGGACCTGCCATAGAGAAAGCTCTGTCCCCTCTACGTTTCAATCTGTCCTGAGGAACTAAACGAAGATATTGATCACTTGACCTAAGAGATCTCACAGGAGTGTAAGGATGAAGCAGATCTGAGAGATAGGATGGGGCTAGATTATGGAGGGATTTATATACCAGTAAAAGCACTTTAAAATCAACTCTGAATGGGACAGGCAGCCAATGGAGCCCCCTTAGAAGAGGGGTAATGTAGTTATATTTTCTGCTATTACAAATAAATCTAGCAGCAGCATTTTGGACCAACTGAAGGCGGGACATTTGTGATTTTGAAATGCCACAGTAAAGTGCATTGCAGTAGTCTAACCGTGATGTCATAAAAGCATGGACAGCCATCTCTAGAGTGGTGGGATTTAAGAAATGTTTGACTTTGGACAGCAAATGAAGCTGATAAAAACTGGAGCCAATAACCAAACTGATCTGTTTGTCTAGTTTCAATGACTCATCAAGGATGAGTAAAAATGATGACAATGTAAATGAGAGCTGCTCTGTTGGCAGGTTGTACATTCTGCTCGATTCATTCATTCATTTTCTTTTCGGCTTAATCCCTTTATTAATCTGGGGTCGCCACAGAGGAATGAACTGCCAACTTATCCAGCACGTTTTTAAGCAGCAGATGCCCTTCCAGCCGCAACCCATCTCTGGGAAACATCCACACACACACTCATTCACACACATACACTACGTACAATTTAGCCTACACTGAAAAAAATCATTCAGAGATGATTCCTTGGATTTACTAAATTTTTTTAGGTTAAATGGCTGTAAACTATTTATTTGGGCTAAATTTAAACAAACAAATTAAGTAGAATTTTATTAAATTTAATTTGTTAGTTTAAATTCAACACAAATAAATTGTTTGCAACAGTTTTGCAGACATCATTTTTTTCAGTGTACCCAATTCACCTGTACCGCATGTCTTTGGACTGTGGGGGAAACCCACGCCACCACCAGTGTGCAGCATCCACCTGGATGGCAGTCATAGGACAACGGTGCCAGTGCGCTCAGCACACACTAGAGCTGCACGATTCTGGCTAAAATGAGAATCACATTTTTTTGCTTAAAATAAAGATCACCATTTTTCTCATAATTCTATTGATTCAATTCAATTCATCGTAATTTCTCTAGCGCATTTACAATGTAGATTGTCCAGGATTGTGCAGCTTAACATAGAAGATTATAGTAAATTAAAATAATGTCAGGGCAGCATGGTGGCGCAGTGGGCAGCACAATCGCCTCACAGCAAGAAGGTCACTGGTTCGAGCCGGGTCAGTTGGCGTTTCTGTGTGAAGTTTGCATGTTCTCCACGCGTTGTCGTGGGTTTCCTCCGGGTGCTCCGGTTTCCCCCACAAGTCCTAAAACATGCTGTATAGGTGAATTGGGTAAGTTAAATTGTCCGTATATGTGTGAATAAGTGTGTATGGATGTTCCCAGTGATGGGTTGCAGCTGGAAGAGCATCTGTCATCTAGTCCTTACCAAGCCAGCCAACGTTTCTGTGTGGAGTTTACATGTTCTCCCCGTGCTCACGTGGGTTTCCCCCGGTTTCCTCCCACCATCCAAAAACATGCAACAAGTTAATTGACTAATCCAAATCGGCAGCATAGACATGCTCCTAGTAAGTAGTTATCTTTTAAGAGCAATCACTGTCTGTTCATTAGCTACTACAGCAGGGGGGTTCTCGAGATCTACCTGAGCTCAAACTCCCGTCTCGCCTTGCAAACGGGAGGAAGCCCCGGGCTCGAGGATCTTATGAGCTCAGGGATCTCTCCCGGGACAGCATGCTAAACTCGCTTTATAATCAATCATTAACTAAGTGTGAACTCTTGAAACAAAGAACATTTATTTCTGACATTTTACCCAACTAAATAAATTAATTAAATTAAAATATACAAATTATACAAAACATCAGCCCACTGTGTCTAAATGATTCAAGACCATTTAGGTAAATAAACATGGCTGGTTGTTTGTTAATAAAACTGCAGCGTAACGCACAAAATAATCAATCTGAAGTGTGTAAGTTAGAAATACATAAAAAATATATCTGGCTGCTGTCATTGGTTTTGCTTTTCAGGATTTTCCTCTGAATTCTCAGAAAACAATAATCTACGATTGCCTCTTTCCCCACCACCCAACCATAAATACTAATCAATACTAATCTAAACAAAGCCAGATATTGACTATAATCTACACTCCCTCCTCTCCTCAGCAAAAATCCAATGGCTTTGATTTAGCAAATGCACATTTCTCGGATAAATCTCCAGAAGGACTCGATCTTCAGCCTCAACACATGCAAAACCCAATCTGCAGTATTTAGGCTCAATCAGTGCTGATAGCGGCGTTTGAGCACTGGCATTGATTTTGTGGAGCAGCTGGACATTTATCTGCTGCTCTGCTCACCTGCTGCGAGCCGCTGACATTTGAGCTGGAGATGCTTTTATTGACTGACAACAGCGCAGTACCATCTCTGCTTCCCGAGAGGAGACGATGTGGTAAAAGCAGCCTTTACACACACACACACACACACACACACACACACACACACACACACAC
>CAIGQZ010032248.1:4516857-4532499 GCA_903798205.1 Danio tinwini | reverse complement strand
ATCTAACCTGTCTTCAGTACTGGCCAATTAGAATACATTTATTTTGCCACTAATTTGGTAATTTTTGCATTTTCTCTTTATGTGTATGTGTGTGATATTGTGATATAGGTCTTAAATTTAATACTTAATGGTCTTTAAAAATCCAAATTGACATTATGATATCTGCAGAAACGCTGCTATGAGTAGTTAAGCCATCCATACATTGATAAGCAGTCAGTAGTACCACGCTTGTAGCATTGGCTTTACACGTAAAATGCAGCCATATGTACACGTGAGCACATATTTCTATGTTGTCAAATTTGTAGTCCTGGGCACATTTTCCCAATGAGCCTGTGTTGAATGTGAAAGTACATATGTGAAAGGACACATGATACCGCCATATAGCATTCATTTTAAGGACGAAATGCAGTCATACGTATTTCTGGCTACATAATTCGAGATCTCCAGAAATGTATATAGGGCTACGTTTCCAGAATGAGACTATGTTGTATTTCTTGGTTCTCAAAAACGTAGCCCTGGGCACATTTTCCAAATGAGCCTGTGTTGAATGTGAATGTACATTGATAGTGATATTTTAAGGCTCGTTCACATGTGAGATGTGATCCGCCTGAACCGGACAGAACTGGGATACGCGGTCAGTTTGACTTTAAGTGTGTGTGTGTGTGTGTGTGTATGTGTGGAGACATACTGGATTTAGACATACATTTATCTTTTAATCACATCTGACCTGAAAACCAGAAATCAGAGACCGCAGAGAGAGTGTGTTTGCTTCTGTCTGTGTGTAAAAACCCCAGGAACAGATCCATGAGGAAATCAATAATGCTAGAAATTGTATATTCCATAAAGCAAATCCAATTATAGGTAAAAGCTCTAAGTGCAAGCAGTGATCTTTATGAGCCCTGTCACTGATATGCTGTTATTTTATGTACATCTTAATTGCCTTAAACACCCTGTTAGCATTGGGTCCTCCAGAGAAACACCCTCACACGACCGGAGAGCTTTATAAAAGTCTATTGTTATAAATGGAGACAGAACTGCACATCTGCTGCTCTGCACAGCCACTAGCATGACGAATATCCTCACGCAGCCCTCATAGCATCTGTTTACAGTCATATTTACAGTTGCAGCTTCATCTCAGAGACTTTCTCACACTTTCTACACCTTCACTGCATTACAGTGAGATCTGCGACAGAGAGTCCTGGAAAAGAACGTTCCAGGAAAAGGCCAGATTATGGGAAAATCAATGACCCGACAAACAACAAGGCACATCGACTATATCTACTTAAAAACATCCTGTAAAAAAATTCTAACGGCCTTCAATTTTTTAGTTGAATCAAATAAGATTAGATGAGATTAGTTTCAACCTAGATTAGTGTACAATGGTTTATATGTATTTTATAATCATTTGACACATTCGATTTGTTTTAAAGTAACACAATAGTTACTTTCACTGGTAATTAGTTACATTTATAGTAATGTAACTCAGTTACTCACTCAGTTACTATTTGTAAGAAGTAACTAGTAACTATAACTAATTACTCTTTTAAAGGGACGTGCTCAACACTGCTAGCAGCCATGTATAAAACCCTACAAACAGCTTTAAAAGCACATGGAATTCCCTAATAATTTATTTTGCTATTATAGTGATGCACCTAAATGTCATTTTAAACAAATTTGTCCTAATTTCAGACTTCTAAATGATTTTAGATTTTTCACTTATTGTTAATCATGCCTAAACTAGGGTTGGGCAATGTTGATCAATTTGACATCGTACGATGTCTAACGTGAAACATCACGTGGAAGATGGCATCGTCGTGGTAAGCGGCGGTGAATTAAATTTTTGTGAATAATTAATTCATTTATAACAACACACACATAGTCAGTAACACACACCAACAACCAGGAGTCCGAACGATGGGAAATCCTACAAGTTTGTTCATCCAACAATGTATCGTGCAACTTATGCTCTATGCTATATGTCTTTCTGCGTCTGTGACAAGTAATCCTATTCTAATGAAGCACCTCACAATGTCACAATAGTTACTTTCCCTGGTGATTAGTTACATTTATAATAATGTAACTCAGTTACTCACTCAGTGGATATACTGTAGCAGCCAGAGCACGTGAGCTAAGCAGCTCCATAACAACAGACATTAAATTACTGTTATGTTTTTTTGAAACGGTTTAAATTAATTGCCCAGTTTCAGTGTGTTTCATGTTTTTTAATTTAGTTTTTTTATTTTTATGTGCGTGTAAAGCACTGAAACAGTATGCCTAAACTCAAAGAATTTGGGCTTATTATTTTGTTTAATAGGCCTATTCGTGGATATTTATTTTCTTTTATGTGCTCTCTCTTTTTCCACTTATTTCTCATGCGTTTGTTATATACACTCTCAGAAATAAAGGTACGCGAGTTGTCACTGGGGTGGTACCTTTTCAAAAGGTACACATTTGTACCTAACAGGTCCATATTAATACCTTAAGGGTACATATTAGTACCTTAAAAGTACAAAAGTGTTCCTCTTAAAATTTTTAGGTACTAATATATGCTTTTGAGGTACCAATATGGACCCTATAAGTACAAATGGGTACCTTTTGAAAAGGTACCACCCCAGTGACAGCTCTCGTACCTTTATTTCTGAGAGTGTAGGCTACTTAAATTTAATTCATAATTCCCTTATTGTTTAAAAATGAACTATAGTTTGTAAAGACTGTATTTTGTTTTATGTGCACTGTAAATCTTTTGTTGTTATATATATATTTATTTTGTGTCTGACACATTAAGTATTGCACAATCTTTTTAAAATTATACTATAAATACAGGAGTATAATTTTATATACAGTATGCAATTCTCCCGGTCCTCCCGATTAGCCAAACCGGGCCTGTTCTCCAAAATAAATAAATAAAGAAACCCAGCCGCTGGAGGCATTAAGGGAGCTGAATCGATCGCTCTTGTATACAAATACTGTCAATGCACCGAAACACGCATGAGAACTACTGTAAGTCAATGGAAAAGCGGTTGTTCCTTGCGCCACATGGTGGCTATTGCGTAAAGCACAGAAAAGTTTTTTTTTAATGAAAATGTGGCCTTTACAGCTGCAGTAAAGCGCGTGACTGCGGGTGACAAATTGCAGTACTGAGCGTGAAGAAACGCGCATTCTTGGTAGCCATATCTGTACAAGGCAACGAAATGCAATTTAAGTCTAACAGGGAGTGCAATACCAACAAGTGCAGGATACAGGTATAAGTTATAAAGTGCAGTTATGAAAAAACTATGGTGATATTCACAGATGGATGTACTATGAACATCATATACAGGTTGTATTAACTATGATCAGAGTTAAAGCTGAATCAAGTGAACTTTTGAATCAAATGAATCAAACTGGCTAAAAATATTAAGTAAAACTTAGTTAAAAATCCTACTGAAATAAGTTAAAGCAACATAAAAATATTTGTTGCCTTGACTATTTTCATTATTTTTTTAACGGTGATGACGAGTAACTGCTGGTGTTGAAAAAACTCAGTTGAACAAAGTGACTTATGTTGGTATTTTTAGCAGTTTGAACTCTGTACAAGAAATGAAAAATATATACAGATAACTCAGTAGAACAACAGAAAGAAATAAAGTTCATTACCTGTTTTGTACTGCAATTTACACTACCAGCTAAGAATGTTAATTAAAGCTAATTTGTTACATTTTTAAGCACCAAAAGTTGTCAGAATTAAGATCAAGGTCACAAAATGCAATTCTAAAACATATACAGTGCATCCGCAAAGTATCCACAGCACTTCACTTTTTCCACATTTTTTAATGTTATACAGCCTTATTCCAAAATGGATTGAATAATTTATTTCCTCAACATTCTACACACAATCCCCCATAATGACAATGTGAAAAAGAGTTTTTGAAATTGTTGCAAATTTATTAAAAATAAAAAACCTGAAAAATCACATGTACATCAGTATTCACAGCCTTTGCTGTGAAACTCTAAATTGAGCTCAGCTACATTCTGTTTCCACTGATCATTCTTGAGATGTTTCATCAGCTTAATTGGAGTACCCCTGTGGTCAATTCAGTTGATTGGACATGATTTGTCAAGTCATACACCTGTCTATATAAGGTCCCAGGGTTGACAGTGCATGTCAAAGCACAAACCAGGCATGAGGACAAAGGAATTGTCTGTAGACCTCAGAGACAGGATTGTCTCGAGGCAGAAGGCTGGGGAAGGTTACAGAAAAATTTCTGCTGCTCTGAAAGTTCCAATGAGCACAGTGGCCTCCATAATCTGTAAGTGGAAGATGGTTGGAACCACCAGGACTCTTCCTAGAGCTGGCCGGCCATCTAAGCTGAGTGATCGGGGGAGAAGGGCCTTAGTCAAGGAGGTCATCAATAACCTGATGGTCATTCTGTCTGAGCTTCAGCGTTCTTCTGTGGAGAGAGAACCATCTGTGCAGCAATCCACCAATCAGGCCTGTATGGTAGAGTGACCAGTAGGAAGCCACTCCCCGCCTGGAATTTGCCAAAAGGCATCTGAAGGACTCTGACTATAAGAAACTAAATTCTCTGGTCTGATGAGATTTAATTGTAACTCTTTGGAGTGAACACGAGGCATTACGTCTGGTAAAAACCAGGCACTGCTCATCACCAGACTAATACCATCCCTACAGTGAAGCATGGTGGTGCTGTGGGGATGTTTTTTAGCAGCAGGAACTGGAAGACTAGTCAGGATAGAGGGAAAAATGAATGCAGCAATGTACAGAGACATCCTGAATGAAAACCTGCTACAGACTGCTCTTGACCTCAGACTGGGGCGACGGTTCATCTTCCAGCAGGACAATGACCCAAAGCACCCCGCCAAAATATCAATGGAGTGGGTTTACAACAACCTGGTGAATGTCCTTGAGTGACCCAGCCAGAGCCCAGACCTAAATCCTATTCAACATCTCTGGAGAGATCTGAAAATGGCTGTACACCGTCACTTCCCATCCAACCTGATAGAACTTGAGAGGTACTGCAAAGAGGAATGGGCAAAAACTCCCAAAGACAGGTGTGCCAAGCTTGTGGCATCATATTAAATAGACTTGAGGCTGTAATTGCTGCCAAAAGTGCATCAACAAAGTATTGAGCAAAAGCTGTGAATACTGATGTGAATGTGATTTTACAGGTTTTTTATTTTTAATAAATTTACAATAATTTCAAAAACTCTTTTTTCACATTGTCATTATGGGGTATTGTGTGTAGAATGTTGAGGAAATAAATTAATTTAATCCATTTTGGATTAAGGCTGTAACATATAAATGTGGAAAAAGTAAAGAGCTATGAATACTTTCCGGATGCGCTGTATAAAGCCTCCATATATCAAAAAAATGTATATTTTAGGTAAATGCAATAGTAGTATATGTAATAATAGTAGCGCTGCACAGTATATTGTTTCAGCACAGATAATGAAATGTAATCATTCGCAATAATCACACACCACAGGATATGCAATGTTGAGTCTGTATTATAATTTATCATTTGCATGTGTTTTTGAGGTCTGTGACTGTATATAATTTTAAAAGCCTTCAAGCATAAGAAATTGTACCTTTTCTAACTTCAATAACAATGAATTTTATTTAATTATTTGTACTTTTATTATTCAATTACTGTACCCGAATACTGTTAAAGGGCACCTATGATGAAAAATCTACTTTTCAAGCTGTTTGGACAGACATATGTGTAGGTATAGTGTATATACCGTCATATTGGGGTGATAAAAACACACTCAGTCCTTTTTTTTCAATTTAACAACACAAAAACGGTGGACCAATTGGAGCCATTTTGAGACCGACCGCAACTTGACGTAGGAGTGCGGTCCTCCCGCCCACCAATATTGATTGACAGCTGTGTATTAACATGTCTCCGTAGTAATGTTTCATATCCACAAGACAGGACGTGCTCAAATCAACCCTAAATAAAAGGTCTGTTCAGTTTAGGATCATCAGTCATCATCAAATGTGATCAAGAGTGAGTTTGACAAGTTTGAAATGTTTTAAAACAGTGCATGTGTTAATGAATTACAGCGATTTACTTCAGCTTTACTTCATCACCACAGCCGCGGGTCAGTACAATTATAAAAGAAGAAGCTTCAATCCCGGTTTGTGGACGTTAAATCAGGTTTATTTTGTACATTATCGTAACAGATATCCATACAGCAGTGGATATTAACCCGTATCCTGTCACATTTGCGTGCAAAGACAGTGCAAAGCTAAACGCGCGCGCTGTATGTATGTGCGTGTGTGTCTGCGCTGTGTGTGTGTCTGTGTGTGTGCGTGAACTTTGTAACGACATCGCGTGTGACTCATCCTGCAGCTCCACACAACAAATGCACCAAATACTCATTGATAAAGCTTTTACTGTAGTATTTGTCACAAACGTTACGTGAGATCTGCTTCCTTCATGTCTGTCTGTTGTCTGAGGCAGCCGAGGGCGGAGACTGAGGCACGCGCGGCAGGCACGTGGAAACGATGGGCGGTGAGGACTAGCCTTAAAGGCGCAGTACACAAAAACAGCAAAAATCTATTGAGCCATCTAGAACCATCTAGTGAAAGCTATAATAAATAATCTGATGGGTGTTTTAAGCTGAAACTTTACAGACACATTCTGGGGACACAAAAGACTTATATTAAATCTGGAAAAAGGGGTAACCTAGGTGCCCTTTAAATCGGACAACGATGAAACTGTTTATTTCACTTCTTTATTGTATTTATCTCTGCATGTAGACTGCTTGGTATTTTTATGCAGATGCACTCCCCTACAGAATCATCCCAATCAATCTAAAATGATCAATTCTTTGAATATAAAAATATTGAGTATCCCGTAATATCATAATATACAGTTGAAGTCAGATTTATTACATTTTTTATATATAATAGTTTTAATAACTCATTTCTAATAACTGATTTCTTTCATCTTTGCCATGATGACAGTAAATAATATTTAACTGGATATTTTTCAAGATACTAGTATTCAGCTTAAAGTGACATTTAAAAAAAAAAGTAAAACTACTTTTATTCTAGCCAAAATAAAACAAATAGGACTTTCTCCAGAAGAAAAAAAAATTATAGGAAATACTGTGAAAATTTCCTTGCTCTGTTACACATAATTTGGCAAAAAATTGAAAAAGAAAACAAATTCAAAGGAGGGCAAATTATTCTGACTTCAACTATATACTGCAGAATAACTAAATATATCACAACATTCGATTCTTCCAATATCATGCAGCCCTAATATGTAGCCTTATTTAAGTGCATTAAGACTAGATATTACAGTTTTTCCCAATTGTTTACACACAATTACTTGTACTTCAGACACAATGACTACAACATGTAACTGATGCACCAACCCTCTGAAGCAATTCTGCTAAACCACAAGCACAATTCCTGCTTTACACTGAAGTTGCAGATTTAAAACACACTTTTTTCAAAACACTACACACTATTCTCTGCATTTGGCACAATTTTCATGCAGAAAATCTCTTGTTTTCACAAGGAACACACTGTCATTCACAATTGTAAAGTCAGTTGTCTTACTTTGCAAACTAACTCATCACATAGGTAAACACGGGTCACACATAACTGCAATTTAGAAATCAGAGCTCATCTCATATTCTACATTTCTCAATTCTATTGAGGAACTTTTTTCTGCCTGCAGATGGAAAGTGTATGAGCGGAATCCACACTTTATTTATTTATTTATTTGTTTATTTATTTATTTATTTATTTATTTATTTATTACTGTAACTGTATTCTGTAAATACTTCTGTTGATGGCATATATAGACCATGTTATGTGCAACGTTGTGTTGGTTGGGATAAACACTGTTTTTGTGGGAAAATACAGTAAATATGTATTTGGTACTGTGTATTTGTTTATTTTGTATAAAAACAATATTCGGAAATATTTTACAATGCACTTATCTAGGCCTATGTACAGTCTGTAGTCAGTGTAACACTGAATAAAAAGGCTCACAGTAAATCATTATGATGAATGGAGAAGAAGTGGTCATAGTGTTTTACATGAAGCACATCAGTGTTCAAATGGTTCTTATAAATGTCTATTCATGTGATGGTTTGTGTGTGTCATTTGAAAACAAAACACCATTTTGTGAATAAATCACATTGTTTTAAATGCAAAGTTTGATTTTGCAGGAGAATTGAAGGGTTTTGCCCAATGTGTGTGTGTTTTGTGATTTGTGTGTAGAGTTCTGACAATATGAGACACGCTTTCAGAAAATGTGTGTAAACAATTGGGAAAAACTGTAATTTAATATGTACAATTCTGTAGCTATCATCTTTTATATGTTTGTATGCAAGAATCTGAAACAAGCAACTTCCTCCTCAGGGCTCCATGCATCCAGGTCCCACTTCTAACTCTGAAATCAATCCTGGAGTTTGATGCAGCAGGCAAAACGCAAACCTCAAGCTGCCATCCTCCTCGAAAACAACTACTGAAAATGTCAGCATGCTTTTATTCACGGTCGATCGGGGGAGGCGGGGGGGGATGGGGGTCTTGCAGAAACGGGAAAGCCCTTACCAGGCAATAGTTCAGTCCTCCCTAATGGAGCCACCCATCCGAAACCGGAGAGCAGCAGAACGCTTCACAGGTTAAGAGCGCATCCCCTGATCCCACTGGCATCCACACACACTGCAGTCGCCACTGCAGCACAGAGCACTCCGTCTCTCTCGCTTTACACACTTTCATTACACACAAAGCTCTCGCTCATATTCTCTGTCGCTACCTGTGAACTCTCTGCTTTTCTTCTGTCCTGTTTAATGTTACTCTCTCTCCTTTTCTCTTTCCTCCTGCCTCATTCTCTTTCTCTCTCTATTTTCTCGTTCCTCCTGTCTCTCTCTCTTTCCTCCTGCCTCTCTCTCTGTTTCTTTCTGCCTCTTTCCTTTTTCTCGCCTTTTCTGTTTCCTCTTGCCTCTTTCTCTCTCTCTTTCTCTCCTTCTGCATCTCTCTCTGTTTTCTCTCTCTCTCTTTCTGGTTTCTCCTGTCTCTGTCTCTTTTTCTCTCCCGTTTCTCGTTCCTCCTGCCTCTCTTTTCCCCCTCTCTCTTTCTGTTTTTTCCTGTCTCTCTCTATCTTTCTATTACTTTTCTCGTTCCTCCTGCCCCTCTCTCTCTCTCTCTCTCTCTCTCTCTCTCTCTCTCCTTTTCTCTTTCCACCTGCCTCTCTCCTTTTTAAGTACAAGATCAGGTTGTTTTATTGGCATGACATTTAGTACAGTATTTACAAAGCATTTAAATATGTATAAGATATGTAATACATTAACATCATCAAATTAATCAAATATACAGTAAATAATAAGTAAATGACAATAAAAACATTTGATAATTATAATGATAATAATAATAATAATAATAATAATAATAATAATAATAATAATAATAAAATCTAGATTGTTTAAATAAGATACATGTATATACATTAACCATTTATTATAGTGTGTAGGGTGCATACATATTTTGCAGCTAGTTTCGACGTCAGTTCATCCTCTTCGAGTACATGGTAAAGTCATTTAAATAATAAAAAATGAAATAATTAATGTTTCAAATTGGGGGGAAAATATTTCCCTAGTTGTGGGGTATTTAGGGCAGAACAGAGAAAGTGTGTCTCATCCTCTATTTGATTTGTGTCACACTGTTTAGATATTCTCTGTTCTTTCGGAGTCCAGGATTTTTTTATGTCAGCCCTTTTCTATTTGTTATAAACACAGAGGTGATATTTAGAGACATTCTGTTTTTCTTTTAATGATAATTTGCCAACTGTGTGGTTCTGTAAACATTGAAGTTTAGTTTTTAATCTGTTTTAATTTTTTTATAATAATTATATTTTAATGTTTTCTCTCTCTCTCTCTCTCTCTCTCTCTCTCTCTCTCTCTCTCTCTCTCTCTCTCTCTCTCTCTCTCCATTTTTGTTTTCTCGGTTTTCTCAATATTTTTTTTGTGATATTTACAAAAATGGTAATTTGTTTATCTTCTCCTTCAATGTAAATCAAAATTAAATCAGTTTGGGAAAATCAAACCTCTCTCTTTCTTTTTCCCTTTCTCTCCTCCTGTTTCTCTCTCTCTCATTTATTAAATTGTCGGAAAAACTGTGAAAAAAGTTGAATTTTTTTTTTCTTAAGATGATTTTTTTTTCTGATGTTAAATCACAAAATGTGGTGAAAATCCTACACGACGGTAGTAGTTTGATTACCTTATATGTCTGTACTGCACTTCAATAATGCCACGAAAATCGGTATACTCCACATGTCTTAACCCGATTTCTGTTTAGTTCAATTATGACTTTAGTAAAATCGCTGTTTACATGGTAGACTCTTAATCAGAGTATTGCCTTAATCGTATTAAAATCAGAGTATTGGTGTCCACATAAACGTACCACAGGTTAGTACTAAGCTAATGTAATGTTAATTGCATAAAACCTTAAATTCATGCAAACAAACAAATAGTCAAAAGAAATACATTATTGCAATTCATTCATTCATTTTCTTTTCGGCTTACTCCCTTTATTAATCTGGAGTCGCCACAGCGAAATGAACTGCCAATATACCCAGCATAGGTTTTATGCAACGCATGCCCTTCCAGCTGCAACCCATCCCTATGAAACACCCTAATGCAATTCAAATATATAAAATATGAATTGATATATACTTTAAAATTGATATTGTTCAATTAAAATGATAAAAATATTTTTTTTTGTCAGATAAAAAGTTTTTCCACCATCATTTTGTGGCTGAAAAGTATCGCATCAGGCACCATTTTGGCTCCGGTGTTACACCAAAATTCTGTGACCAGCGTATTCTGTGACCCTAGTAGGCTCTGTTCTCACTGTTTGGCTTGAACTCGCTCCCACTGGCGAATTGGACATGCAAACTAGAGGTGTAATCGGGCCATAAAAGTTAGGAATTAATAAAGAACAGAATTCGACCTAAGCACGACAATACATTTTGATTGACAGCTTTTTAAAAGCCCGAACCCGTTTATTGCCTGATATTATTTAAATATGCACATGCACACAGCTCTTTTGCATTTTTTTAAAGATTGAGTCGTTTCTACATTTTTTAACATAATTTATTCATAAAAAACGTAAGCTATAGGCCACTTAGAAGTTGGAACAAAGAAATAAAATAAGTCCCCTGTAACATCATAACAGCTCAGCACTCTAAATAGACCTAGGTACATACACTTAGGCTTTAAATTAGCCAACACACCAATAAAAACAAGACTTAGTCTTAGTCGTTTCTTTCTATTTAAATTTAATTAAAATAAATTCAAAATCATGACAGGTATTTGACAATAACAAAATTAAGATAAAGGATTTGTTTCGCCACAAATTTTATTTAAATAATAAAATACTAATACCAACATTAGCCTATATACGCTGACTATATTATACATTTATGATTTAATTAATATTTAGTTATAATTTTACCTTTATTCTCCAAGATTAGACTATGTGTTTTTGTGGAGGAACATTATTGAATCCAGGGCAGTCCTGCCTTTCACTGCTGCGCTGCTGCTACAGGCCGGGATGCAAAGTACTGATCTGGCTAATTTTGCAAGTTTTGGGTAGGATTGTTTGTTCATCTTCTACCAAGAACATCCATTTCATTTTCCATGACAGCAGTTTAAATGAAGCGAGTGACCTTGTCATTTCCCTGTCAGCTTGCTGTACATGCCGTACATTGCTGTTTAGCGCTCTACCATAATACGCAGTGTATGAGCCACTGCCGAAATACCTTGGCGGCTAGAATGATCGTTCTTTTTGAACTGGTGGCTGGCCTGACCGCAGTCAAAAACTCGCTCTTTATGACTTCTCCGTCATCATTTGTTGCACCTTTGCAGGGATGTATTTTAATGTTGTAACAAACGATTTGATTACTTGATCGTGCTAATTGAAATGCATCACATGACTGTTTGTTTACTGCACAAGACGTCCCGACTCGTCTAAAATGATAGAAACTAAGCCCGTCGGGTTCGGGCAAAGATCTTCAGCTCTAATGCAAACATCGTACATACTCACACGAATGCGCTCAGCACCCACGCACATTGGGCACTCAAGGGCACTAAGCTGTTTGCATTTGGAGAACATAATTTTTTTTTTTTGTGTGAAATACAAGGGATTTTATAGATATTTATATTGAACAGTTCATTCGAGCTCGTTCACGTGAGAGTATGTACGCTGTTTGCATGTACAATCCGCCTGTTGGAGCGAGTTTAAGCCAAACAGTGAGAACAGCGACTACTAGGGTCACAGAATATGATGGTCACAGAATTTGGTGTAACACCGGAGCCAAAATGGTGCCTGAACCGATATTTTAAGCTACAAAATGATGGTGGAAAAACTTTTTATCACTGGTATCGAAATAACCCCAAACGATACCCAACCGAATTATTGGCATGACATTTCATACAGTATTGCCAAAGCATTTAAAATGTGTATAAGATATGTAATACGTTAGCATCATCAAATTAATAATAATAAAAATACAGTAAATATACAAAAAAAATGACAACAAAACTATTATATTTATATTTACAAGAATAACAACCTCCTGCCTCTCTCTCACTTTCGCTCTCTTTCTGTTTTCTATTGCATCTCTCTCTTTTTTCTCTCTCTTTTAGTTTCCTCCTTTTCTCTCGCTCTCTCTCTCTCCCGCTCTCTCTTTCTGTTTCCTCTCTGTCCCTCTCTCTCTCTCATTATGGATTCTGCTCACACTCGGCCGATTGCAGTGCACAACGCCCTGAACTGCTGCTGGAGGACAATCTCCGCTGATCAATATGTAAAATCGCCCCCCCCCGTTGAGGACGTGGTGCAGGCTGATCTGTTTTACTGTCATGGGGAAACTGTCCAGGTGTGAAGCGAAACTTGTGCTGTGTGTGTAGGAGAGAATAACAAAGACAATACAATGCAATTCCTCGTGCAAATCTCACGGGGCCGGTCTGCAATAAAGCAGGAGGAGACGTGCGGCTCACAACCCTGAGAGGAAAAACAAAATGAAGAAACTTAAACTACGTGTGGCGCAGTTACTGTCAACCGGCTGACATTTGGGAAGACAGCTTGGCATTATGCGTCACATTATTATGGAAATATTCATAAAAATAGCCATGGTTACAGCCAGTGCTGAAATTTTAGGTGAGAGCAATAGTGTTGGCAGCACAAACAGTTAGGTCTGTGTTTCAAGTAAATCATTATTTATGCCTAAACACTAATCTAATAGTTGTTGTGGGGCAGGAACGCTGTGTTCTGCTGCATTTTAAAGCACAAACTGGCTTATTTTGTACAAACTGTTCTGGGCACTTTCGATGACCGAATGGCAGGCAAAATAAATTCATGGTTTGCAGACAAAACATGTAAACTACTATGCAGTGTAAAATATTTTGGTGTTTGCATTAAATTAAATAGTTAAAAGTGGTTTTATATGCATGTAAAGTGTATGAAATGCAAATAAATTGCCTATTTTAAGCCTTGTGTGCTGTTGGAGATGTTTTCATCCACTCTGGGTCTTAATTTGGCCACAACTTTCTCTGTTTCAGCAAATGGAATGGAATGATTGACCAATCTTATTTTGACACATATTTTGGGAAAATGCTTTGAAAACTTACAAATACATCAAAACACTGTGGGTAAATAGACTACCCTTTTGTTATGTTAGTGGCTGTTTTTGCCCCATTGACTTCCATTATAATGACATTTTTGATTGCAAAGCCATGACAGCTTATAATCATACATAACCCAAACCCAATTCTACCCCTTAGCCCTTCCCCTTTTGTCCCAATTGTCTTTAGCTTGAAGGCGTAGGGCTAATGGGAAGGGCTAGATAGCCCTCGAAATGGAGATTTTTCAGGACCACACTTGAAACCAAGGGGTATGAAAATTTCCCAGAATACACCATCTACAACAGCAGAATGGCTCCACACGGAAGTAAGGAGATGCACAAATTATTATTTTTTGTCATCATTATGAATTTCTTTACAAAAAACAAGCATATGTTTTAATACATTCATAACTGTGTTCCTGTTTTACTGTCAAGCTTTAAAAAAAAATACAGCAAAAAAAAAAAAAAAAAACACTAAATCTCGCTATCTATAATCTGTAATAATAACTCCTGTATAGCAGTCCCACAACATACTTTCACATCTGACACTCGAATACCCTGTCAGAAAGTCTAATGGCTGGGAATGACCTTTTTACAGTGTCTGCTATAATGTTAATGTTGTTTTTGTGTGTTTACATGAATGGAAATGGCCCCGATGTAAATGCACAGTACAGTTATCAGCTTATTCCCACATTACATCGTTATAATAACATGATATTGTTGCCTTCAGTGTTTTCCTGAAGATAAACACCAAAAAATAATGCAACTGGAATAACTACAGCAGTCGCCATCGTCTGATCTCATATAAAGAAAGAGATCTTGATGACATATGATGACGTGTGCAGGTGTTGTAGTGGTGTCCCATTTCTTAGGGTTAAATTTTGAAGGTGCAAAAATAGAATTGGGATTGGGCCTTAATTGTTAGTGGCTTTTCCCTGTTGGGAAGGGATATTTTGGTATATTTTGTAATTTTTACTGCTACTGTTGCAGTGCAAAAAAATCCATCAACATCTAGAATGCCAACATAGGAATTATGTAGCCAGAAGTACATTGTCTTTAAAACAAACAATACAAGGCAGTATGATGCCATTCCTCGATCGATTACCTTTGTGTGGATGGCTTTCCTGTTGTTTTCTATTTGTTTAGTGGCTTGACGCATTCGTCTGAAGATTTGAGATGCAGAGAGGTGTTGACCACGATGACGGAGTTTGAGTCTGGCGAAAAACAATTCCAGAAAGCGGGTAAGACAAAAATCAGAGGCCAAAAAATAAAATAAACAAGTAAATAACAGGGTGAGAATGTGGTAAAATCTGAAAAGGCGGTAAAAACCAGGCTCCCGTGAGGGCTTTTCTTTTTCCTGGATTGCTTTTGAAAACACTGTCGGTCATGGGCGTTGCTACGCCTATTTTAGGGGGGCTGTAGCCCCCCTATATTTCTACTCAGCCCCCCTAAAACTTTTGCGATTAGCTCATAAACTGTACACTAAATTATCGTCTCAGTCCCCTTTAAATTTGATAAGAAAACAGCAGCAGAATTCGGCTCCTCCCCGTCTTTTTGTTTTTCATTTGATCAGCAAACCACAGCCATGGACAGCGAGAAAACAAGGTGTGTTTATTGATAAATTGTTCTAATATCTGCTTATTTGCAGTTCTTTGATATAGATAACCTTGTATCACCTGTATCCTAATGTCACGGAGGACATCAGCACAGCTCTTTCCTCCAGCGAAAAATGTAACTCACGAACATTTCGCTATTTTTATTTCAAAATGAACTACCAATATTAAACACTTTACAGTTCGTGTGGCATTAACTGTAGCATACAGTCTTGCACAGAAAGGATTAAACACAGTGAGAATGTACTCGTTTTAACTGTCACTGAGTCACTGACAGAGATAAAAACATCAAGTGTTTGTCTAGTATTAAAAAAATACTTTTTATTTATTATTATCATTCAGATCGTGAAATATGTGAATTAGCCTGTAAGTTTAAATATATATAT
>CAIGQZ010032248.1:4490546-4501857 GCA_903798205.1 Danio tinwini | reverse complement strand
GTCAACATCCCGCTCTCCCTCGTGAAGCCACTACGGAAGTAACTTAAATTGCAATTCATCGACTCGCCTTTAGGGGCTGGCTCCAGGAAGTCCAGATATTCACTGACTGCAATGCTAACTTGGCCAATTTTACAGCTGATAAAAACATGTTTACAGCCTGGTACAAAAGATGGTTTTGGTTCATAAAGCTAATATTACCCTTCATGACAACTGTGAGGGGGTGACTTTTTTTTTATAACTCATCCGTTTCGTTTATATTAAGTCTGTATAATTAAGGGCCTGGCCACTTGAGTGACAGCTAGGTCTCGCTTCTCGCTGTTATGTCATTCCGGCTGATTAGCTGCTGAACTCTGCATATATATCATATTTTTGTTTTGTTTTATGTGGGTTTACACAGTCAATTGCTATTTGGAGTTATTTCCTACAGATATCAGATAATATGGCATGCTGTGTGCACAAAAAGTTGCCTCCATTTCCCAGGTGAGTGAAATTATATACCATATCTATAAATGTATTTGTTTTATTTAAGATAAATTATCATTTATAATTTTTTTAGACTTCTAAAGCACTGACAGAGTGCTGACACACAATAAGCTGTAGGCTATAAAAGTCATCAGAAATGTTGTCATACAGTGTTATGTCTGGATTTCATAAATAGCCTTGCATTTATTATCACAGACTATATCTGAAGTGTTTGGAAGTAATTAGCGTTTTTCTTCTGTAGAAAAACTTCATAAGAACGATGCTTAGTGGCTCAATGCATTACAACAGTGTTTTTAAAGACAGAACACTTTATTAATATAGTATACAACCAAGCACATGTGGTCAGAACACAAACGAGTTGCAGGTAATGAAGTATTAAGCATTTCTCCCAAAGAAAAGCCTGTCTAAGCAAAATG
Organism: Danio tinwini; assembly: GCA_903798205.1. Taxonomy (NCBI): domain Eukaryota; kingdom Metazoa; phylum Chordata; class Actinopteri; order Cypriniformes; family Danionidae; genus Danio; species Danio tinwini. Next base: position 4,500,958 of record CAIGQZ010032248.1, on the reverse strand, counting down.
CTAGCAGGTGTCTCTAGTTCCGCTCACGCTCCGCCTCTTTGCCCTTGTTTGGTCACCCTTGGTCGGTGCGATGACACGCGAACAAAATGGCGACCGTTGGCCACTCCTATTTGTAAAATACGAGATTCCCAAGAGTCTTAAGATAGGTCCCCATGTGGTTTCAGCTTTTTTCTGTGAAGTTTTAAGATATAGTTGTTCCATTTTAATGACATACAACAACTCATTCAACCATCTCTGATAACAGGGAACCTTTGGAGATTTCCAATTAAGTTAGATAATATTTTTAGCTGTAATCATGCCAACCATCAGGGCTTGCTGTTGGGTTAACGGAAAGGTTTCCGTTATATTAGAATATCCAAAAATAGCCACATTTTAGTCAGGTTGGCGCCATAAGCACTGGAAAACAATGAAAAAAATGTTGGACCAAAACTCATGAAGAACGGGTCAAGACCAAAATAAATGTGCCAAAGACCTTTTTGCCACACCACATGTAATTTATGGTTCATTCTTCTTCTTCTTATTATTATTATTACTATTATTATTATTAATAATAATAATAATATCAATAATAATAATAATAATAATAATAATAATAATAATAATAATAATAAATCATCTTGCTATTGCTAGTAACATTATGTAGTGTGAGCTACACAATAAAAATATGATAGGAAAATTATTAGCAGTGAGAAAAATAATGCAGCAAATTTAATTACTATAAAATGCTATCTTTTTTTCCCCCAATACAATGTTTTTGCACTATTTTGTAGGGAAAATCAACTTAACTTCATTATGTAAAATATGACTTAATATTGCATCAAATTTACAATTCATGTTTAATTAATTACATTAATTAAAATAACTAACTCATGTTCAGTAAAAGGACAATATTAAGCTAATGTTTAATTTGTGTGTACAAAACTTTAAAATACTTCAAGGTATTTTAAGAGAAAGAGGAAGCGATATGCTTTTCATCCATCATACTCGCAAAGCAATTACATTCAGTTCAGCTGGATTAATTGATGTAATTTGTTTAGTTCAGAAGCCCCTAGATGTTGAATTTTCTGGTTCAGGCATGAAGACGTACTGTGATTATACCACAAACACCCAGTTTAAACTGCACCTGTGTTTCATAAGATGCACATTATAAAAAAAAGATGATCAAATTGCACAATAACACAAGAGATACCAACAAACAAAACTGTAATACTCGCTGTTGTCATGGGCTTTATTTAAATCCATAGCCATTAAGTTATGATGTTTGCTTCAACGAGCACTATTAACAAAACATTAATCACTGTTTCAGGCCCAAAGGACACATATGATGGTGTAATGCAGCAAAGCTTCCCGAAATATATCTATTATACATTCACCGGCCATTTTATTAAGTACACCTGTCCAACTGCTCGTTATAGCAAATTTCTAATCAGCCAATCACATGGCAGCAACTCAATGCATTTAGGCATGTAGACATGGTGAAGACGATCTGCTGCAGTTCAAACCGAGCATCAGAATGGGGAAGAAAGATGCTTTAAGTGACTTTGAAAGTGGCATGGTTGTTGGTGCCAGACGGGCTGGTCTGAGTATTTCAGAAACTGCTGATCTCCTGAGATTTTCACGCACAACCATCTCTAGGGTTTACAGAGAATGGTCTGAAAAAAAGATAATATCCAATGTGCAGCTGACAAATCTGCAGCAACTGCGTGATGCTATCATGGCAATATGGACCAAAATCTCTGATGAATATTTTCAGTACCTTGTTGAATCTATGCCAAGAAGGATTAAGGCAAAAATGGGTCCAACCTGGTATTAGGTGTAACTAATAAAGTGGCCAGTGAGTGTAGTTTTGTACTTATTTTGGACAGATGTTGAATGAGCACAAAAACACCCTACAAGTATAGGCATGGCCCTGTTTTACATATTTAATGCATGTTCCTGTGTCAATACGGTGGCAACAAACCTCAATACAGTCTCAAAGGGACGACAAAGTTTCCTACAAATAATAGCATCATTAAAGCAGTGGTGTAAATCATTACAGGTAAGTAATTATACACCTTTATAGGGCACTCACTGAATTGTGTTGAGGTTGTATGTTCTCCCCGTGTTGGCGTGGGTTTCCTCTGGGTGCTCAGGTTTCCCCCAGAGTCCAAAGACATGTGGTATAGGTGAATTGAATAAACTAAATTGGCCGTAGTGTATGTGTGTGAATGAGAGGGTATGGATGTTTCCCTGTACTGGGTTGCAACTGGAAGGGCATCCGTTGTGTAAAACATATGCTGGATAAGTTGGCGGTTCATTCCGCTGTGGCGACCCCTGATGAATAAAGGGACTAAACCAAATGAAAATGAATTAATTAATTTATGTCTGAAAAATACTGCTAGACTGCCAGTAAAGCATAAAATGCTGTGTACTTATTTGTATCTTTGCTCCACTGCATTAATGCTTGTGATTTGGCTTATTACTTGTTTTTTAGATAAGCTAAACTACAAAATCATCCAAATCAATCTAAAATTATGAGTTATTTCCTAACTGAGCCTTTCATTGAATGTATACTCAATATCATAATGTAACGCAAAGTCATTTTTTTTCCAATATCATGCAGCCCTATTGCATTATATAAGTCAACAACTTCACTATAAAATTCACTATAAACTGCCATGTGAAGCTGCTTTGACACAATCTACATTGTATAAGCGCTATACAAATAAAGATCAATTGAATTGAACAACTACAGTATATGTGGCCAGAATTGTTAGAGCTCACCTAACAGTGTGCGAGTTGTGACATTACATGTGTACATGTGAAGACGTCTTGGTGAGAGGTCACAGTAAAAAAAAAAGCTGGAACCGCAGGGGAAGCCACTGAATTATTGATCTTCCTGAAGTCTCTCTCACACACATACAGACCAGCATGTAAGCAGATGCCCATACATATTAACTATATTCAAAAAAACACACAAGTTCACAGCCTGGAAAATGATTTGAATATTTCATGCAGACTCCAACAAGGGCTCTAAAGTACAGCTCTTTGTAAGAGAGTGATTGTGCAGGAGTCTAAACACAAACAGCTTGACGTGGAGGTTAAAGAGGTGCACTGAAATGAACCACATCAGAGCTTACAAATGAACAACTGGACTTTTGATTTGACCAGATGTTGATTTTTAAAGGGCACCTATTATGCAAAAATCACTTTTATAAGGAGTTTAAGTACAGTTGTGTGACAACAGTCTGTGAATATATCCAGCTTTGAATGGTAAAATGTATTATTTATATTTTTTATAATCAGACTTGATTAAAAACAGTCTAAAGAAACACTTTGATTGACATTCTCCCTTTGTATGTCATCAGAGGGGAAAAGCCCCGCCCATCAGTGACAATCTGTTTCTCATTAGCATATGACGTTAGTCTAGTTTTTGAATCTGCCATTATGCTGACACACAGGCATTTATTGCTTCAACCTCAAGTGAAAAGAGCACAATCTCATCTGAATTTAAAGTGACAGTCACCAAAACGGCACAATTGACCCTTCGCTAAGCCACACCCGAAAACCGCCACACACCAATCGTGGCTTAGCAACCGTAGCTACGCACAGGCGGTCTGTCAAGCTTTCGAGCGAGGGAAACAAGCCAAAGCCTTGTGCATATGGATTGTGCAAATCTGATACCGGTATCCTAAAAGTTTGGACGGGGTGGTGGAATTTTATTCCCTTTCCAAAACCTAAAACCCTAAGGGGAGATATGCCAAGCGTGGATCAAGCTGTGTGAGGGGCCGTAAAAGTAGCACAATCCAGTCATATTTCAATCTGTTTCAAATTACAATTATTTACATTACATATCAACAGAACAAAATAGAGATATGATCACAAACTGAGCACTTGTGATCAATATACTTCACTTACACCTGTTTTTTAGTCATTTATGAATCTCATGTCCATGTAAGAGCTACAATTCATCAATGTTTTCATCAGTCTTTTGGAGATTTAGGGCCAATCCCAATTCTACCCCTTAGCCCTTCCCCTTACCCCTTGTTTTGCACGTTCATGTGAATGGGTGTTGGTGTCCCAAGGAAGTTGGGTGTTGAAGGCGTAGGGCTAAGGAGAAGGGGTAAACAGCTTTAAACGAAGATTTTTCAGGACCACACTCGAAACCAAGGGGTAAGAAAATTTCCCAGAATACACCAGCTACAGTGGCAGTTTCGCTGCACCCGGAAGTAAGGAGAGCCACAAATTAGTATTTTTTGTCATTATTAAGAATTTTTACAACAAACAAGCACATGTTTTAATATATTCATAACCGTGTTCGTGTTTTACTGTCATGCTTTTATAAAAAAACGCTAAAATAAACACCACTAAATTTCGCGATCTATAATCCCTAATAATAACTCCTGTACAGTAGTCCCACAACATTTTGACACTCGAATACCCTGTCAGAAAAGTCTAGTAGTTGGGAAAGGCCTTTTTACAGTGTCTGCTATACTGTTAATGTTGTTTTCGACTGTTTACATAGATGAATATGGCCACTGTGTAAATGCACATTATAGTTACGATCTTTTTGCCACATTAGATCATTATGATAACATAATATATGCCTTCAGTGATTTCCTGAAGATAAATACCAAAAAATAACACAACTGGAATAACTACAGCAGTCGCCATCGTCTGATCTCATATGAAGCAAGAGATTGCTATGACATATGATGATGTGTGCAGGTGCTGTAGTGCTGTCCCAATTCTTAGGAGTACATTTTGAAGCCCTTCCCCTTGTTTTCAAGAGCCAAGGGGAAGAGGAAGGGGTACAAAAATAGAATTGGGATTGGGCCTTAGTCATTGGTGACGTTATAGCGGGTTAGTGCCTGCTTTTATATTTGCTGCTATTTATACTTTGATCTGCATTTCAATTTATTTATTTCTTCCACTTAACAGCAAATTAGAATAGAAACTGTATAAAATGCACACAAACATACTGATATACATTTTTATGGGTCAATGATGCTGATATTTGGCACAAGTCCATCAGTTTCGCCTTTCTGGCTGTTCTTTCTATGAATGAATTATGTAGAAGCACTGTCCATAAGTGTTTCCTCGCCGGTTAGTAATGCTATATTTCATTGCACAACAATTAATCTATCAGGTTTTTTGGCTTAAAAAGGAGAAATTGCGGTTTAATTTGTTATTATTAGATTATTTTTTAATTTCACCCATCTTGCTACAGCCAATTTAGCTTATTCAGTTTACCTACAGCGCATGTCTTTGGACTGTGGGGGAACCTGAGCACCCAGAGAAAACCAATGCCAACATAGGGAGAACATGCAAACGCCACACAGAAATGCCAACTGCCCAGCCAGGACTCAAACAGCGACCATCTTGTGCTAATCAGTGCTAATCACTGAGCCACAATATATTTAATAAGTATAAAAATAAAGAGTACATACATTTTTAATTAAGTTGTCCCTAAAAAACCCTCGAGAATACTTACAGCTTAATTTTAATGAGTAGCTTAAAAAAACACCATCATCTTTTGAGTGTAATTCAAAAGAGAAGTACAATATATTAGTTTTTCTTGATTGCTTTGATGCAGCCATCAACTGAAACTACACATTTTCAGAACAGTTACACACAGGCCTAAACAGTGGCCCTCATGGACTAAGGCCCCATTTACACTAATATGTTTTAGTTTTAAAACACATAAGTTTTGCTACAGTTACGCCATCCGTCCACACTACGCCAGAGTTTTCGAGCCCCGAAAACGGAGCGTTTTGGAAACGCTGAAGAGGCCGCTTTCATTCTAAAATGCTGCTGCTCCGTCTCAGTGTAGATGGGGAAAACGGAGACATCTGAAAACGGAGGCGGGGCTGCAGACATTTGCCTATCTGATTGGGGCTTTTCCTCAATATTAAGTAGCCTACACAAAGTTCAGTGACAGTCCTGCATCCTCTCCTTCAGACTTCGCAAGTTTGATATGGAAAACAAACTCCAGAGTGTGTACATGGTACTTTAAAAAGTCATTCACATCACCCTGGCTATGCTGTTTCACTTTCTTAACAATAAAATGAAAACATGACATAAGGAACTGCCTATTTTCATTTTGATATTAGCAACTTCAAAGTTGCATCAAACATCAAAAAATGTTGAGTTGTTGTGTAGCTGCATAATATGAGCATCATCTTCATGCATATTTATAACAAAACGGAGCCTATAACATTACTGCCTCCTTTCATTTTCATTGAAAATACGAAACATACCCTCTCTTTCATTGAATATCAGTTATAATAAGTAATAATGGCCATTATAAAAGTATAACGCACAATACGTTTATACAATAGAGAAAATAAAAGCAAGCGATCAGTCAGATGTGGTGTAAACATTAATTAGGATAATAACCTAACTTATCTGCGCTCAGCCAAAACACCTGAGAACAAGTAATAGATTCAAAAGACCAAAGTCGGGGAATATGTAGTTAGATTTAGACAGCAAGATGAATTAAATATCACATTTAACAAATATAGTGAGATTAGATTTAGCGGGAGATCCGTGATGAACAGTCTGACGTGCACAGCTCTCATATGGGTATGTGCTCAACGCACGCTGCAGCGCATGCCAGAGAGTGTGTGTGTGTGTGGTCACGTGATGTGCGTCTTCACCGTTTTAGTGTAGACGAAGAGCTGTTCAGAAACGCTGGGTAAAACGCTAGTGTGGACGTGGATCGTTTTCATTCTAAAACGCCATTTAAAACTAAAATGTATTAGTGTAAACGGGGCCTTAATGACACATTTTGCTTGCAAAATGCACATACAATGTCAAAAAATATGCAACAAAAGCTAATTTTACCTTCATGCAATACAACTTGCAAACAAGTATATGAGCTCTTTCAATTAATCATTTCACAATGGACAACAAAATACAAAATACAGAACTCAGTGTGAACCACTGCACCATTGCTTGTCATTGTAACCTATTGCCAATGCCGTTTGTTGTCTTTCTATTTGGGCTGTCAAATTTGCCTTTTTGCAAAGAATTGGATCCAGAATAAGAAATGCAAACTGTGGCTGAACTGAAATACTGTTACTGTAAAAAACAAAACAGACAACAATAATAAAATACTGTAAATATTAGAGAAAACACATGCAAACCAATATACAGTTAAATCTATTGTGAGTATAAGACATAGCCACTACTGACCTCCTCCATCCATGCTGGCACAGAACAACAGACCTTCCACTGTTTTGATAAGGTTTGCGGACTGATTGCTAATTGAAGATTTGTGTGAAGGTATGTCAAACCACTGGTTCAGTGATTTCATACTGATGCTGGTAGTTTCTAATGGTTAGGAATAGATGGTTTTTTGTTTGGTTACCATAACTAAAACAATGGATTTTGGACTGCTTGAATGACATCCGTGTTAACTGTTTTGAAAAATGTTGGGGAAAATGTGTCAATCAAATGAGAGTTTGCACATTTGCAAGACATGTTTTCTGCTCTGCTGGGATAGTGATGATGAAGATCAAGTGAATGCTAGTTTCACTGAGCGTGTCTTAGCAAATGAGAAAACTGTATTAAAAGTGAAACATTAAATTCAACAAATAGTTCTACACCCTATTTGGCACCTTAATAAAATAAAAATTTAGAAGGCAAACTGGAATGAAAAAGGCATTGTTAACTTAATTGTGATGGTCCCAGAAGTTCAGTTGAGTAAAGGTTTCTCTCTGACTTGTACCAGGTTTCTTTCTCTCTCTCTCTCTCTCTCTCTCTCTCTCTCTCTCTCTCTCTCTCTGCTTCACTCGCTTCTGCAAGTAATGCTGCAATGCAGGGGTTTAACCGGAAGTGTAAAAGCTAGAGGGCGCATCGAGCGTAGTGATTCATTCACCAGCTCACACACACACACACACACAATCACACACTCATGCATGCACACACAATGTTTTTGTGAATCGTGAATAGGTTTCCATTGTTTTTATATTGTACTGTATGTTCTATCTATCCCTATCCCTGAACACAACCCTCAGTGTAAACCTTGTGCGCATTTTTCTTTCTGAAAAAAAGCAACATTCTGTATAATTTACAAGCTTTTTGAACAATGCTGACATAATGTCCTCACAAGTCAACTTCTCCAATTAAAAACCTGTCATACCCCTTTAATTATACATGTTTGTGTCCTCATATGCCACAAAAACACATACATGCACACATACAGACTTGTACAGCTATCTTTAAGGGGATTATTATCTCCCCCTTTCCTAACCCTACCCTTAAACCTGACCCTTACAGAAAATAATCTGCATTTTTACATTTTCAAAATACTTATTTATGAGCTGTTTTCCCTCATGGAGCCCAAAAATGTCTCCACAAGGTCAACATTAACTAGTATTGCTGTTCTTATGGGGACATTTAATCCCCACAATGTGATAAATACAAGGTGCACATGCGTGAAAACTGACTAGGATTGCTATACTTGTAAGAATATCTGGTCCTTACACTGTCATAAATACAAGATACACACACACACATACTCGGGTCATTAACACAGTCAGCAAGGTAAGCAGTAATCATGTGAAGCGTCACACACTGCATTCCGCGAAAACATTTTCCTAGAAATATCCAGGAATTTGTGCTTTTAGTACATTAAGTATATTTGCATAAAGCATAACTGATATATAAAATAAAAAGAAATAACAGAATCACTCCAGCATGCATTTTTCTGCACAAATATACAATCTAAAAAAATCTCGATGCAGCGTCCTCCTGCTTATCACAGCCATTACTTCACAATCAAACACACAATCAGCCACGCTCACTGAGGTCATTACCTAATTAATATTCATTTAATCAATTTCACACTTCAATATGGTAAGCTTGTACTAAAGCAGCCTCACATGCCCTCTAAAATATGGGTGTAATGGAAGTCACGTTTACTACAATTCCTCATTACGAGGTTTGGGTGACATTTTTATTACTCTGACTGGTAATTGAATTGGTATGAAAGGCTGAAGAGCTTCATTCAGTCCCGGCCAATGGAGTGCTGCTTTTATCAAGAGAATACTGTGCCTTAGCATCTATCCCGCTGCGCCAGAGCCCAGCCATTGTTTCTTAATCAAAGCAATTAGAATCGATGAGCTTCTGTTTCGGGTGCAATTCAGCCACATGATCGTCCTGTTCAATAACAGGGTTAACCTTAAAAGATTTAGGCACAGATTTACTAACAGCTTGAAACAGCACAAACTTTCTTTTGGCATTAAAAATATACAGATTGTGATTTATGTGGTGACCTTGTGGCATACAGTATGCATTTGTAAAAATCTCCATTACAGACTAGTAGGGTTGGGTATCGTTTGGGCTTATGTGAGATACCGGTGCTAATATATTTCTTTTGATTATTTGTTTGTTAGCATGAGTTTAATTTTGCATTATGCAATTAACATTACGTTAGCTTACCACTAACCTGTGAAAAGGCTGTCATCAAAGTCAAAGAACACCTTTTTTAGGGTTGGGGATTGTGACGGTTTACATGGACATCAGTAATCTAATTATATGCCTTAATCTGAATAAGACAATAATATGATTAATGTGTTTACATGAGTTGTTTTTTAAATGTTCATTTTATGATCCAGTTTTACATATTATAGCACATAGACTAAATAATGTCACGTTACCAGGATATCCATATTTCCTTTGGAGTTTCATGTAATTTCGGGCATTTCATTTCTACTTTAAAAAATTCAGAAAGCTGTCAAAGTGCATTCCTCTGCCTTTAAGTTGATTCCATGAGCCCATGTTTCAAGTTTGATGCATTTCCTTCCTTACACGTAACTTAAAGCATCTGCTTCAAGTTGCTCTCAGAATCTGTGCTTGTAAAATATAGCCATACTTTACGCTTAGTTTAGGCAAATTTTTATGACATGATCATGCGTGTTGATGAATCTGAAGGGAGTCGCTCACCGGGTGCGCTGTACTGCATGCGTTGCCTATGTGCCTGTGTTCCCTATGCAACAAGAACAAACGCCTAAAATTGTTGACGGTGAAAGTTGTTTAGAATTAAATGTTTAGAGATGATGTGACACAACGCGTACCTATGTGTGCATTTGATGCTTCTTGCGTTCTTGTTGAGCACTAGTGGCACCAAAATTTATATGCTGATTCGGTCTGGTGCATACCGGTTACATGGGTACTGGTGCCATAATGGCACCAGGTTTCGGTACCCAACCTTACAGACTAGTAACTTATGGTGGGACATTATTATAATGAATCATGCAAGGTGACTTATTCAGTTTACTGGTATTTGCACCATAATTAAAGAGCATGGTTTAAACCTTTTTGTGCAACAAAGGCTCGTTGGAAATGCATGCTTCAGCCTACACTATTTGTGATAATGAAAAATTGGCCAAGTGGCTATAAATGAGTTTCTTCTGTTAAACACAAAA
>CAIGQZ010032248.1:4440707-4462746 GCA_903798205.1 Danio tinwini | reverse complement strand
CACACACACACACACACACACACACACACACACACACATATGCAGTGTAAAACAGCAGCAGACACTTCAGCTCCGTTTGTCTTTGTCAGAATTGGCAGTGGAGTGTAAAAGAGCATTCTGAGCAATGCTTGTGAGTGTGTGTGTGTGTGTGTGTGTCCCGGGGGGATGGACACACACTCCACCAGTAGCTGTGCAGCAGTCTGCATGTGTTAGCCAGAGGCGCCGTGGCTATTTGCTGACGTTCACGCCTCATTTTACAGCACCGCTGCTTCACCTGACAGGTTATTGCTGCAAGATTAAGTTACTGCAAATACAATATGTGAGGGTTTTAGAACAATGCACATCATTTGCATCATGCAGGGAGGTGCAGAAGACATACAGGTAAGGGCCAGGAGTTCTTTCTTTGATAGTTTGATAGTTACTACTGATGGCAACAGTTTGGCTGCATCCAAAATCACTACGGCTGCATTCACACTGCATGGTCATTTCCAGTCTTTATTTCCAGATAAATAAAGAATTCTATTGATGTATGATTTGTCGGGACAGAAAAATTACTATTAAACTATTAGAAATCTGGAATCTGAGTTTTAAAAAATCTAAATACTGAGATGATCACCTTTAAAGGTGCTGTATGTACGTTTTTGACTCTTCTAAAGCATAAAAATAACATAATATGTGTGCAGATATTTAAGAAACATGCTCAGTGAACATTCTTGTTCATCTAAAAAACAATGCTAATGTCAGATTTTCTGTGAGTGACATGCCGGAACGGCTGTCTTTGTTTTGGTAATTTAACCCTCCCACTGCCAGTTTAGCCAATTATATTTCAGCTCCCCGAGTTGCCTTGTTGGAAAACAGCATATTTCATTTATTCAGTCAGGAAGACTCTCAAAGCATACGCCCGTGACCAAAATGTGACCTCCGGTGGATAGTAACAGACTCAGAAGCAGATTCAGAGTTCCACATTAGGTTATTAATTAGCAAATAATATAATATTAGGAATGTAAACATTGGCATTCTATTTTGTACACCCACCCCTTCCCCTTGGCCCTTACAACCGAGGGTTAAGGGTAAGGGCTTCAAAATTTACTCTTCTAAGAATTGGGACAGCACTTCAACACCTGCACACGTCATCATATGTCATCGCGATCTCTTGCTTCATATGAGATCAGACGATGGCGACTGCTGTAGTTATTCCAGTTGTGTTATTTTTTGGTATTTCTCTTTAGGAAATCACTGAAGGCATATATTATGTTATCATAATGATCTAATGTGGCAATAAGATCGTAACTGTACTGTGCATTTACACAGTGGCCATATTTATCTATGTAAACAGTCGAAAACAACATTAACATTATAGCAGACACTGTAAAAGGCTCATTCTCAGCCACTTGTTTTCTGACAGGGTATTCGAGTACACCGAGTGTCAGAATGTTGTGGGACTGCTGTACAGGAGTTATGATTATGGATTGTAGATCGCGAAATTTAACTTTTTTTTTTGCAGCATGATGGTAAAACACGAACGCAGTTATGAATATATTAAAACATGTTTGTTTGTCGTAAAGATTCCTAATAATGACAAAAAAATACATTTGTGGATCTCCTTACTTTCGGGTTCAGCACTACTGCCGTTGTGGCAGGTGTATTTTGGGAAATTTTCTTACCCCTCCATTTTGAGTGTGCTCCTGAAAAATCTTCGTTCGAAGGGATGTATACCCCTTGCCCTTAGCCCTACGCCTTCAAGCTAAAGAGAATTGGGACACCACTAGCCCTTGACGGAAATGCGCAAAACGGGGGGTAGGGGTAAAGGGAAGGGCTAAGGGGTAGAATTGGGATTGGGCCATTAGGTGAGCAGGTTACATTGTAACCGCTCGTCCCAACAACACGCTACAAAACCAGATTTGCAGTGATGAGCAAATTGGCTGTTTGCACCAGACGAAACATGACAGAAATGTAAATACAGCCATTCAGAAGCACAGAATATTAAATTCAATTCAATTTGTATAGCGCTTATACAATGCAAATTGTGTCAAAGGAGCTTCACATTCAAGATTATAGCAAATTGAAACAGTGTCAGTTCGATTATTTAGAGTTTCAGATCAGTTCAGTTTAGTTCAGTTCAGTGTGGTTTAATAATCACTACTGAGAGTCCAAACACTGAAGAGCAATTCCATCGATGTGCAGCTCTACAGATCCCGAACCATGCAAGCCAGTGACGACAGCGGCGAGGAAAAAACTTCACCAATTGGCGAAAGTGAAGAATTAAAAAAACCTCAAGAGAAACCAAGCTCATTTATTGAATATGCATGCACTCACTCACCAAAAGGTAAGGTTTATAATCTAATTAATACATATTAAACCTTGATAACTTTATTAAATGTAGATGCTGAATCACTGATATGTATTGGTTTGCATTATTTCACAGTTCTAAAGTTCAATTTCAAGCAATTTATTTTACTTTCAAGATCACAGCTGAACTATCTGCTGCTGCTTTCAGTAGTATGGCAATAAACGTCATGTAAAATGGCATTCAAACTCACATTATTAGCATTTAACACTGAATTAACACATACTACATACAACTGATCATGTCAGTTGTCTGTTGTTCAGCTGTGAGAAATAGAAGCTGTTTCTAAAATACAAATTCGAGAAGTTGGTTAAAACAAAAACTCCTTTTAATATGGAAAATATTCCCTCTAACACGATTTAAATCAGCCTTGTTGGTCATCAATCTAGCAACCTGCGCTTGTGTTTGTTTTGATCCAGGAGTGCAATACCTAGTTCAACCACTGGGTGTCAAACTTACATACTGCACTTTTAAAGTTGTCAAGATGGCATTCTTAGCAATGCATGTTACTAATCAAATATTAAGTTTGGCTCCAAAGTCACTATGGCTGCATTCACACTGCATGGTCATTTCCTTTATTGTGACTCTATCCGATTTTTTTTAGACAACCCGCTTTTATCATCTTATAAAAGTTGCTCTTAGATGTCTGCATTTACGCTGCACACACAAAGACAATCGCTTTGAAAATCATTCGAAAAAAAAAACAGCAGGCGGTGACTGAAAGCTGTGATAATAAAACAGCTCTCTTTTCTCCATTTCTGTATTAAACCTGTTCACAGGGTTTCATGTTTTCAAGATTTCTTTTAATCTAAGCTTTTTTAAATGTCGTAAATGTCCAAGTGGTGTGATTTAAGCATGTGATGTGTGCAATAGTTTTACATTTGTTTATATTGTTTACAAGGCGGATGTCCTCTCCCTCTCTCATTAATATGCTTAGGCACAGTGGCTCAGTGGCTAGCACTATCGCTTCACAGCAAGAACGTTGCTGCTCGAGTCCCAGCTGAGTCAGTTGGCATTTCTGTGTGGAGTTTGCATGTTCTCTCCATGTTGGCGTGTGTTTCCTCTTGGTGCAAAACACAGTCCAAACACATATAGGTGAATTGAATAAACTAAATTAGACAGTGTATGAGTGTGTGTGTAAATGTAAGAGTGTATTATTGTTTCCTAGTACTGTTACGACTGGAAGAACATCCACATGTGCTGGAATAGTTGGCGGTTCATTCTGCTGTGGTGACCTCTGATAAATAAGGGACTGAGCTAAAAGAAAATAAATGACTTGTGCTACATGGCAACATATGTTTTGTCTTTGTTTATGAGATTTAAGGTTTGGGACTTTAAGGTGCAGAACTCTGTCCCAAAATAAAAGTGTCAGAGATGTTCATTCGCTACCATTTTAAAAGATTTGTGACTTGCATTGAGAGTTGAAATTTTGATCTACTTCCTACACTGCAGACACGAGAGTACATATCCCATTCATATCGAATAAATTTTCACATCTGAACGAGGCCTGAATCTGATCTGAGTAAATCAGAATCCATGTGATTTTATTCCTGCTTACATGTACAGTACGTGGGCCAGGAGGGAGGAAACAAATCTGAATTGGGTCACTTGAACCCTCGCCTTAGACTCTTGAGTAGGTTTTTGTATTATGTATAAGAACTTATGTTGTGACTGCTAACATGTACATTCTATAAAATTCTGGGTTGTTGTTCAGGTCAAATATAGGCAAACAACATTGGGTTAAAACCAACATTGGGACTGTAAAAGATATGGACGTAGTATCCGTGACGTCACCCATAGGTTTCTGAAGAGCAGAAAAATGAAGAAACAAGTAGGCGTAGACAAGCTTAGACAAGCTTTTCTTTAAAAGAAACGGTTAATACTTCATTACCTGCGATTCATTTGTATTCTGAACACTTGTGCTTGGTTGTGTACTATATCAATAAAGTGTTTAGTCTTTTAAAAACACTGTTGTGATACACTGAGCCACTAAACATTGTTCTTACAATGTTTTTCTACAGAAGGAAAATGCAAATTACTTTCAATTACTTCATATATAGTCTGTGCTAGTAAATGCAAGGCTGTTTATGAAATCCAGGCATAACTGTATGACAACGTTTCAGATGACTGTTCTAGAACCTACAGCTAATCAATCTGTCCGATTTTGGAGTGCAATTAAGTTTAAATTTCAGTAAAACAAATACATTTATAGAGATGGTATATAAGTATATAATTTCACTCACCTGGGAAATGGAGGCAACTTGAACGGTTTGTGAGCACAATTAGGTTCAGCGGCTAATCAGCCGGAATCAGGTGACGAGACAGCGAGCAGCAAGACCTAGCTGTCACTCAAGTGGCCACGCCCTTAATTATGCAAACTTAATATAACTTAATAAAAATGAAATGGATGAGTTATAAAAAAATTCACCCCCCTCACAGTTGTCATGAATGGTAATATTAGCTATATACGCCAAAACCATATTTTGTACCAAGCTGTAAACATGTTTTTATCAGCTGTAAATTTGGCCAATTTACATTGCAGTCAGTAAACATCTGGATTCCCTGGAGCCAGCCCCCAAAGGCGAGTCGATGAATTGCAGTTTTAATTACTTCCATATTGGCTTCATGGGGGAGAGCGGGAGGTTGCTGCTTGGTTAAAAATGTCATTTAAATTTATTCATTTATTAATTTTTGTTTTCAGCTTAGTCCCTTTGTTAATCAGGGGTCACCACAGCGGAATGAACCACCAACTTATCCAGCATTTGTTTTACGCAGCGGATGCCCTTCCAGCTGCAACCCATCACTGGGAAACACCCATACACTCTCATTCACTACGGACAATTTAGCTTACCCAATTCAGTTAGCTTACCCATATACATTGGGCATGTATGTTCATTATGTATGTGATGCACACTACGGCCAATTTAGTTAATCAAATTCGTCTATATCGCATGTGTTTGGACTGTGAGGGAAAATCGGAGCACCCGGAGGAAACCCACACCAACACGGGGAGAACATGCAAACCCCACACATAAATGTCAACTGACCCAGCCGGGACTCGAACCAGCGACCTTCTTGCTGTGAGACGACAGTACTAACCACTGAGCCACAGTACCACCCTTTACAGAAACAGAAAACAAAACTATTTATAACATATATAAAAGATTGTCTATAATATGTAACTCACTCAATATTAATACTCTTCTTCACTGAACTGTTGTATATAATCATTATGATATGCAGATTTATCAGAATACTTTTGGAGTCTCAAGAAAGACGCATGTTTTTTTATTGCAAAGTGAACAACATAATAATGGCACATATTCACACCCTCCTGAAGATAATGCTGCTCACAGTTGCTACCAGTTCTCTGAACAAAACACCAGTAACCAAAGGAGGCGGAGTTAAGTGAAGGGTCAATAACGTATAAGCGTAAAATTGCTTTCTTGTTCTCCAACACACACACACACACACACACACACACACACACACACACACACACACACACACACACACACACACTGCTGATCTGATTCAGTCAGCATGCTGTTACATCTCGCAGCCTGAGGGCACTAAATCTACCAGCCCAGCACCTTGGCTGTCCGTACTAAATATTATGTTATAGAGCTGTCACGAACATGTCAAACAACATTGCAACTGCTCAGTCATCAGTTTTGAGTAAGCTGACAGACAGGAGACGATCGCTGCTTTAATGTTTCTAATTCTTGCAAACAAATCACTTTTGTTTTATTCCATGCTGTGCCACATTATTAAAGGGACAGTTCACCAAAAAGTAAAAAACTCTGTCATCATTTATTCATCCTCCACTTGTTTCAAAGCAGTTTGGGTTTGTTCATCTATTGAACACAAAAGAAGATGTTTCAGCAGTTGATTCCCATAGTATTTATTATTTCTTCTATGAATGTCAATGGCTGCTTTTTTCCCAACAATTTCCAGAAAATCTTGTTTTGTATTCAACAGAAGAAAAAAATCCATAAAGATTTTGAACAATTTCAGACATTTTTATTTTAGGTGAACTATCCCCTTAATGATTTAGTTAAATTTTAGAATTATTTCTCAAATGTAACAATTACAGATGATCATAATGGGCATAATGATCATATTTTGGCTTCTATAAAATTTTTCTCACTAGATTTCCAAGGTGAAGGAAAGTCCTTACCCCAGGTGAATGAGTTTAAGTATCTTGGGGTTTAGTTCATGAGTTAGGGAAGGGTGGAACTTGAGATGGACAGGCGGATTGATGCAGTGGCATCAGTAATGTATCGGTTTGTTGTGATAAAGGAGCTGAGCCGAAAGCCAAAGCTCTCGATTTACCGGTTAATCTATGTTCCTTCTCTCACCCATGCTCATCATGAGCTTTGAGTCATTACTGAAATGACAAGATCTCGGATTCAAGCGGCCAAAATGAGTTTCCTTTGCAGAGCGGCAGGGCGCACTCTTATAGATAGGGTGAGGAGCTCTGTCACCCGAGAGGAGCTCAGAGTAGAGCCGCTGCTCCTCCACATCGAGTGAAGTCAGCTAAGGTGGCTCGGGCATCTGATTCGGATGCCTCCTGGACGCCTAGGGAGGTGTTCCAGGCATGTCCCTCCGGGAGGAGGCCTCGGGGAAGACCTAGGACACACTGGAGGGACTATATCTCTCGGCTGGTCTACGAATGCCTCGGAATCCCCGGAAGGAGTGAAGTGTCTGGAGAGAGGGAAGTCTGGGGTTCTCTCCTGAGACTGCTGCCGCGACCCGGCCCCGGAAAAGCGGATGAAAATGAATGAATGAATGAGTGAATGAATGAATGAGATTACAAAACATATGGGAAAAAATGTGGTTACTAACTAGATTAAATTCCCAAACTTTACAAAATGGAGAGAAAAACAACAACAATAGATTATGCATTGATTGCAATAAATAAATAAATTAATTGTGCAAGGAATTACACATTCCCTCCTCAAAACATTCCTTATGTCTCTTAATAAATGTCACATTAAAAAAAGGATAAGGGTCGATTTGTTTATGAATAACTATGTACAACTTTTTTTTGTCCAAATTCGTTTGAGACCAAATTATTTAATTATTTAAAACAAACAAAAAGATATTTGTTGGATTATATTATTATTATTATATTTTTTATTATAATTAGGGGTTTTTTACCTCTTATTGGGATAGGAATGTGGAGGTTACAGACAGGAAAGTATTGGGAGCAGAGAGAGAGAGGGGAAGGGTCGGCAAAGGACCTTGACCCAGGAATCGACCTCTGGTTGCCATGGGCACCACAGTGCTATATGTTGGTGCCTTTAACCTCTAGGTTATTGATGCCAAGTTTGCTGATTTATAATGCAATCCTGCAGAAATTGCCACTGAACAAATTTCAAGAGTCAACTCACTGTCTGTGGTGAATCAAATCCCTTCCCATTTGTAAGGCTACAGGATATTGGAAAAAATCTGACAAGTTGCAATATTTTGTTTTATATTATATTACATTATGAATATCAATTAGAATAGTCAAGTCATTTTACTCTTTCTATCCAGTGCATCTGCATAAAATAGAATAATTTACAAGCTTATATAAATGTGACAGAGCAGTTGAATACACAGTGCTCTATGGTTTTCTGGGGAGTCTAACAGTAGTCAAATACAAAAACTGAACAATCAAATGTAAAATAACATGGTCGTCATTGTATAAATAACATTTTAAAAATAAATAATATCTTTTAATCTTTAATAAATAATTAAATCCTTGTACGTGACTACTGCAGATGCCGATATATCGATGCTCAAACTATATACTGTTCAGCCCTATATTCTGGCCTTAACTAAACACTGCAGTGACAATCACAGCCATTAGTGCGTCAAACAAACCCAATGCTTCAGAGCTTCGCTTCAGTCATTGTGAACGAATACATGTAGTGTTGAATTGTCAAACAAGGAATTGCATTTCTGCATTGCACACATGGAGCACTCAAGAGTTTACGCAGCCATTACCAGAAGACTGATTGATGTGACAGCGAAGACACCATTAAATCAAAGCTTCGTCAGAGTGAAAGGGGAAACACAGATGGATAGGTAAAAAGAAAGACAACGAGAACATGATACCACTGCACCTGTACTACGCACTTTAAAATAGAGCTGCATGAAAACTGAAAACCGGAAGTGATGCAATAAAAAAGAAAACATTTTGTAAAGGCAACTACATTAAGTTGTGTGACTCTAAATAGCTTGCTCATGGCAGAACATCCATCATTCCTTCAATACAGCATTTCTGACAACAGATCAATTGGTTGATTAATACAGAACCAGCACTATAGCACAGTCTGAGAATCACTGACAAACATATTATATATGGCCTTTATAATTGTGCCATTTCAGCCTTTTAAAAGGCTGGTCATGATATAGAGTGAGCAGACATTTGATAAAATAAAAACAATACAGTAAAACAAATACAGTTTTTACACAACACTTACTCAAATCTGACCAAAACAAACATTATATATATATATATATAACTCATATTATGCAACTCATTATATATATATAACATATTACTCATTATTGGATGACAATGACTTTTTAATTAACTAATAAACAAGTAATTCTCAGGCAGCACGGTGGCGCACTGGGTAGCACAATTGCCTCACAGCAAGAAGGTCCCTGGTTCGAGCCACGGCTGGATCAGTTGGCATTTCTGTGTGTAGTTTGCATGCTCTCCCCGGGTTTCGTGTGGGTAAAACTTGTTGGATAAGTAGGCGGTTCATTACGCTGTGGCGACCCCAGATTAATAAAGGGAATAAGCCAAAAAGGAAATAAATAAATGACAACTAATTCTCTTGTTTATATCTTAAAGGGATGGTTCACTCAAAAATAAAAAAATTGTTTACTCACATTTTACTTGTTCAAAACACAAAAGCAGATCATTTGAAGAATGTTGTAAACCAGTAACCACTGACTTCCATAGTATATATTTTGTTCCTATAAGGAAGTCAATGTCTTCTTGTTTCCAACATTCTAAAAAAAATATCTTCTACTGTGTTGTTCAACAGACAAAATAATAAAATGTTTTATTTGTAGGTGAACTATCCCTTTAAATATGGGACCGTTGTACTTATGTAACAACTCTACACAAGATACTTATATACATATGTTCTGGGAATGGCCCCTAATTTGCATAATTCTGGTCCAAGGTACAAGATCTACTATCAGATCTAATGGAAACTCAGATCCAATGCGACCTATTGCTTTTTCTCCTGCTGGACTATTCATCACTCTCCTTAACCATCAACCAATAAAGGATTCTGTTAGTTGTTCTGACTGCTGCTGCTGCTGCAAAAAAAAAAATAAAAAATAAATAAGTGATTCTGAAAATATGTCTGGATTCATCTGCTGATCTATCCTGGAGGCTCTATCTACTGGACAATATTAGTCTGGAATACACCACAGCCAAAATAAATGGTGCCAGTAAGAAAACTGTACAATATTGAGTAAATATGAGAGAGACTGTATCAGATATGTTTCAATCATGATTTGGTACCTATTTTTGCAGTATTACAGTTTTTATTTTATTTTAATTTTTGTTGGGTGGATTTCTGGCTTTGTTCAAAATAAAAAATGTTCAATAATATATATATATATATGGGACCACTGCTGCATTAACTATATCCTATTGTGGTGACTTCTATGAAAGAGACAATATTAGCTTATAAAGCAAGAGAATTGAATGAGCACTGATGGTCATTTCACCCGAGTTGATCAGAAAACCACAGGGAGACCCCTATGTTTTATGTGAACGCATCCCAATTTCAGCAAGACACGATTACAGCAGGCAAAGACCATTCAATTTCATGAGCCATCAAGCTGATATCCACTTTAAAAATGTACAGCACTCTAGAGAGTGAGAGACATGGATAGAAAAATAGCAGGGATATATACTGTATATCTACAGTGCTCAGCACTAGGTACTCTTTTCACATATCTTTGCTTTAATATTGTAAATGATGCTTTACAATAATATATTTGTGCATATGCATTAGATTAGTCAGTACCAAAGCCAAAACTGAAACTAATCTAACAAAAAAAAAAACCTTAAGATCACAATCCAAAGATAGTACACCCAAATTAATACGTTGGTAAAATATTAAATAACAAATTAATAAACAGCAAAAACTATAAAATGTAACAGAAATTATGTAGTTTGTCATTAGTTTTGCAATAACTCATTTGAAATTAAATGTATTATCTATTTCTGGGTGACACCGTGGCGTAGTGGGTAGTGTTGTTGCCTCACAGCAAGAAGGTTGCTGGTTCAAGCCCTGGTTGGGTCAATTGGCCAGGTTTTCTTCCGGGCGCTCCGGATTCCCCCACAGCCCAAAGACATGTGCTGTAGGTGAATTGGCTGTAGTGTATGTATGTCCTGGTGCTCCAGATTGGGGGTTGAGCATTGGGCTAAAGACCCACCTCATAAACACTAGATGTTACGAAACACCAATATGGTGCGGTTAAGTATTAACTTTGCAGCACGGTGGCGCAGTGGGTAGCACAATCGCCTCACAGCTAGAAGGTCGCTGGTTTGAGCCTCAGCTGGGTCAGGTGGCATCTCTGTGTGCATTAAATCTCTTATTTTAATGTACTGTATATAACTGTTTATTAAACCTGTTTTGTTTAAATGCATCACAATACATTGGCTATGTTTACTTAGAAATGAATCATTTTCAAAAGGGGGTGTACTCATTCATGCTGAGCACTGTATAGATACACGGTACAGATACCGCAAAATCAGCAGGCATCACACAAACACTGCAACAACAAAGACCAACACAACGTGCTCAAAATAAGCTACTTGTTCTTGATGATAATAACAGTACATTATGAGCGTGTTGAGTTCTGATACTGCGTCATGATGACCCAAGTCCCATCAATTACTGTAAAACATTAAAAAAGGGGGCCGATGTTCTTCTTTAAACATTACTGGCCCCTGTAGAGCAGTACAAGAGCATGATTTATTATAGGATGGGGAAACGGTTTCACTCCACTGAATAGACTCAACATCCATCCATGTGTATGTGTGTGTGTGTGTGTGTGTGTGTGTCCAATGCGGCGATGCCTCCTCTGTCTCACCTCTGCTTTGAGTAGAGTGAGGTCTACTCTGAATCTAAACGAGTGCCATTATTATGTGGAGCTCTCAAGGACTGACCCCAAGCACTTAGCAGAAGCGCAACGGCCCAAGGCACCTCCCATGTCTTCAATCTGTCTGCGCTTTCTTTCTCCAACACCATTCAACATGGTCACCACCGCAATCAATGAGATTACCTCTTAAATTGCCTTTTCCTGTTATAGGCCCTCTCTTCGAGCTTGGGGAGTGTTTCTATATGTGAAGGCAATAATGACTTTCGCCGCTGACCTCAGCGCAGTTTGCGAAGCACCCTGCAACTTTTATAATCTGCCATTTTAAAATGCTGATTAATGATGTGCTTATTAAGTTTATAACATCCTTCGCCAGCAGACTGGATGAGTAAATCTGCGCCTGTTGTCGGCAGAAAAGCTTGATCAGCAAAAAGATCAGCCGTGATCAGCAGCCAGTAACAAGCTCTGCTGGACATCCACCCTAAATAGTCCGCAAAACCACTAGTACTGTGTAGCATAAATAATTCAGCAGGCGCTGCTGGGAGAATTGTGGAGCATTTCAGTGCAGATGAAGCAATAATGATTAAAACTTTATGTTTTAAAAGTGCACAGACATCTAAATATTGATGTATTTTATCATGGTGCATCCATATACATGTAGATAGATAGTGACAAACTGCATCCCTGAGTTATCAAGAGGTGTATACTGATATTGTGTGTACAAATTATGACTCAAGTTCTATTCTACGCACATCGGCCACTATTATGTAATGTGATACTGCAGCACTAGGACGCTACGCACTCACACTCTGAGAAAGTTACACTCGCTGACAAAGATCTTTCTCTCTCTCTCTCTCTCTCTCCTCCCAGCAATACACCTTGATTTTTTTGTTATATCTATATGTAGACCATGCTAGATATATTAGTAAGCTTCCCATGTGAAAATGCATTGCAAAGAAAGCATGCTTCATTAAAAAGAGGGATACTGTACTCACCTCTGTACCGTGTGTATCCTCAGCAGAGATGTACTGCACCAAGAGGAGGGTGGTGATGCGGAGGGGGGTTGAAGAAAAACTTCGCAGAGCGCGCAGGGCACTTGGAGAGCTTAGAGGAGGAGAAGAAGAAAAAAGAAAAGTGACAAGAATCAGACTTTTGCCTTATCCTTTTCTGGGTCTGTTGGAAATATCAGATTTGTCCAAACACACACACACAGCACACACACAGCACTGATGTCTTCTGCGCTCCCCCGCGCTCACGCACACATCCACACACACACACGATACTAGCTCGGATCGGGACAGATGCAGAGATGCTCTCGAGCACACACACACATTTTCTAGTCTCACACACCCTGCAATCGTTGCTCAGCAGCACCACAGCCCCTGGTGTTTCACTGCTGTATTTCCCGGCACTGAGCTGTCATTGGTTCAATCACGGCTCAATAAAAACTCCTCCCATTTCCAATTGGGTGAGGAGGATTTTTTTTCTTGCATGGCTCACTCTGAAACCCATCCCACCCCTCCTGCTTTTAGAAACCTACGCTAGATGTACGGGGACCGGAGAATGCTGAGCTATGAAAATCAGGCAGGATGGAGTGAGAGAGAGAGAAAGCGGGAGGGGGCGGGGCGACGGGGAGGCGCAGTAGCCAATCAATGAGCGGATGAGAGAGGCGCGAAAAACGCAGTGGACTTCGGGTCCCGAGAATGGCAAATAAAGCGAAATTACATAACACCTGAGTTTTACTGCATTAAATGGTAATGAAAATGAGCATGTACTTCAAATTGTAACAAAAAAACAAACAAACAAACAAACAAAAAGGCGGACCTATGTGAATAGATTCAAAAGCAAATGACTCTTGTGAGTCGACTCATTTAGTGAGTCAAAAAAGTGAGCAAATTAATATAATTCCTAAAATGAATACTCATTTAAGCCAATGTATTTCGTTACATGATAGTACATTGTGTTAATTAGTCCTATAACATAGCATATGCCTTGCTATGTGCTGTCCAAGTTGACATAAACATAGGATAAATGAAACGTCCCATTTACATGCACTTAACAAGTACACAGTTAGATGATGATGAATATTAAGCTCGAAAACCAAAATATCACCTCAGAAATGTCCATATTTTAGATTCTGCACCAAGGTCTTTGGATATTCTGATATAGAAATTAA
Organism: Danio tinwini; assembly: GCA_903798205.1. Classification (NCBI taxonomy): domain Eukaryota; kingdom Metazoa; phylum Chordata; class Actinopteri; order Cypriniformes; family Danionidae; genus Danio; species Danio tinwini. Next base: position 4,449,097 of record CAIGQZ010032248.1, on the reverse strand, counting down.
ACAAAACAAACGTAGGCCTTATACTTACAGCTGCATAAACCGCATCATTTCATCTTCAGGCGTCAAAATAACTTGAAATTTAAAATAATTAATTGGCGCCAGGCGACGCAGTGGCGCAGTAGCAAGAAGGTCACTGGTTTGAGCCTCGGCTGGGTCAGTTGGCGTTTCTGTGTGGAGTTTGCATGTTCTCCCTGCGTTCGCGTGGGTTTCCTCCGGGTGCTCCGGTTTCCCCCACAGTCCAAAGTCATGCGGTACAGGTGATTTGGGTAGGCTAAATTGTCCGTAGTGTATGTGTGTGAATGAGTGTGTGTGGATGCTTCCCAGAGATGGGTTGCGGCTGGAAGGGCATCCGCTGCGTAAAACCGTGCTGGATAAGTTGGCGGTTCATTCCGCTGTGGCGACCCTGGATTAATAAAGTAACTAAGCTGAAAAGAAAATGAATGAATGAATGAATGAATGAATGAATGAATAATTGGCGCCAATCACGCCTTTATATGTTGTTTAGTGGTTGATTTACTTCCCTCCTATGGATTTATCATGCAACAACACATTTCAATTATTATGTTTGTCCCAAGTAATGTTTTACAGAGCAAGGGCATTTGTTTACAGTATTTGCTATTTTATTTTTCTTCTGTAAAAGCCTTCTCTGTTTGTTTTGTTTTACCCTTTTCAGATGACGTCACGCTCATGCTGTCTTTACTACTAGCTACTGCAAATGAAGTTTGTATGAACTTGTCAGTATTTATCAAATAAAGATGTTTACACGAGTGCTGAACAACTTTTTGTCAAATTAATTTTTTATTATTATTTGTGTCCTGAAGAATAATAAATAAAACTAGGGGTGTTTTACTGCGGGTGTTTACGGTGGTCAGCTGATTCACAAACACATTCACTTTATTCACATTCTACTGCTCCGTTCTCAGATTTTTTAAAACATATATAGGCATTTTATTCATGAACATAAAACATTTGTGTCTATGTAATATTACAATTAAATGAAATAAAATAGCAATGTTGTATGTGACTCTTAAAAATCAAACAAAATCATTATAAAAATGTACAATCGCAAAAATAACTCCAAGAAAACGACATTTTAATTCAGCATTATTAGATTATTAATTTATTTGCAACATTATTAATTAAAAGGTAGTACTAATATCAGATTAAACCCACCCAATAGGTGGCGGTAGGACACTGTCTTAATTCATTTAAATGGAGAAACTGAACAAAACATTATTGGATCAATAAATAATAAATGATGAAACTCATTGCATTTATCCACATATATAGACATACAATGCTCATATGAGTACACCCCACACACAGCTCTCTTTTAAATTCATAAGCTAAATAGGAGGCTATACAATATTATATTTGTGCATTTACATTTAACTAGTCAGTACTGAAGCCAAATCTGGAGCTTATCTAACAAAATAACTTACAACGGTCCAAAAACTAGTACACCCAATTTTATGTTATAGAAAAATATTTAATATAAATTTAAAAAAGAAAAAAAATCAAGGGAAGCAAAAAAATGAAAAAATTTAGTTGAAATTTTGTAAGTTGTAATTTTTTTTCCCAATATTTTGTTTGAATTTAATTGTATTATCTTTCAATTTCTATAGATGCTCTGTGACTAAAATATTATTTTAATAAATATATATGTTTAATAAGTCTGTTTTGTTTAAATGCACCAAAATACATTGCCTATATTCTCTGAGAAACTTTCAATATCTCACTTTCAAAATGGAGTGTACTCAATTATGCTGAGCACTGTAATATGAGAAGATTTAATAAAGAGTTTTATTCATGCGGGAACATTTACATATAAAAGAAAATATAAATTTATATTCATAGCAGCATCAAAGTAAAAATACATCCATTATTAAAGAAATAAACTGAATTAATAATTAAAAAGTTTGCAAACATAGACTTTCCTTGATAAACAATAGCTTATTCCTATTCTTAATAACTTTAAAAATCATTTTCAAACTCAGAAAGCAGTTCAGTATTAAAAGAGGAACATTTGGACACATGCCTAATACTTTAATAGTCTTAAATCAGAACCTGCAATGTTAATGTTTTTATTTTATACATTTTCCAGAGAAGTATCCCTTTCATTCAGAGGTAAACCGGAACAAAAAATACACTGCATTGCCATTCCGCTTAATAAGTGTGGCGTCACTCAAAGCGGCTTCCGGGTCCAAGCGCTATATCAAACTGTATAGGGACACTCAACAAATGGTATTAATAAACGTTTACAAAGTGATGTAATACTTTCGAAAATCATGATCGCAATATAAATATCCATGCCTAATATCAGATGGCCAGAAAGTGATTCATTTTTAATAAATTGTAAAAATGTTGGTATTTGTGACGCAGCAAGTCCAGAGACTGTTGTGTACACCATGATTTTATATAAAGTTCACTTTAATGTGTGATATGATTAAACAGTGGCCATACATTCTAGGCTTGGACCCGGAAACAGTATTTTATACGTCACTGACGTCACGACTTAAACCAAGGGCTTAGATTTGCTCTTGACATTGATGAGGCCATGAGCACATGCATTGAACAGCCCAAATTCTGTTTCGCGGTTTTAAAACATGAATAAAGTACTTAATGATATAAAATAAACACTTAGTAATACAAATAACAATCACGTCCCATGCTGCAAAAGCCAATTTACATGATTTTACTGCAGTTGGGCTTTGAGGAGGTATGAATGAAGAGAAAATTAGAGAGGTGTGTGACGCAATTTAACTGTTTTATTCCGATTTATTGTATTTCATAATCATGGAGGCCAAAATCATAATTGATTGACTTGTGCACGTACCTGCTGAAAGATCCAGCTTAAACCAGCCTAAGATGGTTGGCTGGTTTTAACTGGTCGACCAGCCTAGTTTTAGAGGGGTTTTGGCCATTTCCAGGTTGGTCTCCAGCCATTTCCAGCCTGGTCTTAGCTGGTCAGGCTGGGAGTTGACCAGCTAAAACCAGCTTGACCAGCCAAAACCAGGCATATCTAGCTTAAACTGGTTTTAGCTGGTTTAAGCAGGTCATTTTCCAGCCTGACCAGCTAAGACCAGGCTGGAAATGGCTGGAAACTAGCCTGCAAATGGCCAAAACCCCTCTAAAACCAGGCTGGTCGACCAGCTAAAACCAGCCAACCAGCTTAGGCTGGTTTAAGCTGGATTTTTCAGCAGGGGTGTAGGTTTCTAAGGGTTGACGGAGCATTGTTTTATTTTGAAGTCAAATTAAATTATTAGTAAGGACATTACAGTAATTGTTGGATATTAGTGGGGACACGTCTATACAGGGGCGTAGATTTAGGGTGGACGGAGGGGACGAAACTAACTAACTGAAGAATAAACAGTTAATGTAAAAGTATATGATCCCTGCCAGTTCTCCTAATCTGTCAGAGTAGCATGTCCAATATGGGTAGAAAAAAAATTGTCAGAAAAAAAAAACAGCCTGTGCTCCATCTTTTATATTCCTATGAGACATGTTTCATTTACACTATGGCTAAAGTAAACGAAATAATAACAAACATAATAATAAACATTATTTTAACATCAGGCCTGTGGCCAGCTTATTAAGAACTGGTGCTTATTTTTTTTTATTTGAAAAACTAAACCTTTTTGCAGTTATGGCCTGATTTTCCATTTAATTATGATCTATATCACATTGTAGTGACATAAGAACTCATTTTTGCTTGATTATCTTGTCAAATGGTTATCATACCCACATTTTTTGATGTACCAAAAAATATGTCTTATTTAACGATTAAAAAAATTGCCTTCTGCTTTTTGGAGAGGGGTCTGGCTGCAGACTCGGTAAAGAAAAAGAAGACAAACACTTTAGCAGATCCTGGTTGAATCATGTCGAAAAGACAGTGTGCTCTGAAGTGTGAGGGAAAGTTAGTGTTATTTTCCCTACTCAAAGATGAGGCTGTGAAGAGTCAGTGGTTGAAGTTTATTTTTGCAAAATACCTCAGCATTATAGCCCCAGCCTTGTGCTGTGTTCCTGTCATGTTTCTGACATGTGCTTCAGCAATCTACATGCTTACAACAGGGGATTCATCTGCCATTTTTTAAAGAAAGGATCAGCAAAGATGTGTGGGACTTTGTCAGAGTTTGACAGGAACTTTACAGTATACACAGTTTATGGCTCAGTTTCTTCCTCCATTTCACAAGTGTAAGTAAGTGCGATTAAAATGGTTGCCTCCTTGTTTTCTCTAGCTTGCAAAATATGCATTTAATTGTGTTTTGTTACTTGTAACCACGCCACGTGGCTTGTACTGTATCTGGTTAACTCTTTATATTCTCATATCAAGTCTAAAGCCACGTTGAAAACGCAACGCATGCTGCTTTGTTTGCGGATTTACATGCGTTTGTGAGCTCACAATCCTCTGCTCTTTATCATTGCTATGAGCACCATCAGCTGTTCCTACACGTGCAGCGGTCAAGTTTTAAAATAGTTTAGCTTTTGCCACTGTGTGGATTAATACTGAGTGTTGTGGTTAAGAATAGAGCAATATGCTGGCATTTAACTGCATTACTTTAATACACTCCTGCATTGGGCTCACACATACACTCTGCGCTCTGACTACTTTAAAATTGGTGATAAGCCGTGGTGGGCATTTCTCTCTGTCTCACATTGAACGCAGTCAACCAATCACAACAGACTGGGTCATCGGACCAATCAGCGCAGATTAGCATTGTGCTAAGGAGGGGTTCGGGAACAAATGAATCATTGAACGATTCATATGGGAGTCAGTGGGATAGTTAGGTAAAAATAAATGCATATTATAAGACAATGAAAGTGTTTTTTGACCTTGCATAGATATCAGACTGTTGTTGGAGACCCCCAAAACCAAAATATGACCTATATGCACAATAGGGGCTCTTTAAGAGGAAAGAGGAAAACTAATATCTTTAAAATAACAAGTAAAATATTATGTACTATCATAATAGACAAAATAAATTAGTTATTAAAACTAGTATGTTTCAAAATATGTTGAAAAATATTCTCTTCTTTAAACAACACTTGGAAAATATTTGGAAAAAGAGTGCTAATCATTTAACAATAAAAACACATACACACACGTGCAACATCAGGTCCCGGATGTGAGTGTCTCATGAGCAAAGATGGCAGCCTCCTCCTTCTCATACTTCCGGGTGGAGTAAACACAAACCGAGCAGCTGCCATAGACATGAATGGCATATTTTAAAGCGGTTTGGCTGCAGTAAATATAATAAGTCTTTGGCTGTGCTCTGTCTCCAGCCTGCTGTGCTCCAGCAGCATGTAACTTAATGTGCTCTATGTAAATTATTAAAGACTGATGGGACGTGCTGTAGAACTCACTCTCCAACAGAGCGATCCATCCACACTCTCCCGAAGCTCATAATAACAGCAGCGGTTTAACAGTAACCATATCTCACACTGTCTAGAGCGGCTCTGTCTAATGAACTCTACTGTGTTTCTCACTTGTATGATGTTTAAGCAGATCAGCCGTATGATGTCAGTCCTCCACCCCATCCGTTTGCAGACTGCTGCCTCAATACTAATTAAATGGGTTTGATGGAGTCCAATCCATCAACATCTAAAATCAATGAAATAAAGTCAGGCCTCAGATGGCCAGTGGAGTCGCACGTTGTACATTCTACAAAATGCTGGGTTGTTGTCAAGTACAGTAATTAAAGAAATTATCCCGATGTTGGATTTGTCCATATTTAAAGCATCATTGGGTTAAAACAAAGCAGCATTTTTTAGAGTGCTTGGGTTTTTTCTATAAACAGACTGCAAACCTGAAGTGAAACATTCGATTCACCTCTACGTGCAGCTGCTTTGAATCTCTATCTGTATAAAGTGCAACAAAAATAAAGATGATTTAACTTAGTTTGTTCCATTAACTGCATCATTAATTCCTTTGCATTTTAGTTTTGTCAGGTAAACACAGAGCAAACACGTGGTGTTTTAGAAAATTGGCAGAATAATAACCTGCACAGAGTCCTGTAGAGTGTCAGACGGGTTTTTATGAATGTCAAGCGGGTGTATCAGAGTGGCTGTATGATTAGATTTATTATTATTGAGGCAGCAGAAGAGTCTTCCGGGCCGTGGCAGATGTCCAAATCATCCTGTTTCTGTGCCTGCAGAGCCGTCCTTTGGCAAAGTGGGATGAAGCTTTTGGCCAGCACTATACATCTGACTGCTGAAAACTCAAGCTGCATGACGGAGCAAGAATTCCTGCATTAAGATCATTTACAATGGCTCAATATGAAATGTAAGAGTGCCAAAAGAAAGCAAGCTGTTATTGTATTTTGGTTTACTGCACGTAATTATGACAGTCTGACAAGTATAACATACTCTTATTATACAAACTGTGGTAACTGTTAATTCAAAATGCCTAATATTGATTGGCATTTAATTTTTCTGCTAGGCAGTCTAGAAACTGCCTAGCAACTACACTAAACAGAACTCTGAACAGTTTAGTTTTTGAACTAAACAGAAACCAAAAGCCTTGAAAAAATTCATTATTCAAAACAAATCTGAAATAATATAAAATATAAATATATAAAAAAAAATATTACACAACCAAAGTGAAAATTTAAATATTGTCTTAGGATATAATTGAAATAAAATAATGATTTAAATACTAAAAATGACTAAAACTAAAAGTGACTAACTGAATAAAGACAAAAAAATATATATATTAACATCTTCAATCACTAAAACTAACTGAAATTATAAAAATAAAAGCTCATTTTAAAAATGGATCTAAGAAATTACAAATAATATTAAATAATCCAACACCTTAGAGCATCTTGCTTATGTAGAAACTACATAGCAACCAAAAAGAACATTTTAGCAATTGCATAGCAACCATTCAAATTAATTAAATAATAATAAAAATATATAATTAAAAATATTTAATAAATAAATATAATTTTTAAATTAAATTTATCAATTAACCTTTACTTAAGAGTGTGCCTAGCAACCACTTTGTAAAGCTGTAGCAACAAAACAAAACACTTTAGCAACCACCTAAACCTACCAGATCAACTGGTTTTTAGTTGCCTACCCTAGCAAGTGCCTAACAATCACTTTGTAAAGCTGTAGCAACACAAAACTCTTTAGCAACCACCTAAATCAACCTGCTTGGAATTCTCCTACCCTTCCAGGACACCCTAGCAACTGCCTAGCAACCACTTTGTAAAGCTGTAGCAACAAAACACATTGCCAGCAACAACCTAAACCTATCCAATCCACTGCTGTCAAGTCCCCTACCCTTCCAGAACACCCTAGCAACTGCCTAGCAACCACTTTGTAAAGCTGTAGCAACAAAACAACACTTTAGCAACCAGATCCACTGCTTTGAAGTCGCCTACCCTTGCAGAACACCTTAGCAACTGCCTAGCAACCACTTTGCAAAGCTGTAGCAAAAAACACATCACTAGCAACCACCTAAACTGCGTTGAAGTCCCCTACTCCTCCAGTACACGCTAGCAACTACCTAGCAATCATTTTGTAAGCTATAGCAACAAAACAACACTTTAGCAACAACCTAAACCAACCAGATAACTGCTTGGAAGTCACCTATCCATAAGCAACACCCTAGCAACTGCTTAGCAACCACTTTAAACTGCTGTAGCAACAAACAGCACTTTAACAACAACCAAACATACCATATGTTCTGCTTTAAAGTGGCCTACCCTAGCAACTGCCTAGCAACCACTTTGTAAAGCTGTAGAAAAACATTACTCCTTAGGAACGACCTAAATCAATCAGATCCACTGCTTGAAAGTCGCCCACCCTTTCAGAACACCCTAGCAACTGCCTATCAACCACTCTGTAAAGCTGTAGCAATAAAACACAACATTTTAGTAACCACCTAAACCAACCAGAGCAGAACACCCTAGCAACCACTTTGTAAAGCTTTAGCAACAAAATATGACACTTTGGCAACCACCTAAGCCAACCAGATCCACTACTTTGAAGTTGCCTACCCTAGCAAATGCCTAGAAATACACTTTGTAAAGCTGTAGAAACAAAACACAACACTTTAGAAACCAACCAGATCCACTTCTTGGAAGTTGCCTACCCTTCCAGAAAACCCTAGCAACTGCCTAGCAACCACTTTGTAAAGCTATAGCAACAAAACAATACTTTAGTAACCACCTAAACCAACCAGATGTTCTGTTTGAAGTCACATACCTTTCCAGAACACCCTAGCAACCGTATAGCAACCACTTTGTTAAGCTGTAGCAACAAAACAATGCTTAAGCAACCACCTAAACCAACCAGATCAACTGCTTTGAAGTCGCTTACCCTTAAGGAACACCTTAGCAACTGCCTAGCAACCACTTTGTAAAGCTGTAGCAACAAAACAA
>CAIGQZ010032248.1:4406534-4424088 GCA_903798205.1 Danio tinwini | reverse complement strand
AATAATAATAATAATAATAATAATAATAATAATAATAATAATAATAACTATTGGCATGTTTATGATGATTAAGTGAGACAAAATAACAAATAATTATTGTAAACAAAAAAATCTAAAATAATAATAATAATAATAATAATAATTATTATTATTATTGTTATTATAAATACCAATACTTATTATCACTTTATATTACTATTAGTAGTATTAATAATTCATTCATTTATTTTCCTTCAGCTTAGCCCCAGCGGAATAAACCACCTAGTGTCAGTAATAATCACCAATAATAATTATTATTTGTTAAGCAATTTTTTTTTACTATTAGTAATAATAATTATAAATAATAATAATACTTCATATTTTTACGGTGTTAAAGTGGGACAAAATTACAAATAATTATTCTAAACAATAAAAATCAAATAATAACAATACTACTACTACTACTAATTCTAAAATTATTACAACTACTACTACTACTACTACTACTACTACTACTAATAATAATAACAACAAAAACAGCTATTTATTTTTTTGTTATTAGTAATAATAATAATAATAATAATAATAATAATAATAATAAAAATAATAATTTATATTTTGTACAGTGGTAAAGTGGGACAAAATTGCAAATAATTATTATAAACAATAAAAATCTAATAATAATAATAATAATAATAATAATAATACTAATAATAATAATAATAATAATAAAATACTTATTATTGTTATTATTTTATTGCTATTAGTAATAATAATGATAATAACAATAACAACAACCAAAAAGTATTATTATTACTATTTATTTTTTTTTAATACTATTAATAATAATCATAATCATGATAACAATAAGTGTTTACATTTTTACGATGGTAGTGAGACAAAAAAACAAATAAGACAATTGTTAAATAAATTTGTATATAAATAAAAAGCTAAACGATTAAAATAACTATTCTTCCAGCAAGACTAGTCAAGCAGCTGCATTAACACAGAGCTCGACTGATAAGCACACACTGCTGCATGCACACCAGCTATGTTATTCCAGCCTATCAGAACTGACGTCAGCGCAGGAACACAAGATTTTCTCACCTTTTGCGAGGATCCCACATGTTTCTGCTCCTTATTTGGGACTAAAGCACATGCAGAGAGGAAGAACAAGGAACAGGTGTGAGGAGGCCTGAAATAGTGCAAACACTTGCAGCAACACAAACTCAGCTTTACAGTGTGTTTTCAGGACGGACGTCTGAGGGCTCAGCATGCAGAGTCAGGAGGAGGTAATTTAGGCTACACGTATAGAGTCGTTAGGAGTTTAATTTATGAGGAATCACCGGTCAGACGTGTCCCACAGAGGAGTGATCTCCCAGTTTAGTGTGCGCCATGTAAGGTCAGGCCTCCAGCGGGAAGACAGATGTCTTGTCAAGGACCCAAATAGATGGGCAGGCGCATATATTTTGGCTCTCCAAACGCAAAGCCTTTTTAAATGGTGCACATTCTCAACTCAATGTCTAGCCAGCGTCTAAGGACGTTATTTTGACGTCCAATAACAACATCAAATGACGTTGATATTTGGTTGATTTTAGGTTGTGTTGGAAAGCGACCAAAATCCAACATCGAGCCATTGTCTTAAACCACATCATATTGACTTCAAATACTGACATTTATTCGTCAGGTATGGCAACCAAAAATCCAACGTCTGATAGACTTCATAGTGGTAACATTCACACAACGTCAAGCTGTAACATCATTGAATGTTGATATTAGGTTGATTTTAGGTTGGACGCTGGACATTGACGTCAGCCTGACGTTGGGTTCTGACGTCAACCTGATTTTCATTATCAAACAAAATGCTATGTCCCCACGACATTAGGGTACAACGTCAATCTGACGTCAAGTTAACGTTTTGTGTATGCAGTTTTTTAATTTTTTTACTTTTCAAGGTTAAAAGGTGTTGGAAGAAAGATCAAGGTCCCATAATTTAAAAGCATAAGTAAATGGGGGAAATACAAAAAAAAACATGAATAAAAGTTATTAGTAACTAACAGAGAACCTTAACTTTTCTGATTTTGATTGCAATGCAATAATGTGCACCTTTTGTAAAGCAGATTTGAAACAATAATTGGTAATACTTTACAAAAAGGTTCATTAGTTAATGCATTTACTAACATTTACTAACATTTATTAATCATAATTGAACATATATTAATGCATTATTAACATCAAAGTCCATGTTTGTTAACATTAGTTAATGCACCGTGAGTTAACATGAACTAACAATGAATAACTGTATTTTCATTAACTAACATCAACTAACATCAACTAAGGCTGTAGTAAATGTATTGTTCATTTATTATTCATGTTCGTACATGCATTAATTAACATTAACTAATGAACCTTATTGTAAAGTGTGACCCAATAATTATTGTGAAAAGCTCTATACAAATAAACTTGAATTAAATTAAATTGAATAATTCATTATAAATAACAGCAATATTTATTCATATTTTTTATAGTGGTGGGCCGTTATCGGCGTTAACACGAGACTAAAAAAACTATCGCTGTTAATCTATTCTCAAAGTTGGGTTAAGAGCTGGGTCTATTCTACGCAAGCTATGATGACTTTCACCTTGATATTTTAGCGCGGATGTATACCTGGTCGAATTGCACTGTAGGTGGTGAGAACGAGTCTTCAAACCTGTGTGTATTCCTACTGTGAAATGACCACCAAACATGACGTGCTAACATAGATGCAGTTCACTAGAGTGAATCTGATTAATGTGAGCTCCATATCTAACTATCAGGCATCTGTAGAGTTTATGTGTTAGAGTAAAACATATACAAATACATTGAAGCAGGTGCTTTTTAAAATGAATGACGGTGAATGAAAGTCAAACCGGTGAGCTGTCTGACAAAAAAGTGCCCTTCTGAATCAAATCAGCAGGATGCCCTTCTGGATCTTTTACTTACTTTGTAGACACTACTGACTACGCTTACATGGACATCTGTAATCTAGTTATTTGGTTTAATAGACAATAGTATAATGAAGGTGTTTACGTGAAGTGCTTTCATGTAAGAGAGTCCTTTGGGTGACTTTAACTACAGTTTGGCAGTTTCACATTCACTCATGAACATTTCATTCAAGCCCCCGTAACAAACTGGGGTATTAGATGCAAATAAGGAAGAATGACTGGTGAGAGTGTTATGGAATTTAATAACGCACGCCAAATGGAAAGAAAAACTTCAGAATTTCGAAATGTGTGTGCGTGTGTGTGCGGTCCTTTACTGACAGACGCGTGTGTGGATCTTGTCGGAAAAATGGCGAAAAGTCCTACATGACGGTAATAGTTTGATTGCTGTGTTTACTTCAATAATGCCACTAATATCTTACATCTTACTGAATAAACAGTTAGTAAACACAAGTACATCTTATTAAACATCATTTATTTTCGTAGAACAGTTTCTCAAGCAGTTTGTGATGCATTTTGGAAACAGATGAGCCTCTGGTCTAATGCACCACCTGGCTTGAGAAACCCGTTCTCAAAGACTTACTTTTAGTCATTATTTGGGTAGCACACATATTCTGAATGCCTTTGGCAGAATTCAAATGAGCCATTTAATCTAGATTAATTCCAAGATTACAGTGACATTAACCTAGATAAAAAAAAACCTATGCCCACCTATAATATTTTATGATGTTTTTACGCTCACCAAGACTGTAAAAACAACAATGTTGATCTCAAATAATATTAATATACTATGTTAATATATTATGAAGTGCATCACATAATTGATGCAGCATTCTTTGCCAAATAAAAACTGCATTTATTTTTAAAACTGTATCTTTGGAATCACTTTTGATCACTTGAAAGTGTCCTTGATGAATAAAAGCATTCGTTTCCGTCAATGTGTGGAATGGTGTTGGAGTGCTGCAATATTGTGGCGCTTTACACCCCTGAACACATCTATAAATAGAGACTGACCTGCATGAATGTGGGTGTCCAACTTATTTCTTATCAGCATCAGCAATCACAGGCTCTGTTGACAAAGAAAACCAGAACACGCTTCAATCCACAAGCTTTCAAAACCCTTTTTAGCAGCCGAACAAACATGAATGTGAGAGTTCTATAAAAATACCATAATAATTGATAGTAAATACTACTATATGATGTGTTTAAATCATACTATAGTAAAGTACTTGAATGAATCTGTTGTAGTGATTCAATAGCTGCTAGAGTAACACAACAACTACAGTAATATAAACAAATCATCCAATACTGTAGTTTTCGACAACTATAGAGTATTATTACAACGACACACCACAGTTTACTGTAGTAAAAGCTAAAGTATACTACAGTATTTATTACAGTTTATCAGTTGACTATAACGAGTTGTTAAAGGGCACCTATGGTTAAAAATCAAGCTGTTTGGACAGATATATGTGTAGGTATAGTGTATAGACCGTCATATTGGGGTGATATAAACACACTCAGTCCTTTTTTTTAAATTTAACAACATAAAAACGGTGGACCAATTGGAGCGGTTTTGAGACTGACCGCAACTTGACGTAGGAGTGCGGTCCCCCGCCCACCAATATTGATTGACAGGTGCGCATTACCATATCCTCAGTATGTTGTTTCACGTCCGCCATTTTCAGCGTGAAAACCCTTGCTCTATTTTTAGATGTAAGGCTCATTGGGCTTCACCCACATTCACCAAGTTATCGCTCTCCTCGCCGCCAGTGTTTGTGAGTTTTGGTGGGTTTGCATACATGTGTACTTTTCATTGCATCTTCCTTAAACTTTAGCGGTTTGCATTTCCCGCGGTCACAGAAGCTCCCTGTCATCTTAACTAGCTGCAGCTGGAAAGAGCGAGCGCGTTGCCTCACGTGCTCGTCCCTCCATTGGAAATAACAAACTAACGATGTGCAGCGCCATGCATTTTGCGGTGTCGCGGATGAAAGTGAGGACCGGGGGAGTTCGCTCACTATTCTGCCACCTAGGTTGCTTTTATGGACGCGCTGGTCCTGCTCAGGAAACTGATCATATGTCTGCCGCGCCACAGAGCGTTATCTGAATAGTTTAATTTTAAATAACATGCAAATGTGCGCATCTGGTGTGCAGTGCCGTGGCTCTGAGCGGCGCATCCTGTGTATGACGCCCTTTAGTTATAGCCTCGAGCAGGTCGTACACCAGAAGCGCCGCTCGGCGACAAGCAGCGTCGCGCCACACAGCGGCATGCATTTCTTAATTCTAAACATAAGTTTCTATAAGGAGACACACACCGGCACCGCAAGTGTGCGCGCTGTGTCGTGGTGCATCCGGTGTGTGATGCCCTTCGTTAATTCGGTGTGCTTGGTTATTAGTCTCGGTGTAGGCTACAAGCTCGGAGCTTTAAACTAGCACACAGTTGGCTGTAAAACTATACAAAGACACAAATTATTCTGTACTCTCTGCTTGGTCTGTGTCCGAGTCGTACATGTACAGCTGAATGCTGGTCCTCTCACTCATGTTGCTTCTCTCTGTCTGCCTGTCTGTAGCCATACACAAAGCGGGGAAGCTCTTGGCTCCGCCCCCTTGTTAAGTTAGGCGGGAAGTGCAAACTAATTTTCATGTGTAGCAACGCCCCTAAAACAGCAAACTGTGTACACGCCCTGAAAATGACGCTTTTTAACACATCATAATAAAAAATCTGAATTGTGTTTTGAACTGAACCTAAACTGGCACACTCAGAAGAACCACAATATTAATATTACATCTTAAAAAAGGGGTAAAATAGGTGCCCTTTAATACTACTATACTGTAAATTCTAATATATAAAAAAACAATAGCATTTAATAGACCATCTTTTGGAATGTAAACAACAACAATGGTCCCAACGTATGTCCTGTTTTACATTTTTTATTTCTACAGCTTCCGTGAATCCAAAAAGAGCCACCTATTGATGATGTTATGACAGCTGTTTTAACATTAAGATATTATAAATTTGCCTCTTGTTACAGTTATGAAACAGTTTGATAACAAGCAGAAATTGTTCACGGGTCAATGACATGACCACATTGAAATGGTCAGTAGCTAGACTATTTTGTATTTTCATGTGTGCAAGGACTCATCGTTCATCTTCTCTGCATTCAAAAGGTCGTAGAACATTTTACAATAGCAATAAATAGATCCGGCGGTAAGGACACGTGTGGAGTGATAACTCAACGAGCATAAGAGCAAAGCACGGATGGGGTCAGGCATTTGTATAAACGCAGCTTAGCTTGGATTACGCTCATATTAGACTTCCATAAACTGACACTTCATTTGATGACTTGGCTTAGAAACGATCCCAATCATACACGCCTGTTTATAACACACCGGAGATCAACTGACAGGATCAACATTTAACATATTTATCTTGCTAAATATAAACCATATGGCATTCATGTCAACAATGTTTTATGATTCAACACACTCTTTCCAGCATAACGATTTAACTATTTTCAGAAATGCAAGAGTCAATGCTCAAAAGTCATCTGGACTGATTGTTAAAGGAATCTCTGCAGGCACACAACGTCAAAAGATGTTAAATATTCAGTTAGATTTACTCTAACTGAAGGTCAGGTGACCAACATTCAATGACTAACATTCTATATCTAAGGCAGGGATGTGCAAACTCGGTCCTGGAGGGCCGGTGTCCTGCACAGTTTTGCTCCATCTCTGATCAAACACACCTGCTTATAGATAATTAGTGATCTTGGAGGTACTGATTAGCATGTTCGGGTGTGTTTGATTAGAGTTGGAGTTAAACTATGCAGGACACCGCCCCTTCAGGACCGAGTTTGCCCACCCCTGGTCTAAGGACAACGTTGTTTTGATGTCTAATAACGGCATTAAATGACGTTGATAATTGGTTGATTTTAGGTTGTAATGGAAATGGCCAAAATCCATTGGTAAAACAGGTCTCTGGCAGAAATGGTGACATAAACAATTGAATAACTATCCATAATTCAACACTATTGTGTCAGTGAACTAAATGTGATTGATGGGATGTTTTTTCTGTGGACTCTTACCTTTCAAAATAAACCGTGATGTACAGCAATGAATGCGTGTGTGTTGTTATTACTCCATATCTAATAAGCGTTTTCTGTTCAACTTACACAACATTTTGCAAATACGTTCTTTATACGCTTCCCATTGAAAAACAACTAGCTGCAATCTCTGCTCGAGGGTTGTAGCTTTAATCTGATGTACAATTTGTCAAGATTACTCATGTCCATTTTGATGTAATCTATTCATAAGCATTGACATGTGGAAAAACAGTGCCTCAGGACGTCCGCATCGGTGCGCTGGCTATGAGGTTAAGCTAACATCTTAAACCAACCTCCTATTGACGTCAAATACTGACATTTATTCGTCAGGTATGGCAACCAAAATCCAACGTCTGATAGATGCCATATTGGTAACGCCCTCAAAACATCAAGCTGTTACATCATTAGACGTTTATGCTTTGTTGATTTTAGGGTGCATTGGAAAGTGACCAAAATCTAACGTTCTGACCAAGCGGCAACCTCCTGCTCTCACTTGTGAAGCCAATAGGGAAGTAACTAAAACTGCAATTCATCGACTCACCTTTAGGGGCTGGCTCCAGGAAATCTAGAAGTTCACTGACTACAATTGTAAATTGACCAATTTTACAGCTGATAAAAACATGTTTACAGCCTTGTACAAAAGATGGTTTTTGGTGCATGGAGCAAAAATTATCCTTCATGACAACTGTGAGGGGCGGGGGGGGGGATTTTTTATAACTCATCCATTTCATTTTTATTAAGGTTTATTCGAGTCTGCATAATTAAGGGCATGGCCACTTGAGTGACAGCTAGGTCTCTCTGCTCACTGTCTCGTCAATTAGCCGCTGAACTCGGCATATACATCGTATTTTTGTTTTGTTTAATGTTTATTTACACAGTCAATTGCCTTTTGGAATTATTTCATGAAAATATTATAAAAATTATGAAAATATTATATATTTTAACTAATGTATGGGTGTAATATGGACTAACCCAACAGCTGTGTTAAATGTTTTAATTAAATTAACTCAACCAAATAGGCAGCATGGTGGCGAAGTGGGTAGCACGATCGCCTCACAGCATGAAGGTCACTGGTTTGAGCCTCGGATGGGTCAGTCTGCATTTCTGTGTGGAGTTTGCATGTTCTCCCCGTGTTGGCGTGGGTTTCCTCCGGGTGCTCCGGTTTTCCCCACAAGCCCAAAGACATGCACTATAGGCTAAATTGTCTGTAGTGTGAATGAGTGTGTATGGATGTTTCCCAGTGATGGGTTGCAGCTGGAAGGGCATCCGTTGCGTAAACATGCTGGATAAGTTGGCGGCTCATTCCACTTTGGCAACCCCTGATTAAAGCTGCAGTCACACTGGACTTTTCTCCCCATAGACTTCCATTCATACGCACGCGAATGCGTCAGACCGGAAACGCAGGGTCATGCATCAAGTTTCGCATTTCGCTGAGGTGCAAAGTTCAAGCTTGGTGAACTCTGACCTGCAAAATCCCATTACTTGACAGCGTGAGACCAATCCAGGATCAAAACATGACCTCTCTGGACAGAAATTTAAAACATGGAGCAATCGCTGGCTTTTTAATATCTAATCATCTCGTTCCATCCCACCCTTATTCGCAGATGGACAGAATTTTGCAAGCTCAAACTCTAGTGTGACCGCAGCTTAATAAAGGGACTGAGCCGAAAAGAAACTGAATGAATGAATGAATAAATAAAAGCCTTAATTGATTTAATTTGGCCGGAATTTTCACATTTAATCCCATTTTAAGGTCAATATTATAAACCCTCTTAAGCATTTTTTTTATTATCTAAAGAACTAACTATTATGTTTAGAAATGTGTTAAAAAAATCTTCTTTCCATTAAACAGTAATTGGGGAAAAATTATATGATAAATAAAATTTTAACAGGAGGGTTAATAATTCTGTACTTATGATGAGCAGAAATACTTCAACAAGGGCCAAAAGCATAAGTTATTAATGTACTTACGTTTGACCTCCAGTTTGCAGGTGACCACAGCCTCTCCGTGCTCGTTCTTGGCCCTGCAGCTGTAGACGCCGCCGTCAAAGTTTCCAGGTTTGCGGATCTCTAGAGAGCAGATGCCCTGGTTGTTGATCTGCCTGAACTTGGGGTCGTCACCAATAATCATCTGATTCTTCAACCACTCGATCTTGGGCTGCAAACAAGGCAGAAAAAACACATTACGCGCTACAATACATGGATGAAGATGTTATTAACGAGCCATTTCTCACAATGATCAACCGTGTGATTCAAAAATGCATTTTTATCCACAATGTCACAGTGTGGAAAGTGAACAGAAAATGTGTTTGTGTTTTAAGTGGCTTAAAGCTAAATTTCCTACATGTACTACTTGTCAAACATTTAAGTCTCTCTTTAAAGTTGCATTTATTATTTGTATTATAAAATACTGTTAAAGAGGCCCTATTATGCATTAAAAAAAGATCATATTTTGGTTTCAGGGGTCTCCAACAACAGTCTGATATGCATGCAAGACCAAAAAACACGTTCATTGTCTTATAATATGCATTTATTTTACCTAATTATCCCAACTACTCCCATATGATTCGCTCAGCGATTCATTTGTTCCCAAACTCCACCTTAGCGTGAGGCTAAACTGCGCTGATTGGTCCGATGACCCATTCTGCTGTGATTGGTCGACTGCGTTCAGCGCGAGACAGGGGCTGGTGCCCCCGTGTCAACAAGCTTGACTCCCTCTCTGCCCCCCCCTAAATTTGGATGTGTATTTTTGTGTCAAAACGACGCGGGGAAGCGAGATCAGCCATCAGTGGCAGACTGCGAAGATATGAGAGGTGAGGCCTCTCTTGCGCTCTCTCTGATCTACTTTTGCATGCACCCACTTTCTCTGTCAGTGACGGGGCTGCATGCATCAGTTTCCCACATTCGTCAGAAGTTAAACACCAAATTGACTCAGCTAATAAAAAGATTAAACTTTAGTCATGTTCATGTTGTGAAAAATGTCCACTGCTGATTATATTAGACTTTTGTTTTTAATAGCGATTTTAAAACTTTTTATACAGGAAGTCCTCGGCTATGCAGAGTGCATTATTAATCAGAAATTGAGTGTATATAGTTTTACGTTAAGAAATGCAGTCCTGAATTGACAAACAGACGACAAGTACCTGAGAACAGATGTAACACTTTAATCAAATTTAGTTTTCAGTCACGCTTATGTAAAAGGAATATTCAACTTGTTTAGTTTTGCCTTCTTTAGTTTTTTATTGTAGTAGTGACTTAAAGCACAAGTCTTCAACACATCGTTTTTTACAACATGTTTTTAAACATAATAGTTTAACTAATTTCTAATAACTACTTTTTTATCTTCCCCATGGTGACATGGTGCATAATATTTTACTACAGTAATTATTTTGCAAGATAGTTGTATTCAGACAAAGTCCGTTTAAATATTCTATAGTCTTTGATTCAGATTAAAGTGTCATTTGAAGACTTGTTAACTAGGAAAGTTAGAATAACTAGTCAAGTTATTGTATAACTTGATTGTTGTGTAGACAGTCAATAAAATATACAGTAAATTTTTCATGAGGAGGCTTATAATACTGCATAATAAAAAATTAAAAACAGCTTTTATTCAAGAAATAAACTATAAGAACTAAGATTTATAATGACTCCAGAATGATTAGTTTTGTTTTATAAGAAATACAGTGAAGATTTTCTTGGTTTGTTTAAGATCACTTGGAAAACACTATTTTAAATTAACAGGAGGGCAAAAAAAGGACTTCAACTGTATCTGTGAAAGTTTACAGGTGTAAAAATGTGCCTTGATGTACTTGAATGTGAGAAATGTGTTATCCGCTACAATACAAAGTTACTTGTCAAATAAAGATTATTTTGAGTTTAAGTTATTTAATTAGTTTATGAAGACTGCAGAGTGATGCATGAAATCAAATGACTTTGATTAATTGTTTAAGCATTTTATGATGTATGTTGAAGTGTGCCCCCTAAAAGTACAAGTGGTCCCTGATGCTCATTCCCCCTCAGTTACTCTGGTTTAGAACCACCGCTGCACATTTTGAGACTGAGGAAAGTTGAATGTGCTGGGCAGTTTAGGGAAGAGCGGGATACAAAGTAACACTTTTTGGTTTTGGTCAAATAATGAACAAAGTAATAGGGTTAGACAAACCATATATTTTTTACCAACAACACACAAGCTTCTCCTACAAATGAGCACTGGAATTATGATCGCTGACCTGTGGTTTCTGTGCAGTATTGCCAAAAATGCCAGGAGTAAATATGCTACTATTTACCCCACCTGCGGGGCAAGTTGTAACAGACAGGGGGTTAGTTGTAACACATGCATATAAAGGCAGATTTCACACTATTAATTTAAATTCAGTTTACTTTAAATAATAGCTGTATTTCCTCAGTAATTGGTCATTTTTTTATTCTACATAGCACAGTATGTTTACTTATTTATTTAGTTTATTGGATAAACACATTTGAATCTATTTGCATTATTGTCTATTTATCCATTATTATACAATGCATTTATCTGCATTGATAGCAATAAAACATTATTTTTTCTATTAAAACAATATTTTCTATTAAAAACTTTTTTATTTAAAAAGTTCTCAACATTACACTCAAAACTAAAAAAATTATTTTGTTAGTTTAATTGGCGTCCAATAGTGTGTGGCCTGATTGTAACACCCTGTTACAACTAACCCTGCTGTGTCATGTTTTACTCAAAACCGGCTAGCAGTCACTGTGTTTTTTACATCTTTCAAAATAGTTTCATCGTTTAGCCTAGAAGACAATGATCACAACAATATAAGATTTTACAAACATACTTTTACTGATTTTTTTTTAAATAAAAAAATATCGACTGTCATAAAAAATACTTTTATGCTGCAAAAATGCTTTCTCCTGTGTTTCTCATCCAAATTTCGCTGAAAACATTCAATAATTGGCAGGAAGACGTCTGTTAACACTGTGGTGAAAATCTCGGAAGCATGCCATGGTTAACCCTAAGCAAATACCTTAAAACTCTGTGTTGCATTTAACCCCGTGTTACTTTGTGCCCCGCGCTCCTCTATTATTTGCCTAATAAATGATAATAGGCCAGTTTTACATTTAAAACTTTAACAGATTGCTATTTTCCCCCCTATAGTGATATGTTATAAAGTAGCCTAAAAATAAGAAGCCTCTTTATATTTCTTTATTCTAAATCTTAAAAAAATGTTTTTGGTACATCGAAAAGTGACACCATAAGACAAGTTTATCCAGCAAAAAATGTGCTTAAAATCTCACTAAAATTGAGTATTGAAACCTCATAATTAACTTGAAAATGAGTCGAATAAATGCAAAAAGATCATGTTTTTAAGAAATTTGTAGAGTTAAAACAATTAATTGATAACTTTATATAATAATTACATTTACATATGCACTACCTGCCGAATAAATGCACACATTTTGAATCAGTTAAATCATCAACCTTGTATGTTTTGTAAAGTTATGTATAAGAATTTGAATCTTTGAACATTATTAGAATATATATAATTGCATTTTTAAATATATTAAATTGTATAAAAGGGTCAAAATTTTACAGATTTTTATTTGACATATTTGCATTATATACACTGTAAAACCCAATAAGTTATGGTAACTCAAACCATCTGAGGAAACCGATTGCAACAAACCATTTATGTACAAAAAACAATCAGTACTGTGAACTTAATTCATTTGAGTAAATGAAGCAATTTGAGCACAGTAAAACCCAATAAATGAACAGAACTCAAACCAACTGAGTACTGTAAAACTCGATAAGTTAAGGCAACTCAAACCGTTTGAGGAAACTGATTGCTACAAACAATTTGAGTTAAAAAAAACTATATGACTACTGTGAACTTACTCTATTTAAGCTGAAGTAATGAGGTATTTAATCAACTCATTACCTTCAACACTGAGTTCAAAACTCTTTTCAAATGAGTAGAATTAACTTTCAGTCAGTTTTGAGTACACAAGTACACTCATTTCATTTAATAAAGTTGACTGTTGGGTTTTACAGTGTAGTAATGTAATGTAATGTGTGTTTATATAGCGCATTTAGTGTGTATAGGTATTCAAAACAATTCCAAAATCCCATCAAGTAGTTTAATAGTAATGTAAAGTGCTGTACTTTTATTAACATACCATCATACTGCCACTAGGTGTTCTATTCACTCACTAAAGCCACTTTTACTTGCATTTGGCCCTTGGTGAGTGTTACATTTGGATGCTGATCTTTGCTATGCACACTTTCACTGTCATGGCCTCCACATATCAGTGTTTGGAAGCTCATCCCTTCATAGTGATGCAGGAATCCCACTTATCCCGCTCACGCTGTCCCTCGTCTAGTTATCTTTCCCACCAGGAGTTGCACTATCTGTGCTGGTATGCTGGTGCTGGATTCCTACACTTCACTGCTCGCTCGCTCAAATCCAGACTGGTCAACAGCTCTTGATGGATTGATTCATGCACATAACCCATCAGCACCATATCTGATTCATTTAATTCTAGCATGAGACTGGTTGGCTCATTATGATTAAATGGTTAGTTAGACTTGGAGTAGTTATATGGAAATCAAAAATAATAGTACACTGTAGAAGCCAAAAAGTTAAGGTAACTCAATCCATTTGAGGAAACCGATCTTATTGTAGATTTAAAACCTGTAAACGCTTGAAATTAGAAGTTTTCTCCTATTATCTCATTTACACACTGTAAAACCCAAAAAGTTAAGGTAACTCAATTCATTTGAGGAAACTGATTGCAACAAACCATTTAAGTACAAAAACTAATCCTAATGAGTACTGTGAACTTAATTCATTTGAGTAAATGAAGCAATTTGAGCACAGTAAAACCCAATAAATGAACAGAACTCAAACCAACTGAGTACTGTAAAACCCAATGAGTTAAGGCAACTCAAACTGTTTGAGGGAACCAATTAAGTTAACAAACTAATCTATATGAGTACTGTGAACTTACTCTATTAAGTTGAAGTAATGAGGTATTTAATTACCTCATTACCTTCAACACTGAGTTCAAAACTCTTTTCAAATAAGTGGAATTAACTTTTAGTCAATGTTGAATCAAGTACACTCATTTTATTTGATAAAGTTGACTGTTGGGTTTTACAGTGTTGTTGTGTTTTTTCAATGTCAAGTTTTCCTTTTGGAATTTTCTTTCCAATTTTCTTTTATTTTATACCTGAAATCTTCAAAATCTCAAGAAGACTTTAGTTTAGCTAATGCTGAAGTGCTGTTGCTGGTTGCACAGGTTGATTCGATTGCTGCTAGAAGGGATACAGCTGCAGCCAGAAGTTAATGAATCTTATTCATATTATTTATTAAATTACCCTTTAAAATGTATTTTGTTAACATCTACCCCTATATCAGCCTTAAACCTAACCCTTAAAACAGTCATTATACCAAGTATTATTTATATTATTTATTAAATGACCCATTAAATCTTATTTTATTATGTCTAGCCCTATTCCAACCATCACAGTAATGTAAATACAATAAATATACCAAGTATTATTTATATTACTTATTCAATTACCCATTAATTGTATTTTATTAACATCTACCCCTTAAAGTCTACCCCTATGCCAGCTCTAAACCCAAGCCTCACAGTAATCTAAATACAGTAATTATAATGACAAATATTTATATTATTTATTAAATTACACATTTAATTGTATTTTATTAACATCTTCCATCTACACCAGCCCTAAACCTACCCCTCACAGTAATGTAAGAACAGTAATTATACAAAGTATTATTCATATTATTTATTAATTACTTATTAAATTGTATTTTATTATGTCTACCCCTACCCCAACCCTAAACCCAACCATCACAGCAATCTAAAACAGTAATTATACCAAGTATTATTCAAGTTATTTAATAAACTACCCATTAAATTGTATTTTATTAACGTCTACATCTACCCAAGCCCTAAACCTAACCCTCACAGTAATCTAAAAACATTATACAGTCATTATACAGAGTATTATTCATATTATTTATTAAATTACCCTTTAAAATGTATTTTATTAACATCTACCCTACATTAGCCCAAAATCTAACCCTTACAGTAATGCAAAAACAGTCATTATACCAAGTATTATTTATATTATTTATTAAATTACCCATTACATGGTATTTTATTATGTCTACCCTTATCCCAACCATCACAGTAATGTAAATACAGTCATTATACCAAGTATTATTTATATTATTTATTAAATGACACATTAAATGGTATTTTATTATGTCTAACCCTATCTCAACCATCACAGTAATGTAAATACAGTCAATATACCAAGTATTATTTATATTATTTATTCAATGACACATTAAATGGTATTTTATTATGTCTAACCCTATCCCAACCATCACAGTAATGTAAATACAGTCATTATACC
Organism: Danio tinwini; assembly: GCA_903798205.1. Taxonomy (NCBI): domain Eukaryota; kingdom Metazoa; phylum Chordata; class Actinopteri; order Cypriniformes; family Danionidae; genus Danio; species Danio tinwini. The sequence goes on along the minus strand of CAIGQZ010032248.1, from coordinate 4,408,579 downwards.
AAGTATTATTTATATTATTTATTAATTTACCCATTAATTGTATTTTATTAACGTCTATGTCTATCCAAACCCTCAACCCAACTCTTACAGCAATGTAAAAACAATAATTATACAGAAATATATTATTTCTTTAATTGCCCATTGAATTGCATTTTATTAACATCTACACCTACCCTCTTTATTATTGAATTATTGTTGTACAGTGCCACAAAAATGATGCTATATTGATGTGAATATCTGCAGTTGTATCCTTCTAGACTTTACTTGATTCCCTTGTACACTTTTTATCCAACATCAATATTCCAGCCTAAAGATGAATTTCTTTACAACTATAGTCACAAATGGCTATAATAGAGTTATAAATTGGGAAAACGCTTTATTTTGATGGTCCATTTGAGTATTAGTAGACTGTCTGCTTAATATCTGCTGATGCTGCTCCTTCAACAGACATTTAACTGATTATAAGAAACTTTGCACATGTCAACTTACACTAACCCTAACCCCAACCCTAACAGTCTACTTATAATCTAATGAGAGTTACTTGGCATGTAGATGTGATTTAACTTCAATTCAACAAACGGACCATCAAATTAAAGTGTGACCTAAATGAATGCCCGTACCTTAGGGAATCCCCTGACGGCGCAAAGCAGCTTGGTGTTGTATCCGACAGTAGTGCTGCGGTCCTGCATGGGGGTGGTGAATTTGGGAGCCTCGCTGAAATCGTGCTCCTTGTACACTGGAGGCTTGTAGTCGATGCCTGAAACATGAGCATGAAGATCAGTTTAGTAACAATCAGTTTGACAGAAAAACACGGCAAGACATTTATGTATTTCTGTAGAAAAAGGCACCAACAATCATGACTTTGATTGCCAGAGAATGCTAGAACTGATCAAAATAAATAAATAAATATATGTAAAATTAATGCTAATTGTTATGTAGATCACTAAAACTGCTAAAAATATAGTTTAGGTTAATTCAAATAAGGCTGAATAAATGGAAAAACATTGAATGATTAAAGATAAAAGTAATAATAAACCTCTAAGTGAATGCTAGGAACACACTGGGACTGCAAATTGAGTGTGTGTGTACAGTATAAAATTATTCATTATTATTTTTCGTTTCAAATATTTCACAAATGATGTGTAACAGAGCAAAGAATTTTTCACAGTAATTCCTTGAATATTTTTCTTCTGGAGAAAGTCTTATTTGCTTTATTTTGGCTAGAATAAAAGCAGTTTTTTATTTTTTTAACCATTTTAGGGTCAATATTATTAGCCCCTAATCAATCATGAGTTTAAGTTACAGAGAACACAAGAACTGATCAAATAAATAAATAAATAAATATATGTAAAATTAATGCTAATTGTCTTGTAGATCACTAAAACTGCTAAAAATATAGTTTAGGTTAATTCAAATAAGGCTGAATAAATGGAAAAAACATATAATTTTTAAAAAGTGAAATTAATAATAAACCTCTAAGTGAATGCTAGGAACACACTGGGAGTGCAAACTGAGTGTGTGTGTACAGGACAAAATCATTCATTATTATTTTTTAAATGTTACCCAAATGATGTTAAACAGATTCAGGAAATTTTCACAGTATTTCCTATAATATTTTTTCTTTTGGAGAAAGTCTTATGTGTTTTATTTCGGCTAGAATAAAAGCAGTTTTTAATTTCTTTAAAACCATTTTAAGGTCAATATTATTAGCCCTCTTAACAATCATGAGCTTGAGTCACAGAGAATGTAAGAACTGATCAAATAAATAAGTAAATAAATAAATATACAACGCTTTACCAATATTTTTATGTACAGATCACTAAACGACTCAAAAAGTTTTGTTTAATCCAAAAAAGGCTGGATAAAAGGACAAACATAGATTTTAATAATACATCTTCATGTGATTGCTAGAAACAAATTGGGAGTTAAACATGAAATTATTCATACCCATGGCAAATTGTCACCCATTAAAGCCCTTTTTGTAATGAATTTAAGACTTTTAATATCTTTAAAATCATTTGCAATTTAATATATATACTATATAT
>CAIGQZ010032248.1:4375326-4388798 GCA_903798205.1 Danio tinwini | reverse complement strand
CCAGCACACCTATGGGTCCACAAAGTGGTGCAAATGGCTTTGCTATTTAAACAACGCGGCACTGGTCTGAAAATAGCAACAACTTGCACCATACACGTCTTGCATCTTATTGCGCTGGGTGTATGATATGGCCCAATGTTTTTTAAGTCAGTTTGATTAATGTAAGTTGAGCTGACTAGAAAAGTTTACTTGATTTAAATACAAAATTTAAGGCAGCAAGAATTTTCTTACAGTGTATAATTTTGATTGATGAAACATTGAAATTGAATGTTTATGCACAACGCAAGCAACATTGAACAGCAAATTCTGCAAAAGTGTAATGCATATTAAAACTACTAAAACTATATAAGGTTATGCAACAACTGTACATTAGCATTCATGATGCTGAATCCAGTGATATCCAGTGGCCTGTCACGATAAGGAATTTTTGTTATGCGATTTTTTGTCACAAAAATTGTTGCGATAAGCAATATTATAGTCATTTCAAGAGTTCACACTTAGCTGATGATTGATAATAAAATTTGTTTGGCATGCTGTCCCGGGAGAGAGCGCTGAGCTTAAAAGATCCTTGAGCCCTGGGCTCCCTCCGTTAGCATGTCAAAAGGGGAGTTTGAGCTCAGGTAGAACTCCCCTGACTTATCTCTGGATAACGACAGATAAAGGAATGGCTAAAAAGGATGTATGGCTTACTAAGAGCTAGACTATGATGCCAATTTAGAATGTTCAATTTACTTAGGTCACGTGTTTTTGTACTGTGGGTGAAACCTAGTAGAAACAGAAATGTTGACTGGTTCAGTAGGGACTTTAAACCTGTTACATTATTGCTGTGAGGTAACAGTGCTAATCACTGGGCCACCATGTCACCCAATCTAGAAAGGAGGGAGGAGTAGGGGTGGAAGGGGATTCTTCAAGATGAACATACTGAGGTAAAAACTTTGTTTATTTGTAGTGAGTTTGGAATCATCTGATTGGTGAATCATGCGTTAGCTAATGCGGGAACAGCCGTGATCAATCATTAGCACATGATCCTCTCGAAATTAGTTTATAAATAAACTACACTTTGAGATCATTTTATGCCACTGATTATATAAAGATTATATAACAGCATAATAATGCAAATAGCCATAAGCACTTTAAAATACGTATCATTCTTAAGGCCTTTGCACACTGAAATCCGAAATTTACATTTGCGTTTTTTTTTCGTATTCATATCCAAAAAATTAGCCTCGTACACAAACCGAAGCGTAATTAATTATTCCGAAAAAAACGCAAAACATTTTGGAGTCAATTCAAACAGTGATGCTTTGTTCCTCTCTCGCTTCTCCAAAGTAGAAAAAGAAAGAGGAACAGGCTTTATATTGTGCTCATCCAATAGGCTACTAGAAGGAGAATTCAGCTTATTATCAAAAAAAGCTGTGGTGGATTATTCCCAAATGCAAATATTATTTTAAAGAAATTTTATTTTGATACATTGCTTGCGCAGGGTTTCTACAGGTTTTATCAAGTCAAATTTAAGACCTTTTTAAGACCATTTTAAGACCATAATGAATTAAATTTCAGACTTACCCAAGGCTAAACGCTAAAGATTTTTTTAATGACCAAGTTTAAAAAACATTAAAAACATAAGTTATTGTAAGGAAGATAATTAAACCATATGAATAAGTAAATAGAGCTAATAAACGTTTCTTAAAACTTTTATTGAAATATATTGTTAGTGATTAGATGGGCGGCCCAGTTGGGTATAGCTGTAGATGGACATAGGAAAATTAAGACCAGTTTAAAATGATTTAAGACCTACAACACAATATTTCAGTGGATTTAAGACTTTAAGGGCTAAAATTAGTTTTTTGAAATTTAAAACATTAAGACTTTTTAAGACCCAGCAGATACCCTGTTGTGATACTTCACACGTTTACGTAAATAAACAAATCCCAAACAGAGACTGGCAGTACCTATATAGACATCATAATAGATGATGGCCGCATTGACGTATCGGAGCAATGAACCGAAGCAGACCATGAGGTGATTATCATGTCATGGGCAGTAAGTCAAATGTATGGACACACACACACACACACACACACCACAAGCAGTAGCAGGGAAGAGGTGCGCCAGTCATTAGAATCCATAGCATAGTTCTCAACTGTCCACCACATTCTGTCTTATATAATGCACTGTTTGTCATAAAGTCTCTGGCTCAAATGACGACATTTTATATTTTGCCCTTTGCTTGTACGATGGCTCTGAACTGTCAAAATACCCCTCAAAACGCTTTCTTGGATGCAAAAAATAGAAAAAAAAAACAAACCCAGTTTGATTTTTTTATGATGGACGAAAGTTTCGAAGGCAGTGTGTTCATACGATTCACACAACATGAGGTCAAATTTATTTTTTAACAGGCAAAAATTACAGACGAACATTTTGGATTCAGTGTGCAGTAACCTTTAAAGTTACTTAGATTCTATAATTTGATGTTAAAAAGGTAAATGTCCTACTATATATACTATTAAATGGACTATTAGGAAAATGTCCAATTCTAAACTTTGACATCAGTGAGGTAGAGCGTAAATGTCATTGTAAAATCTCCTTAATGTTATTTATGAATTTGTAAATATTTATTGCAATGGCAAAAATGATTGAGGTCATCTCCAAGTATTGCATGATAAGTCAAGATATTGATTACTGTGACAGGTCTAATCTCATTTCAATATAATGCTTACGCACAATGCAAACAAAATTAAACTGCAAAAGCAACATTTACTATCTGTTGAAAAAATAATAACGTAAGCTTAAGTAACATCTGTTTTTTTTCTGCCAAAAGCAATATCATAACTTAAGACATAAGACATTTATGATTTTATTGCCTGTGCTTGATCTGTGTAAGTCTGCAAGGCTTCACACTGAAGCCAGAACCGTGTCAGGTAGATTTATTTAGATGTATTTTTTCCCCAGCTGGCAGTCACTCAGAGCCAATTAGAGGGCCTGTAGGACAGCATAAGAGGTTTGCTTGACGTGGCACTAATTTCACCTCTCGGGATAGCTCTGAGGTTTGGGATACTTGAGACTCCAGAGACCCCTGATCTTTAGAGCTGCTACATGTCCAGATTTGAGCTCCAGCATTTACAGTAATAATGTCCAAAGAAAGCTGGTATGGATGCAGGATAGAAAGTACAGGCCAACTCATCGTGAATATGAATTTATGCCACCTAAGCCATCTGATGATAATCTTAGTAATATGTGAAGCTTCTATTTGTGTTTATGCACATTTATTTATTTGTATTGTAATTTTGCCAAACAAAATTAAAGATCATCATCATTGTTATGAGTTTTATGTGGGTTAGTTGCCTCTTTAGATATAGTACAGGGCTCAGCATAATTGAGCACACCTCGTTTTGGCAATGAATGCATTTCTCAGTGAATATAGGCAATGTATTTTGGTGCATTTAAACAAAACAGATATATTTAATCAAATAATATTTTAGTCACCAAACATATTTAGAAAATGAAAGATAATACAATTAAATTCAAGCAAAACAATTACAACCTACAAAACTTCAACTAAAATTTTCAATTGTTTTGTTTCTCTTGATTTTTCCTCTCTTTAAAACTTAACATATAAATTTGGGTGTACTAGTTTTCAGACCATTATCGTAAGTTATTTTGATAGAGAAGCTCCAGATTTGGCTTCAGTACTGACTGATCTAATGTATATGCACAAATATAATATTGTATAGCTTCCTTAAAAATATGAATTTAAAAGAGAGATTTGTGAGGAGTGTACTCATATATGCTGAGCACTGTATATTATTTTGAGGTGTGTGTGTGTGTGTGTATATATATATATACAGTTGCACTCAGAATTATTCAACCCCCTGATTTATTAGCCCCCCTGTTTATTTTTTTCCCCAAAGTCTGTTTAACGGAGAGAAGATTTTTTTCAACACATTTCTAAACATAATAGTTTTAATAACTCATTTCTAATAACTGATTTATTTTATATTTGACATGATGACAGTACATAATATTTGACTAGATATTTTTCAAGAGACTTTTATACAGCTTAAAGTGACATGTAAAGGCTTAACTAGGTTAATTAGCATAACTAGGCAGATTAGGGTAATTAGGCGAGTTATTGTATAATGATGGTTTGTTCTGTAGACTATCGAAAAAATATAATAGCTTAAAGGGGCTAATAATATTGACCTTAAAATGGTCTTTAAAAAATTTAAAACTGCTTTTGTTCTAGCCGAAATAAAACAAATAAGACTTTGTCCAGAAGAAAAAATATTATCAGACATACTGTGAAAATTTCCTTGTTCTGTTAAACATCATTTGGGAAATATTTAAAAAGGAAAAAATTCTAAGGGGGTTTAATAATTCTGATTGCAACTGTAAATAGTATTTTTATTATTATTTAGGTTTTTTTTTCTGCAATTTCAGAATTTTGATATGGATTTTCCACATTGGGTACACAAAACAACCAAATATAAGAATCCAGAAATTGTAGAAAAGAAAAAAAATCTAATAAATACATAAAATTCAAAGATATCATTAGAACAATCAAAACAGTACAATTATAATTGTTTTGTATACAATACAAGTTCTGGTAATACTGATTTGTTGTTTTTCAATTGCAATTCAAGTGTGTATTTTTTTTACCCATATTGTATTTATTTTATATTTTTAAAGAGACTACAGTTGAAAAAAAATCTGGCACATTGTACATTTCCGTATTATTAATGTAAATGCCACTGTTAAATAGCCGCCAGCTAGCTCTCTGCAACTCTCACATGGTCACCCACTGAATCCAAGCAGGGCTGCGCCTGGCAAGTACCTGGATGGGAGATCCCATGGGAAAGCTAGGTAGTGGTGTTGGTGAGACCAGCAGGGGGCACTCAACCTGTGGTCTGTATAGATTCTAACGCCCCAGTATAGTGAAGGGGACTCTATACTACTCAGTGAGCGCCCTCTATTGGATGAGACATTAAACCGAGGTCCTGACTCTCTGTGGTTGTTAAAATTCCCAAAAAACAGTAGGAGTTTAACCCCGGCATCCTGGCCAAATTTGCCCTCTGGCCTCTATCCATCATGGCCTACTAACCATCCCCATATCATAATTGGCTTCATCACTCTGTCTTCTCTCCACCAATCAGCTGGTGTACAGTCTAGCGCAATATGTCTGGCATCATGTCATGAGGTGGATGAGAAGATTCGCCTTAAAACAATGTCTAAAGTGCTTTGAGTGTCCAGAAAAATGCAATATAAATATAAGGAATTATGACTATTAAATAATAAATAAATATACTTACAAAAGTTGGGTTTAGCAAGTTTAAAATTGATTGAAAATGACTGAAATCTGTTATAATCTTACAAAAAACACAAATCTTCTCTTTCTCTCTCTCTCTCTCTCTCTCTCTCTCTACTACAGTATATACAATAGTCAGCATTTGAAGTGGATCAAAAAAGTTTAACAATATGAATATATACTTTTATTTATTACCAGGGCTGTTTATATTGAGGTTGATATTTAGCCACACTATATGAATATATATCATACTATATATACATATATATATATATATTAAGGGTGTAACAATACGCGTATTCGTATCGAACTGTTCGGTACGAGACTTTCGGTTCGGTGCGCATTACAAACCAAACGATTCAGATAAATATCTAAAAAGATAAACGAGAATAAGTGTACAGAATATAATGTTTTCAGTGCAACAACGCTCAACAAGGCATCCTAAATGACAGGCAACATGCTGCCTTCCCCGCCCACCTCCAAACACTACTTCAGTCAGGGACACGCTGCACTAGCTTGCAAAACAGCTAGTAACATTAATGTAATCCTCCTATAACCAACAGCGGGTCTGGCGTTTGGGAGCACTTTGGTTTCCCTGTAAGTTCTGAGGGTGATGGCAAGAGAGTTATAATGCTATGACAGTAAGCTATTTTAGCGGTAATATTTGAACATGTCAACTCATTTACACTGACATCACAGAATCACTAACTGGAATTAGACAAAAACTAGACACGCGCACTACATGCAGCTATCCTCGCAGCATTCAGACAGGCAATTTCTACAGATTCAAACAGGGCGAAACAAATCACAGAGGCGATCAGTACATTTATAGCTGTGGATATGAGACCTTAATCGGTAGTGGAAATTACGGGTTTTAAGAAAATGTTAAATGTAATAGATCCCCGTTACATTATTCCTTCATAAGCCCATTCCAGTCAGATAATAATTTCTGCTTTCAGATCCATTGAAATGGCAGGTGGCGGTCAAATCAAGCAGATCTGTGATGTCTAAAGAAAAGGTGGACACTTTCTGAAAATAAAAAATTACTTAAAACTTGATTGAAACTGAGTTCCATATCAAAACTAAACTGTTCTTTTCTTTTTATTTGATTAACTACTAAAATAGTACATTTATTTTTATAAGCAGCTTTTTATTTTGGAGAATAAAGAAGGATTTGTTTTATTTGCTGCTAAGCAGAAACCCCAGAAGTATAGCTTTATATCACTGTTCAAAGTAAAAAAAAGAAAAAAAGAAAGAAGAGAGATCATGCTTTTATGATGTTAGTTTTAATACATTAAAAAGATTTCAATCAGAGAAATCCTCTGGCTCTTTTCTTTTTTTGCTGTATCGAAAACAAACCAAACCGTGACACCACTGTGACGTATTGAACCGAAATGTGATTTTTGTGAACCGTTACGCCCCTAATATATTATTATTATTATATATAGACATAATATTTGTTATTATAATTATACATACATATATAAAATTGCCATAATATTTGCATATTTTTGCTTTCTGATTAATTGTATTGTTCTTATTTGTTTCTCGCTTTAAATAAACATGTCTGTCAAATGATGAACTCTAAATGTCGATGAAACAAAAGTCAATTACTGAATCATATTTAAAGGTTTATATTACTCAAAGATAAAAATAAAAAATTCATGTCAAATCTTGACGTACCCACAACCTCTCTGACCAGGACGGTGTCAGCCAGAGCGGCAGGAGCGCTGCGGCCGCCGGGGTTCATGGCCACAACCCTGATGTTCAGACGGTCACCGGTGGTCTGGTTCTTAATCACATAACGGCAGGACACGGTCAGCTCCTCGTTTGCGGCTTTCCAGTCAGCGGCTGGATGCAGATCAAAAACAACAATTCACTCTGAGAGCATTATACAGTCAAAAGTCATGCAAACAGTAGTTATGTCATCATAAGTATCTAACACTTGCATCACATTAACTGTTGAATGTGATGAATGGTTGTAATTGTAATGGTGATTACGAAAAGTGATTAAAGGTCCTGTGAAGTGCTTTAAAATGTGCATTTTTATTCGATGTTTGACGCAATCTCAATCGAACATAAAGAGAGGACGGGACAGGGTAGCTCCTCCCCTTTGCAAAATAACAGCCAATAGCATTTTGCTTTATTATCAACCTTCCAGGGAAAGCAGTTGAGCTCTAGTGCATGGAATGAAAAGCGTCTTTAAGAGGCAGGGACATGTCAAATACTAGAGAGCATTTGATTGGTCAGAAGATTTGATGAGAAACTGAAGTATAAAGTAATGTCAATTAAACCATTGATCCGTTTAGGCTGAAGATTTACATTTCATTACATTACATTACATTCATTTTCTCTTCGGGTTAGTCCCTTTTTTAATCTGGGGTTGCCACAGCGGAATGAACTGACAACTTATCCAGCATATGTTTTTACACAGCGGATGCCCTTCCAGCTGCAACCCATCACTGGGAAACACCCATACACACTCATTCACACACAAACACTGCGGACAATTTAACAAAATAGCGCATGTCTTTGGATTGTGGGGGAAACCAGAGCAACTAGAGGAAACCCAGGTGATCACGGGGAGAACATGCAAACTCCACACAGAAATGCCAACTGACTCTGCCGAGGCTGAACCAGCGACCTTCTTGCTGTGAGGCGATCATGCTACCCACTGCCCTACCGTGCTGCTCTACATTACATTTACATAAACACAAATTGTGTCACTGTTTTGGAGCACACTAGATTATATATATCATAAAAACTAACAATACTGATACTAACATCTAAAAATCTTTCTTTTTATTTATAGGATCTTCAATGGCTTCTTAATTCATCAATAGGTTTTCAAAAATGTAAATATGTATGTGGTATTAAATGAATTATTAAAGCTTTTAATTATTTTGTTTAAAAAAATGTAAAGAAGGTAACGAAGTGGCGCAATAGGTAGTGCTTACAGCAAGAAGGTTGCTGGTTTGAGCCTCGGCTGGGTCAGTTGGCATTTCTGTGTGGAGTTGGCATGTTCTTCGTTCGTTCCTGTGGGTTTCCTCCGGGTGCTCCGGTTTTCCCCCACAGTTCAAAGATATGCAGTACAGGTGAATTGGGTAGGCTAAATTGTCCATAGTGTATGAGTGTGAATGAGTGTGCATGGATGTTTCCCAGAGATGGGTTGCAACTGGAAGGGCATCCGCTGCGTAAAACATGTGCTGGATAAGTTGGCGGTTCATTCCGCTGTGGCGATCCCGGATTAATAAAGGGACTAAGCCGAAAAGAATGAATGAATGAAATGTAAAGTAATTATAAAAATAGAAGTGCTGTGTATCTGTGTTACTAATTATGCAAAAATCTAAAAATGCCATTTGCATCGCATTAACTGACATAAACAGAGCTCTTAATTGTACATTATTCGTAAAAGTTTTGGAAAGATAATTAAAAAGTTTTTCAAGATTTTGTAATACAACATTAGGATTTGATAGTTCAAAAAAGTAAATAAAAAAAAGGATTGTTGGCATTTAATTAATAAACTTTTAATAATTTTGTGCAACATGGTTGGTGGTTAGCACTGATGTCTCACAGCAAGAAGGTCGCTGGTTTGAGCCTGGGTCAGTTGGGATTTCTGTGTGGAGTTTGCATGTTCTCCCTGTGTTGGCATGGGTTTCCTCCTGGTGCTCCAGTTTCCCCCACAGTCCAAACACATGTGCTATAATTGTATGAGTGTGTGTGAATGAGTGTGTATGGATGTTTCCCAATACTGGGTTGCAGCTGGAAGGGCATCCGCTGTGTAAAACATATGCAGGATAAGTAGGTGGTTCATTCCACTGTGGCGACCCCTGATTAATAAAGGGACTAAGCTGAAGGAAAATGAATGAATGGGTAATTTAATGTTTAAAAAAAAATTATGTAATTATACAAATAGGCTTTGTTTAGCTGTTTTATTATTAGCAATTATGCAAAAATCTAAAAATTATCAAAATCAATAAACAAAATATTATTATTGATATTAAGTGTTAATATTATAAGTGAAAACACTAAAATAAAAACAAAAAATCTGAACTGTTGATCAAAACCTTACATTCAATTAACAAATTATAATAATGCATTGCTAAATAATGAGATATAAGACCTTTGAATAAGTGATTATTAAATTAATTGATTATTATTAATGCATTAAAAATAATCAAATATCACTAAATAAAAGTATACAAATATTATTATTAAAATAAATACACTGCCTAGAAATCTAAAAATGCACTTTAAAAGAAAATATTTCAATAAATAAAATAATATTATAAATATCAAATGTTAATATTAATATCTGAAAATTGAAATAAAAACTAAAAATCTTACATTCAATAAACAATTGCAAAAATGCATTGTTGAATACTTGGATAGACTTTTAATTAATTAGATTTAATTAAATAGATTTTTAATATTGATACAAGATAATTCAAAACAAATATTATTATTATTATTATTAATATTATTACATTAAAATATCACTATTTTAAAGTGTACATAAAAATATTATTTATTCATTCATTCATTTTCTTTTCGGCTTAGTCCCTTTATTAATCCGGGGTCGCCACAGCCGAATGAACCGCCAACTTATCCAGCACGTTTTTTCGTGGCGGATGTCCTTTCAGCTGCAACTCATCTCTGGGAAACATCCACACACACTCAGACTACAGACAATTTAGCCTACCCAATTCACCTGTACTGCATGTCTTTGGACTGTGGGGGAAACTAGAGCAGTCGAAGGAAACCCACGCGAACGCAGGGAGAACATGTAAACTCCACACAGAAACGCCAACTGACCCAGCCAAGGCTTGAACCAGCAACCTTCTTGCCGTGAGGCAACAGCACTACCTACTGCGCCACTGCGATGCCCTACAAATATTATTATTATTTTAAATAAATACACTGCATAAAAACATTTTCTTTTCTTAATAAAAATAAAAACATTTTCTGAAAAGATTTCAATAAATGAAGTATTGTTATTGATATTAAGTGTTAATATTAGAACTGAAAAAAATAGAAGTATAAAATAATTTAAAAAAAAATGAAAGTGTTGATCAAAACCTTGCATTCAATTAATAATCATAAAAATGCATTGCTAAATAATTGGATATCCTTTTTTGTAAGTGATAATTAAATGAAATTAGTATGATTATTGCATAAAAAATATCACTAAATAAAAGTACACATGCAAATATTATAATTTGAAATAAATACATTGCCTAAAAATCCAAAAATGCATTTTAAAGAAAATATATTTCAATAAACAAAGTATTATTATTTATATAAAGTGGTAATATTATGACTGAAAACATTGAAACAAAATTTAAAAAACACAATTGTTAATCAAAACCTTGCATTAAATTAACAATTATAAAAATGCATTGCTGAATAATTAGATAGACTTGTTAATAAGTGAATTTTAAATGAAATTAGTATTGTTATTGCATTACAAATATTACAATTATGATACAAAAATGAATACTTTAGAAACTGTTTAATGAATTCAGATTTTGAAATGCCCTTAAATACATTTTTACAGTCTGTATTAGCATTTTAACTGCTGGCTCAGCAAGTGTGAAGCTGTTTACAGTGTGTCTGCCATGACGGCTCCAGCCCTGCTCTTCTAGAAATGCTTCAGTCCATATAGGGCCAGAAGTGAGCTGCTGTACAGTACATGCAGCCGTTGACAGATTGAAGACAGGTGCAGCCTACGGGTTTGACCAGCTAATAAAACACTAATGAACATTTGAACGATGTGTTGGGTTTCATTTAAAGGGGACCTATTATGCAAATATCACTTTTAAACATGGCTATGTGGGAACAGTCTGTGAATACAACCAGCTCCCAATGGAATAAATTATAATTTTTATATTCACACTTGAAAAAAACAGTCTGCAGAAACACTTTGATTGACATTCTCCCTTTGTACGTGTCATCAGATGGGGAAAGCCCTGCCTATTAGTGACAAACTCTCCCTCATTAGCATAGGATGTTAGTCTTGCTTTTGAATCTGCCACTATGCTGACACATACAGTAGGCTTACATAGCTCCGCCCACTTCTGAAATCTCATTTGAATTTAAAGCGACAGTCACCAAAAATGCCCCAATTAGGATCAAAGCCTAAAGGGTCAGTTTCAGAAAGTTATAAGAACATTATTTGTGTGGTATTTTGAGCTGAAACTTCACACACACACTCTAGGAATCAGAGATAGAATTTAAAGATACAAATGAACACAAGTACTTGGCAGTACGTGTCTGAAATCGAGTTATCTGTTCAGTCGATTTATAAAAATAAATTTATGAAGGTACAACAGTGTCACCACATCAATAAATCTAAAACTAGCAAAGACGTGTTCGTTTTTCGTTAAGCACGGTGTTATGTAACATTTGGACTCGTCTTGTTGACTTAGTATCTCTGTATCCAACGCTGTCAACAATAATCATCATTTTATTTGAACTGTTACAGTTAAAATATTAGTTGTTTAACATAGGGCTGGGCGATATGGCAAAAATGCAGTCTCGATAATTATTTTCCATATTAAACGATGATGGTATATATCTCAATATCAGTTGTTAATGTTTCCAGATTCAAAAAAGTACCCCAAAAAGGACTGAAGCCACAAAAATTAGAGGGTCCATCAAATGGCTTAACATTTTCAGCTCTTATATCAATATAGAATAAAGATGTCCAGCGCTTATCATTGTTATTGACATAAATTTTATTAATTTTAATCGCAATCGACCAAGTCTTAGTTTAGCATTTTTTTACTGCACATGGTGGAAAAACTGTAATAATAAATATAGCAGGATATTTCTGACATCACAAATAAAACAAGTTCGATGGTAATTTAGAGTAATAGAAGAGATATTAATACTCACATAATCATCTGTGTAATACATTTAATTTGATTTAAGTGATATTTATTCATAATTCATGTGAGTCAATTCCCATTTCAAGAATCCTATTCTAGTAGGTAAAAAGCATATTAAATGTAAAGTTTACACCTATGTTTCAAATAATATTAGTATACAATATATGTAATTTTATATTTAAAAATTTATATGTAACACTTCACAATAAGGTTCATTAGTTAATGCATTTACTAACATGAACTAATCATGAACAACACTTGTACAGCATTTATTAATCGTAATTCAACATTCACTAATGCATTATTAACATCCAAGTTCATGCTTGTTAACATTAGTTAATGCACCGTGAATTAACATGAACTAACAATGAACAACTGTATTTTCATTAAATAACGTTAACTAACATGAACAAATGCTGTAGTAAATGTAATGTTCATTGTTTGTTCATGTTAGTAAATGCATTAACTAACATTAACTAATGAACCTTATTGTAAAGTGTGACCAATTAATAGTGTATACTAAACTATATATATATAGTTCCGTCATCATTCAGCACAAGATATATTTCTGTAAAACTCTTAAAACGTAACGTTTTTTATTTTTATAATTAATTGATAATTTTTTTTAATTATTAAAATTGATAAAGGACTAAATCCTAGTAGTTTGATGGAAATTGGTGACAATTAAAGATGACAATTAAAATCACAATACAATATTTTGTGGAATTACAGTATATCATTCTTGTTCTAAATATGAATGGCAATATTTATTGCAATATCAATTATTGCAACTTTGGATAGAAATTAAAAGTATATAATCAAAATAAAAATGCACAAGAGTATAATAGAAATAATCCAACATAAAAGTTTGTATTTAAATAATATTTGTGTGTTTACTGTGTATATATATATATATATATATATATATATATATATATATATATATATACTGTATATACACAGTTGAAGTCAGAATTATAAGCCCCCCTTTAATTTTTTTCTTTTTTAAATATTTCCCAAATTATGTTTAACAGAGCAAGGAAATTTTCACAGTATGTCTGATAATATTTGTTTTATTTCGGCAAGAATAAAAGCAGTTTTGAATTTTTTTAACACCATTTTAAGGACAAAATTATTAACCCCTTTAAGCTATATATTTTTTCCGATAATCTACAGAACAAACCATCATTATACAATAACTTGCCTAATTACCCTAACCTGCCTAAATACCCTAATTAACCTAGTTAAGCCTTTAAATGTCACTTTAAGCTGTATAG
>CAIGQZ010032248.1:4364318-4374926 GCA_903798205.1 Danio tinwini | reverse complement strand
GAAATACATTATGTAGGTCAAAATGATTAATTTTAATACATTTTAATGCCAGAAATACATTCTTATTCTTATTATTTTTTAAGATAATATTTTTTATTGATTTGAATTATTTTAATGTTAAATGTGCCTTACGATGTTGATTGTTCCCTGTTTTGTGGTGTACAATTTTGCCACAATAAAAAAAATAAAAGTATGTACCCTGAGGCAAAAAAAGCTCATTCTGATTTTATTTTTATGCCACAAATCATTAGAATATTACACTGTACATTTAAACTGTACTTACTGACAGCATTCATTTATTCATTCATTCATTTTCATCCGCTTTTCCAGGGCCGGGTCACGAGGGCAACAATTTACAGTAAATCAAACCTACAGCAAAAATACTGTAATGATATTTACAGTACCATTTATCTTGCTGTGCATGTATTTACAGTATTGTATATATACATTACTGTCAAATATACAGTATTATAGTGCTCTCACTAATAATTATTATAACAATAAAAATATTCAACAGTGTTCATTTGTTGATGTACTGTAATACAGTCCAAATGGTAAATTACTGTATTTCAAGCTCATTTTCTTTTACTGTATTTTGATTCACAGCAAATTAAACATATTGTTTAAACTATTTTAAACTATTATTGCTTAAATACTGCACTCAGATTCTGGACTTTCACATCTTTAAATCAAATGCACACTTATGACTGGTTTTGTGGTATCAAGGAAGCTGAAAGTGTTACAAACATTTCATCTTTCGTGTTGACTGCATGCTTTAGACAGCAACTATTATTTATCATCACTGATAGTAATATCAGCGGGGCCTCAGCAGCGTGTGCAGCGGCTCCAGCAGCAAAACCACTTTTAAAGGTTAGTAAAACGTTAGAACAGACCAAACATTTGAGCTTCTGCATGTATACGATATCACTCAAAAATAACAAACCAGAATCACACTGTAAAAAAAATGCTGGGTTCCACATAATTAATTTGTGTTGGGGCAATATAATGAAATTAAGTTAGCTTAGCTAGTTTGGAAGTAAATTGAACATAATTAAGCTGTCCCCCGCAAAAAAAACCCCTCAAGAATTGTGTTGTTTCAGCTCATTTTAAATGCATAAGTAGTTTGACCAAACAGCAAACGTCATTTTTTTCAGTGCAAGTAGTCATTGAGCGAAGACATCAGACAATATTTGGTCATTTTGAGATCCATGACCTCCACAAATATTTATGAGTTTTCAAATATATTTTAGTACACTTAATCTTGAGTAAACAATAAACTCAATAAAATATTTTGCAACTTTTTAAAACTACTTAAATTACTTTATTTAAAATGAGTTGATGCAACACAATTCTCAAGCTTTTTTGTGGAAACAACTTAACTATTTTATTTTCAATCCACTTACAGTAAATAGTTAAAGGTGCAGTATGTAAGTTTGACACCCAGTGGTTGAATTAGGTATTGCACTCCTGGATCAAAACAAACGCAAGTGCGGGATGCCAGATTGAGTACAGGAGCGAGTGATTTACACTGTGTTCTAAATAAAAGCAACGACACGCGATAGAGGGAATATTCTCCATATTAAAAGGAGTTTTGGTTCTAACCAACACCTCAAATTGATATATTAGAAACAGCTTCTATTTCTCACAGCTGAACAACAGAAACTTATGACAGTGATCACCTCAGGTAAACCTCATGTGCTTTATTCAGTGCTAAATACTAACATTGTGAGTTTAAATGCTATTTTACAGGACATTTATTGCCATATACTGAAAGCAGCAGCAGATAGTTCACCTCAGATCTGGAAAAAACAATAAACCGTTTGAAATTGAACTTTAGAACTAAACACATATGAGTGATTCAGCATCTACATTTAATGATGTTCAAGAGGGTTAACATGTATTAAATAGATTATAAACCTTACCGTTTTGTGAGTGAGTGCATATTCTGTGCTTCTGAAAGGCTGTATTTAAATTTCTGTCGTGTTTCGTCTGATGCAAACGGCCAAATGGCTCATCACTGCATATCTCGTCACAAAGCGTGTTGTTAGGACACACGGTTACAATGTAACCTGCTCACCTAATGTTTACATTCGTAATATTTATGTCACTTGCTAATTAATAAACTCATGTGGAACTGAATCTGTCTTATTTCAAAGTCTGATACTGTCCACCGGAGGTCGCATTTTCGGTCACAGACGCATGCTTCAGAGTCTTTCTGAATAAATGAAATACGCTGTTTTCCAACAAGGCAACCCGGGGTGCTGAATTATAATTGGCTAAACTGGCATTGTGCAGGTTAAATTTACCTAAACAAAGACACCGTTCCGGCACGGAAAAACCATTTTCAAAGCAGAATATCTGACTTCAGCATTGTTTTTTAGATAAACAAGTATGTTTACTTGGGATGTTTCTAAATATATGCACACATAGTATAGTATTTTTATGCTTTAGAAGAGTTAAAAACTTACATACAGCACCTTTAACTTAATTTGTGTTAAGACAACAATAAGGAATTGTGTGGATGCAGCATTTTTTACAGTGAATACAGTAAGCACACCACACAAAAATGTTGAATATACATAAATCCATTTTTGTTTGTTGTTGATGTTATAAGCTATCATTATTATATCTCCTATGATTTTGTCTTATCTAAAACCAAAAATCTGAATAATGGACAATAAACTTACCTTCTTACTCAAAAGTACTGGCCTCGCTAATTAAAACATCATCGTTAAATGTTTATTGTTCTTCATGCATTGTGCTAAAACTGTAAATAGGGACGTTGGCATTCAATACGAGCTCTAAATATCTCTGCCTCAGTGGATATAGCTGGTGTTAAAATAATAATTGCACAGGGGGTGAAAAGCACGCTCTGCTTTTGTTAGAGAGTAAAGTACACAGATTATCACATGAATGACCACAGATTAGAATGAAGGATTGAATTTAAGCACAAAGCAACTGGGCTTCTGAAGAAGCTCAGAAGGTCTGTGCTTTAGTTATACACCAAAAATAGAAAAATATTTACATTAGTGGATTTGCTTTTTTTCCCTATTATGGAAGTCAACAGTTACCGGTTTCTAACATTCTTCAAAATATCTTCTTTTGTGTTCTTCAGAAAAAAAAATAAACCCATAAAGGTTTGGAACCACTTGTGAATGAGTAAATATTGAGATTGAAATATTTTCATGGTTATATTATATTTTGTACATCAAATCCCTTTAAAAATCTACATATTCCTCTACAAAAACAAAAATAACCTCTATGTTACCATAAATCATATTAAATTAAATATTATATAATAAATAAATATTATAATAATAAATTTAATTAATTAATAGTATAATAATAAATTATAATAAACTGATCTGGGAACAGTATAAAATTATTTTCAAAAGCTTTCTGCCAATCTCCCATTATCTATAAGATACCATTTTATTTTAGAAACCACAAATGAAAAATATTCACAACAATATAACAATAATAATAATAATAATAATAATAATAAAAAGCAAAACCAAAAATATGTTTGTTAAGACTCACATTTTAATTCCAATATATTTTTAACTAGCAAAATATAGATTTTATGTTTTATTATTATTTTATTTAATCTTTATTTTTTTCTCATTACCAACGTTGCAGAATGGGTGTAAAGACTGAACATGGGTCAGACTGAACAGCTTTTTAATTAATAAAAGATAGATTTTTTATTACTTTTATTATTGTTATTATTATAGATTTTAATACATTTTTGAAAAGACAGCTGAAGTATCAGAGCAGATTTTTTTTGAATTTCTATTATTATTATTATCATTTATTAATTTATTTGAAAGTCGGGTGTTGAGTAGGTCAACTCAACAACTTTTTAATTAATAAAAGATATATTTTTTTATTACTATGATTATTATTATTATTATATATTTTTGGATGTAAAAGACACCTAAAATATCAGAGCAAAATTTCTGTTATTATTATTATTGTTAATATTACTATTATTATTATTTGTTATTATTATTATTTTTGATTTCAAAGACACCCAAAGTAGCAGAACAGGTGTTGAGTAGGTCCGACTGAACAGTTTTTTCATTAATAAAAAGTTTTTATTGTATTACTATTATTGTATTACTTTTTTTTATATCAAAGACCCCTAGAGTAGCAGAGCAGATTCAAAAAATTCTATTATAATATTATTTATTTATTTTTATTTCAAAGACACCCAAAGTAGCATAATGGATGTAGAGCGGGACTGAACAGCTTTTTAACTAATGAAAGATTTTATATTTATTATAATATATTTTTGGATATCAAAGTCCTCTAAAATAGCAGATATTTGGGTAACACTTTATAATAAGCACACACTATGAATCATCTAAGCATGAGCAAATAGTGTATTCATTATCTGTTAAGTATTAACTCTACATTATTAGACATTAGTAAGCAGTTTATAAATACAGCTACAAATGCTGTATTATTGACTATAAGCACATTTGTAATGTGCTTAATAATTGTATTTTCATACTTTATTACTTATTAATTGTTCATTACTAAATTCAGTATTGTATTATTTACAAACCATTTGTATTTACGAGTTGTTGGCTTTTAGAATCATTCAGAATGAGTTAGTAAACGATTAATAAACTATTCAAATCAACAATAATTATTTTATTATTCAGGCATATAGTGATGGTTACTATGTATGTTAATAAATGCTTTATCAGTTCAACTTCATAAGTTGTGTGACCTAATCTAAAGTGAAAACTGTTTATGCTTTGTAAATCCCTTATAAATGATGATTAACGCCTAAGTTTGACATGAACAATAAACGTATGCAATCTCATCTAAAAAAATAAAATGACTGTAAACTTTAAACATTGCCGAATAAATACAGTTAAAAAATAAATACAATTAAATAAAATAGGATAAAACTACAACAACATCATTTAATTATATTATGATGGAACATTTCATAGTTATTTAGCGATGTTTAAACTGAACAGTAATTTCATTTTAATGAAGATTGCAAAGATTTATTTTTCATTTGATACAGTTTCATTTGTGTATCTTCAAATGAATAAAAAATAATAAAGTGGTTTATTTTCTTTTTTCCCTGTTTAGTAACTAACTGAGCCTTTAACTGTCATTATTAAGGGATTTATAAATAGTCCTCACTTTAGATTACAGGTCATAAAACTGGATGAAACTTAATAAAGCATTTAACAAACAGATTGACTATTAATATATGCCTGAATAATAAGATATATAAATATTAATTTAAATAGTTTATTAATCATTTACTTATGCATTCTGATTGATCTTAAAATAACATTAACTATTCTTAAAGAAGTAGTTTGTAAATCATGCAATACTTTAAATTAATCATTAACAAAGTATGAAAATACAATTATTAAGCACATTATAAATGTGCTTGTCGAGATCACAGCATTTGTAGCTGTATTAATAAACTGCTTACTAATGTCTAATAATGTGGAGTTAATACTTAACAGATAATGAATTCACTATTTGCTAATGTTTAATAGATGATTCATAGTGCATAGTTAATATAATGTATCACCAATAATATATATATATTAAAACTACTACTATTAATATTATTTTTACTGTTATTACTATTATTATATTTGTGGATATCAAAGACCCCTAAAGTAGCAGAGCAGATTTTTGAAAAGTAGCATAACGGGTATTAAGTAGGTTGACTAAACAGCTTTTTAAGCAATAAATATAGATTTTTATATGAGCATGATTATTTTACAATATCAAAGACACCCCGAGTAGCAGAGCGGATGTTCAGCAGGTCGATTGAACAGCTTTTTAACTAAATAAAGATACTTTTTTATTACCATTATTATTTCATTATATCAAAGACACCAAGAGTAGCAGCGTGAGTGGGTCAGGCTGAACAGCTGCTGGGATCAGTATGGTGTGGAAGTGAGGAGAGGTTAACAGGTGTAAACGCTCGCTGCTGTTTTTTTTAAACCATCAGCTGTACTCAGATATTTTCCAAGTAGCTACCAAGAGCTCTTGGCACCAGCAGTAATGTGCGTTGAGTTCTCGTGCATTAGGAGATAATTGTTATGACATGCATTTTGTTATTAGTGTCTGTTTGTTTGCATGTTATGATAGAATGCTGGATCTCACAAAAACAGTGCCATATTTCACCAGAAATCATCAGATAAGGATGAGAAGCTGTAATGCCCTTACAGAAAATGATCTATTTTTAGAACAAGCATGGTAACATTTTTGTGACAGTTCTTACAATACATTTTAATATACAGTAGTCAGCATTTGAAGGCTGTGATCCACTTCAAATGTTGACTGGTTTATATATTTATTTACTTTATATGGTTACACATTTTTCGTACAATTAATTCAATATTATTTGATTAAATGTATACTTACTATATAGATAGGGTTAGGTTTAGTTGCTTATAACTATGCATAATAAATTGTAATTATTAAAGTACATTCATTGGCTTTATTAAGGTAGCTGGTTGCAAATAATTTATATGGGCTGAATTTTAACAAATGAAATTTTATCTTTAAATTCAGGCCAATATATGTCGTTTTGCAACCAGTTAACTTAAAATTAGCTAATCTAATGAATATTTTTTGTGAAGGATCCCTTAAAATAAAATGTCTCTTTCTAATTTTGTTCGGGCTATTTATAACTTATTTTTCCTTGCAATTTTGGACTGAAATATTACTGATTTTCTCTTGGAATAAGAAAAGCTGTTTTGCAGCTCTGTTTTTGAGAGATTCATTAACCCAATGTATCATTTGACTTTCTCACTGATGATGCACGGTTGTGTTTTGGGTCTTCGCGCGCGCTCAGTACCTGCAGGAGGAGCCGCGGGTTCGGCTGGTGGAGCTTCAGCTGGAGGGGCTTCGGCTGGTGCTGCTGCTTCAGCGGGCGCTCCTTCAGCCGGTGCCTCCGCCGGGGCTCCTTCAGCCGGGGCGGCCTCTGCTGGAGCGGGCTCGGCGGGTGCAGACTCCGCGGGTGCTGGTTCGGCAGGAGCTGGCTCGGGCGCGGGTGCGGGCTCGGGCTCCGGTGCGGGTGCCGGTGCTGGCTCCTCCTTCTTCGCGGCCTTAGCCGACTTCTTTATCGGTGCTGGTTTTGCCGGCATGCTTGTCCGCTTCAGGGATCCCTCTGACCTAGTAAGTCCTTCGGCTCAGCCTGGAGAGGGTCACCCCGGATTTATAGGCTCAGGCACGGCCAACTCCTCCCCTAGGGAGAGTCTCAAGTGTCTGCTGAGGAGTTCAGCATCACGGACACTTCAGCTGATGATGATGAGAAGGGGGAAGGGGCGCCCTCAGAAGTAAAGTATACGCCTACACTCATTTAATTAGACAAATCACATAAAGAAAACTTAAAAACGTGTTTTAATGACAACTAAAGGTAAAATAAGTTATGCTGCGTCAATTATTCGCATACTACGTCTTAAAATTATATTTAGTGAAGAATAAGTATGCCTATACTTTTAAGTTTGTAACAGGAGATAAGTAGGGAGAGCGGGGCAAAACACTTTTTGGTTTTGGTCAAATAATGAACAAATTAATTGGGTTAGACAAACCATATTTGTCTTACCAACAACACTCAAGTCTCTCCTACAAATGAGCACTGGTTGTATGATCGCTGGACCTATGGCTTCTGTGCATTATTGCCAAAAGTGCCAGGAGTAAAAATGTTTTTTACTGTGGGGCAAGTTGTAACCGACACAGGGTTAGTTGTAACACATGCTTATAAAGACTTCACACAATTATTTTAAATTCAGTTTATATTTTATATAAACTACATATTTTATATATTTATAATTATTTTAAATTACTTTATATAGTATATTTCCTCAGTGATTTTTTTTACATAGCACAATATGTCTTTTTATTTATCTATTGGATAAACACATTTAGATATATTTGTATTATTATCCATCATTATACAATGCATTTATTTGCATTATTAGCAATACAATACAATTAATTTAAATTCACCAATTATTTTGTTAGTTTAATTAGTGTCCAACAGTGTGTGGCTTATTTGTAACACCCTGTCACAATTACCCTTTTAAGTAAAGTAACTAATGGCTCACAATGTTATTTGAGCATATTTTTGCAAGATTTTGCTAAATAAATGCACACAAATTAGGTTAGATTGTCCAATGTTGTGCAGCACTGTAAATCGACAATCTTGTGTCTGCAGTATTTGATATTTAATTGTAGATTTACACAACAAACTGTACTTGCAGTCAGTCTTTTTTAATAATTTGTCTCCTCACCAATCTAATTTGTGTCCTTTCTACAGCTATAAATCACATTTTGGATAGATTCAGCACTTAGCATGCAAAACTCAAGAAAGAGCAGAGTTAACGAACGTTGTGGTTTATTATGACAGATGGACAACATCTCAGTGGTCATTTTTGCGAACATCCGAAGCGACCAGTTCTCATGTATACTGGACCACTCCATCATTACCAAAAGCACAAATCTTCCATACAAACCACATTTCTTTAGGACAATATGTGTTTTTTTTCTTCTTAAATGATTGTTGTTGCAAATGCAGGGCCACGCTATGTACAATGTTTACATTTATAACGTTCTGTACAAAATGGAACCGAAGTTGTACAAACAATCATTTGTGGGGGAAATTACAAAGCAATATCATTCCTTTTACGACCCCAAATTAGGTAGAACACATCCGTAATTCTGCTTCACACGAAGGTGACATGCGTATACGACATTTAGAAACCCATTGCACGTTTTGACTTCTATCTTATAACCTTTTCTGCAATAATATTGGATTTTTTAATCGATATTAAGCACTGCATGAAGTGAAGGGACTATTCAGCAACTTCTCACCCCTCTGTGTCTGTAATATATCCATACATTGGTCCTCTGATTTTATTTATTTTTTATTTATTTATTTTTATTTCTGTTTTATATATTTTTGTTTTATTTTATTATTTTTATTTTACTTATTTTATTTTTATTTTATAAAATTAAATTTTTATTTTATAGTTATTTTATTTTAATTTCTTTATATTTAAATTAATTTTATTGAAAGTGGAAGCAGTGTTAGTGAGGCCAGCAGGTGGCACTTAACCAGTGGTCTGTATGGATTCTAACGCCCCAGTATATTGATGGGGACTCTATACTGCTCAGTGAGCGCCCTCTATTGGATGAGACGTTAAACCGAGGTTCTGACTCTCTGTGGCTTTTAAAAATCCCAGGATGTCCTTCGAAAAAGAGTAGGGGTTTAACCCCGGCATCCTGAACAAATTTGCCCACTGGCCTCTGCCCACCATGGCCTCCTAACCATCCCCATATCATAATTGGCTTCATCACTCCTCTCCACCAATCAGCTGGTGTGCAGTCTGGCACAATAAAGCTGCCGCTACGTCATTCAAGTGGATGCTGCACACGGGTGGTGGATGAGAAGATTTCCTCCAATAATGTGTATAATGCGCTGTGAGTGTCCAGAAAAGCGCTATATAAATATAAGGAATTATTATTATTATTGTTATTTATTCTACAATCCACCTGATATGAAATCCCCATCATCCATACATCCAACATACAATCAACACCCCTCTGAGTCCCTGACTCCGTTTAACACAAATTATTGCAACAATATAATATAACTCACATTTAAAAAAAAAGGTGCATTCAAGAGTGAAAAAGCAACAGATAAACAGTAAAATCAATGTAAAAAAAAGCAGTTTTACCAATCACCATCCATGCGCTGTCGTCACAATTCCAGCACAGACAAACTAGACAGTAAAAAGTTGCTGAATTGTCGCGATAAATGGGTCTTTGCACAACACGGCACAGCTATCACACGGTTACAGGCACAATAACATGATACAGACAGTGCACAGCGGCTTTAGTCACACTTAAAACGAGATTTCTACCACCGAATGAGATTTATTCCCTCAACGATTAGCTTTATTCGCTGATCCAGATTCAATATCCAGGTAATTCAGCATTGAGGCGCTGTTATGACATGTAGCATTCGCCAAATTGCACAGATGCAATCTCTGAAATATGCGCAACAAAAGCCATTGACACACTGTCTTAAGTCTGGAATGTAATCAAATATAAATGTCACATATTAAGACTTTAAAGCAGCAGCAGCAGCAGCAGCAGCAGCGCAACTGAAGAAGGCTAAAAGAAAACCCAATCGTTTGGCCATCTTATGAATCTCTCTATTTGGCTAATAAACTCCACAAACCCTCAGAGAAGGAACTACGGAAATCATATTTACATAATGTGATATATGAGATGCGATATAAAGGAGTGGAATGATTTGAGTTACATTTGTTTAGCTTAAATCTCACCTACATGCATGTTTTGGATAGTAGATTCAGATGGGAAATTACTGGTCCACCACTGCTTTCTGTGAACAAATCCTCTTCTGTAAGAGACATATATAGTTATATATATATATATGGATGCGCAATAAAAGTGATGAGATTGATATTGATTATAACTAAATGTTTGATATGTTAATTGTAGGAGGTTGGTTTACTTTGATAGTGATTTTTAATGGATTTGTGTGTGTGTGTGTGTGTGTGTGTGTGTGTGTGTGTGTGTGTGTGT
>CAIGQZ010032248.1:4322997-4339318 GCA_903798205.1 Danio tinwini | reverse complement strand
CATTTGAATGTGAAAAAACCCATAAAGTATGATTTTTAAAGCATTTTTTAATATTGAGGACACAAGGCATGTCCTTGTAAACCACCATAATAGAGTACAAAGACTAACAATGTCATTAAACACATTTCGGTCCTTGTAAACCACCAAAACCAGCGCATACAAATGCGTGCACACACACACACACACACACACACACACACACACCTGCATGTTGGTCATGGCCTCCTGCAGTTGCTCCAGCTGATGTGCAGAGCTCAGCGCCTCCAGCCGGATGTCGGTCAGCTTTCGCTCCTTTTCCCACAGTTCAGAGCGTAACTCCGACACCACTTTCTCATCGCGCTCCGTTTCCTCTGGACCCCCGCAGGACCTGCCGGAAAACACAAGCTGACATTATACTGTACAGAAAAAGTTTAAATACCATATTAATTCTGAAAAAAAGCTGAAATACAAATAAATATATATGAAAAACAATAAAAATGACAACTAAAGAATAATAACAGTACAAATAAAATGGTTGAACCATATAACGTTATACTAAAGAGTTTACTTTATGTTCTCCACCCAATAAAAAAATCTAAATTATATTTGGTGTCTGAATCATTTTGGTTCGACTGTAATGTGGCATATACAATGTAGCAGATGGTGTACTTCTCACCCTGATGTTGAAGTCGATGCCTTTGTGAAGGTATTGTCCACATTATGGTGGATTTTGGGTGAGGATGGAGCGGACGCCTCTGGGGTTGCGATCTCCTCTATATCTGCGTATGGAGCTTTGGGTCCCTTTTTGCTGAAGGCCTTGTTGAAGGAGCTCCGCAGCTATATGTGGATGAGAGATGAGAAGTCATAATGCAAAAACAAACAACAATTCATGTTGTGTTAGTATAGATGGTTTGGATTCATAATGGACATTAGGAGTCATATGTCATAGTCATATGGCATAGGATTAATTTTTTTTTTGTTTAGTTAAAAAGGGTGGTCCAGAGTGTATTTTTAAGCCTTGGTTGTGTTTATCAGATACAAAGCAATGTGTGCTCATGTTTCATTTGTAGTAAAATCACTAAAAGTAAAAAGTACTAAAAGTAAAAGAGGCTCTGATTGGTCAGCTAACATAATGTGCTGTGATTAGCAGATTGGCTCCACGTCACCAGAAAGCGTCACGTCCAGTCACTAGCATGCCCTGTGCCTCTGCTGTGTAAATACTGTCAGTTAGTGTAGCTGTGTCAATGACTACGTTTATATGGACATCAATAATGAAATTATTTGCCTTAATCTGAATAAGACAATAATATGATTGAGGTGTTTACATGAGTTGGTTTTTGAACGTTCCTGTCATGATCCCGTTTTACATGGTATAGCGCATAATTACAGTAGATTAACGTCATTGTTTCATTGCGCTATCCGCATTTCCTCCGAAGTTTTATGTAATTTCGGGTGTTTCATTTTTAACTTGTTGACTTTAGCTGCAGTTTGGCACTTTCACTTTCGTTCGGGAACATATCATGCATGCCCCCCGTGACAAACAACATATTGGATGCGAGTATGAACTGCTGGAAGAAAGTTAGTTTAATGGAAGTTCATACTGCATACTGAATACAAGAAAAAAAACCCTCTGCATTTCACAATGCAGGTGTATGTGGTCTGCACTGACTTGGTAGATGCAAAGAGTGTCAAACAGCCTTGTGTGTGTGGGTGGATGTGTGTGTGTGGACTATGCTGTCACAAAATGCGGTAAAAAGTCCTACATGATGGTAATAGTTCGATTAAGGTGTTTACATGTCTGTACTGCACTTCAATAAAGTGACTAAATTGGTAAATTGGTAAATCCACATGTCCTAATTCGATTTCTCTTTAGTTTGATTATGACCTTAATCTGATTAATCAAAAATCGCTATTTACATGGTAGACTCTTAATCAAAGTATTGTCTTAATCGCATTAAAATCAGATTATTGGTGTCCATGTAAACGTACTCAGTGAGAGCCTTAATTAGACATAAAATGAAGAGCACACAGCTGAACCTCGCGCCTGCTCTCGCGCCTGCACATATATTCAGAATAAGCATGTGTAAGTAATCTAAAACACATATATTTTGCTAGTGCATAAGTTGAGATGTAGAACGCAGGGAAAGCGGCTGTGTAGAGAGACACTGCAGCGCAGCTGAAGATTGTGAGTGTTTACAGCGATTCGATGGATAATATGAATTTGTAGCTATTGTTAACAGTGCCAAACAGCATTTCTTATCGTTTACATCCTCGCTACAACACACTGTTAACATTAGACACTGTGCATGTAATTGATCAATTTTAACAAATAAAAAAAAACTTACAGGTTGTGGCTCACAATCCACAGCTTTGCCTATTATGGTTGAACTGCTCCTTCTTTGAGGAGATTTTAGCCAAATCCAGCACTGAACTGAGAGAGATTCTTGAAGCTGTCCATTGTCAAATGCTAGCTATATATATATATATATATATATATATATATATATATATATTTTTTTTTTTTTTTAATTCTCTGGAACATAATTAAAATTAAACTGTAAGCACTTCTGTCTTTATGTTGTGTCCTTTGGAAGCCTAAATACAGAAACTGAACAGGCTATGTGGAAATAGCAGCGTTTGGACGGCATTTTAGCTTTCGCAGCTGTAACATTATAGCACCTCAGGCCACGCCCCTTCGCTGCGCAGGGTGTATGCGTGTGGGAAATGCAAATAAACGAAAGAGCATGTCTCCCTTTGCATTGAACTTTAAGATGTTGTTGATGTTCACACATCTACATTACACATCAACTAAAGTTCAAAATATGATATCATAGCGGACCACCCCTTTAAAGCTCACTTAATCCCCTTGGAGGAATTCATTCTGACATGGTGGTGCTTTACAAATAACAAGAATGACACACTTAACACAATAAACGCCAACATTTAACATCAAGTACACAAACAATAACTGAAGAAAAAAAAAACATTTATTAAAAAAATGATATTAATAGGGAGATGCAGTGTGTAGCACGTTCGCCTCACAGCAAGATGGTCGCTGGTTTGAGCCTCGGCTGGGTCAGTTGGCGTTTCTGTGTGGAGTTTGCATGTTCTCCTCATGTTTGCGTGGGTTTCCTCCGGGTGCTCCGGTTTCCCCCAGTCTAAAGACATGTGGTACAGGTAAATTGGGTATGCTAAAATTGACCATAGTGCATGAGTGTGTGTGAATGAGTGTGGATGTTTCCCAGTGATGGGTTGCCGCTGAAAGGACACCCGTTGCGTAAAACATATGCTGGATAAGTTGGCGGTTCATTCCGCTGTGGCGACCCCAGATTAATAAAGGGACTAAGCTGAAAAGAAAACAAATAATTGAATGATAATAATAAAAAAATAATAATTCACCGATTATCTATATTTATTACGTAACAGAATTACTTCAGGCATAAAAGTAAATTTATAACAATTTGTGGAACATCTTACTGTCCTTAGACGTCACCCAAGAGGCATCCACTTAAAAGATTTGTTTAAGGGGTTTGTGCCATCTCCTATTATTTTATGTGCCATCCTCAACACCTGCTGTTCGTAATAGCATGCAATACACAGGGGAACTCCCAAAAGTTCTGAGCAAAAATAACAATGTTAAACGCTCCATGTGCTGCTGATGATGTATGTATTACTGTCAGGGTCTTAATAATGCAGTTTATTTGGTGCTGTAAAAAAAGCCTCTTCATTTTCTACTTGCATTAGCAGTGTAACAGAGAAGATATTTCCATTGTTAAATAAAACTGAACCCAAAACTATTAAAAAGACTTAGATGACAAAAAATTGCACCGCAAATGCTGATGTTTCAGCTAACAGCAATACATAAATGTAATAATACTAAAACTAAGAATAATAATACTAAAAAAAAGACAAGAACTGAAAAAAATATAAAAATTTAACAATTTTTTTTACAAATAATAATAATAAAAATCCCAAAACAATGGAAAAAAAATAAAATTTAACTACAAAATAAAGGTAAAATTATCTAATAACTATAGTATCCTTGTTTCTCAAAAGATTGTCTGTATTCATGGTAAATTAAATATAATATCTGTTCTGACGTTTACAGTAGAAATAATGTTAGGTGAGAAGCCTTAGTCATGACAATATTAATCACAAAGCATTTAAAATATGCACAAAAGGATGAAGTAAAAGACACAATATGTGAAACAATATGTGGTAAATTAATTTCTCAGCCAATAAGTCTACAATTAATCATAAGTGATGGGGATTTTTAATAACATTTTAAAGACAGACCTGCTGGGAGTTTAGAGGTTTGTATCAATTGTACATACAATTGTTTACATGAATTCAAACCATTTTAAATCAGTCATGTTTAATCGCAGAATCTGTGTAAAACAAAAAACTGCATTACCCATGATCCTGTGCTGAAAATTCTGCCAGAGTTGTATTGAGAAATCCACCTACTGACATGGAGTACAGTGAAGAGCATAATTCAGTCTCTTTAATTTTAACTTGGTGAGACTTTTTGAGGGGCGGCATGATGGCTCAGTGGTTAGCACTGTCGCCTCACAGCAAGAAGGTTGCTGGTTCGAGTCCCAGCTGGGCCAGTTGGCAGTTCTCTATCCAGTCCGCAGTCCACATGCGCTATAGGTGAATTGGATAAACTAAATTGGCCATAGTGTATGTGTGTGTTTGTGAATGTGAGAGTGTCTGGGTGTTTCCCAGTACTGGGTTGTGACCGGAAGGGCATCGATGTGTGATAAATCAGAGATTAAGCTGAAGGAAAATGAATGAATGAATTAGACTTATTGACTAAGTTTCAAACACACACAATACACACAACTCCACACAATGCACTGACAATGAAGATTTTTTTTCGGATGCATATATTGCATGATGTATGGGATGGGATGGGATGGGTGGGGAAAATAACTCACCTCATAGACCTGTAAAAAGGGAGCAGGGAAGCATAGGGAAGAAATCACAGTCATACTTAATGACAAATATACTAAAAAAACTTTTTCTGAATTGTATTAAAGTGCACAAGCAGATTGATCTGTCAGGTCAGCTCTGGCTGCGCTGAACAGACAATAAGACGTTTTGGATTAGCTATGGGGGAAATACGTATTGAAAATGTCAGGGATTAATATTTATAAAAGAGCTGTTGACTTGGAACTGAACCAAATTTTGGTAAAAACCCAAACAATACAAACATAAAATAAAGCAAGACTTCAACAGAGTTTGAACATCTTGATGGTTCTGTGGGTCTCGTCAATCAAATCTGAGCTTTACTTTGTATTTCTTATTGGATTCAAGTCAGGTGATTGGCTGGGCCATTCTACAGCTTGATATTTTCTTTCTCTGAAAGCATTGTGTTTTGGATCATAAGGTGCGTCCCAAATCGCATACTTATGCACTATTCTACGCCATTTTGTAGTATAAATAGTGTAAGTAGTGCAATTACACAGAAAACTCAAAAAATAATAAGTGCACTTTAATTACCCGGATGATGCACTCATTCAGCCGGTAAAATGAAGTGTGTAATGATAGACACCACGCACTCAACGACCGCAGCTTTGCACACGTAGCGGAAGGGGTGGAGCTATCAGGCGCACATGTTGGATAACTTCATTTATTTTGGACGGTGAAAGCAGTATTCTCCTACGAGAGTGATTATAGCGCCTCCCGATGGAGAATGCGGTTATACTCATGGCAGGTATTATTTGATAGTTTGGTCATTTATTTCACTCATTTGGCAACCGTCAAACGTCATCAGGAAAACGGTTTGAACTTCCGCTTAGTAAAAAAAACAGTGTTCCATTTGGGACAACACTACATACATATACTATACTGTTGAGTGTGTAAGTGCATAAGTACATAGTGCATAAGGGCATAGTGCATAGTGTGCCATTTGGGACGCAGCTATTGTCTTGTTGAAATCCCTGGTTTAATCTTCATCATCTGTTAATGTAGATGTTGGACTGAAGCAGCTGATATTTATCCACACTGAGGAAGGGCAGAGGGTTGCTGAAGAATGACTGAGAGTTTTTAGCTGCTGTCTGGGCTTTCACTGCCGTTCTACACCTCTCTTTCTTTATGTGCTCAACACGTTTTCCCTGCATCATTTCATTTTATTACACATAACTTTATTTGTAAACAAATTATTTTTGTTTTCTTTACATATTTGGATTTCTTTGGTTGTTACCAACATCCTGTGGAAATTTCAAGTCAACGGCACCTTTAGAAATATGTTTTCTGAGAAAAAATGTGATGTGTTCAACACTTGTTTCCCCCACTGTAACTGAAGTTTTTATTTATTTTTTCCATCAGGTTGTTATCTTTTCTTGTTTATATCCTCACCCAGCTCTTCTTCTTCTTCTTTTTGGCCTCCTGCTCCTTCAAGCTGCCAGCGCTGGAGTGACTGGTGATGCTGTTCAGACTGGAGATGCTCTCGGACGAGTTCTGCCGGTCAATCTGCAGCTCTAAAAGAAAAAAAAAAATCAGTGTTCATTTAGTGGACACTTCTTGGAAAGATATGTTTAGGGGTCCTATTGTGCTTTTCATAAATTCAAATTCCATCAGTGTGTGAAATTTTGCTGTATGAGCAGGGAAAAGTAACTGAAGTACCTGAGGCACAAGCTGTAAAGGCTCCGCCCTCTTCTGGAAAGGGGGTGTGGAGCGGTAGATCATTTAAATTTAAAGAGACACACACACAAAAAGAGTTTGTTTTTTGGATTGCACTCAAAACAGGGCTTAAATGATCTGTGAGATGAAACTTCACAGACAAATTTTGGTTACACTGCTCTAATAAGACATTTTAGAGCCCATTTCGGTGAAAACAATGAAATAATTTATGTAAAAGGAAAAAAAGGTTTCATGAAATTTATTGAAAGTATAAAAGTAAAATATATATATACAATTATGAAGTCTGATGTTCAAACCTTTGGGCATGGGGTCAGGCGTGCTGAGAGCCCCATGAATTAGGGTCTGAGCCTCTGTGTTCTTTGTCTTCAGAACCTCTATGGTTTCCTTCAGGTCCTGTAGCTCAGTATCCTGAAATTATGAGTCAAAGATGGATTTAATAAATTAAAAATGACTGGAACTCAAGTGCTGTTAAAGAGGAATTTAACAGACAAATCAGAAAAGTATATTGTAAAGACAAAACCAAATTGACAGACATTAATTAATTATATATTTATTCATATATGCATACTTGTATCTGATCAACAAGAGATACACTCATCGGCCACTTTATTAGGTACACCTGTTCAACTTTAAACTTTGACTTTGAACGTGGCATGGTTGTTGGTGCCAGACGGGCTGGTCTGAGTATTTCAGAAACTGCTGATCTACTGGGATTTTCACACACAACCATCTCTAGGATTTACAGAGAATGATCCGAAGAAGAGAAATATCAAGTGAGCGGCAGTTCTGTGAGCGGAAATTCCTTGTTGATGCCAGAGGTCAGAGGAGAATGGCCAGACTGGTTCCAGCTGATAGAAAGGCAACAGTAACTCAAATAACCACTCGTTACAACTGAGGTCTGCAGAAGAGCATCTCTGAAATCACAACACGTCCAACCTTGAGGCGGATGGGCTACAGCAGCAGAAGACCACACCGGGTGCCACTCCTGTCAGCTTGGAACAGGAAACTGAGGCTACAATTCACACAGGCTCACCAAAACTGGACAATAGAAGATTGGAAAAACGTTGCCTTTCTGTTGCGACATTCGGATGGTCGGGTCAGAATTTGGCGTTAACAACATGAAGGTATGGATCCATCCTTCCTTGTATCAATGGTTCAGGCTGGTGGTGGTGTAATGGTGTGGGGGATATTTTTTTTTTTGCAAAACCTTGAACCCATTAGTACCAATTGAGCATCATGTCAACGCCACAGCCTTTCGGAGTATTGTTGCTGACCATGTCCATCTCTTTATGACCACAGTGTACCCATCTTTTGATGGCTACTTTCAGCAGGATAATTTGCATTACATTGCAAAATTATAATAATGATTTCCAAAAAAAACATTAAGCACCTATTGAACTGTTTTTCTTTTCGGCCTAGTCCCTTTATTAATCAGGGGTCGCCACAGCAGAATGAAGCGCCAACTTATCCAGCATATGTTTTACGCAGCGAATGCCCTTCCAGCCACAACCCAACACTGGGAAACACCCATGCACTCTTAAATTGACACACATACACTACGGCCATTTCAGTTTATTCAATTCACCTATAGCACATGTGATTGGACTGTGGGGGAAACCGGAGCACCCAGAGGAAACCCATGCCAACATGGGGAGAACATGCAAACTCCACACAGAAATGCCAACTGACCCAGCCGGGGCTCGAACCATCTTGCTGTGAAGCGATTGTGCTACCCACTGCGTCATCAGCATATCAGGATTATTTCTAAAAGCTCATTGGGGCATTGCAGGCTGGAGAAATAATGCAGCTTTGCATCACATAAATAAATATCAATTTTTAATATGCAAGAACGAAAAAAGTTACTTTTAAATGTTAAAAAAATATTTCACAATTTTAGCATGCTTTGTCTTAATTTCCATCAAATAAAAAAGGACCTTGATGAGCATTAACATTTGTAAACATTTTCCAGAGTCCAAAGCTTTGAATGGGATATTGGCTTGTTAAATATGCAATGTTAGCATAATCAAATGTACAGTGTGTAGCTGCTGTACACACTGACCTTCTGTTCAGAAGTGACAGACAGACTTTGCAGTCGTGCCGTCATGAGCGCCAGACTCTGCTCAAACGCCGCCACCAGGTTGGCCTGCAAATATAATCGATACAGGTAAGTGTCTGATAAACACACACACACACGCACGCACGCACACGCACACGCACACACACACGCACGCACACACACACGTCTCCATCAGGAACAGGAAAGAGCGACGGAAAAGGACGGAAAAAGCTGTGACAATGGAAGGACGGAAAGTGAATAGAGGATGTCCTGCAGCCTAAATAAAAAGACAAAACCTGGGGTTGCCATATAACGCCACATACACGCTATAAAAGACAGTGTGTGTGTGTGAAAGAGTAACGATTCAGTCATTCTGATGACAATATCCATCATGCGATTCACTCATGCGTGCAACACATACAGTTTACATTTTCTGAAGGAAAACGTTGTGAAGCTAGGCTGTGTGGTTGCTAATGGGTGGCTACTAATATGTTCTGATTGTTTACTATATTGCTACATATTTGCTAAGGTTGCATGTGGCTGCTACGGTGTTGCTATGATGTTGTGTGACGTGAATGGTTTTAGTACATTGGTGTGAGTTTGTTTCTGAGTGTTCTGTAAGTTATTGCAAGGGTGTTCTGGGTGGTTTTTAGAGAATAGCCATGCTATTTTTCTCTGGTTGTCACGACATTGTTAGTAGGTTGTTAAAGTTGTACATATAGAATATATTGCCCTAATAGTGCATTGCAAGTTATAATCACAAAATTAAATACTTGAGTTCAGATGCAAAACCCTCTAAATCCATCAGACCTCTTTATTGGTAAATGAGAATTTTCTATCAAGCTCCTATAATTAGGTTCAGAAGTTTTTATTTTATAGATAATAAAAAGGTTATTGGCTAGTAAATTTAATAACTTTTTTTTTATACGTGTCACTTTAGACAATTCCTTGTTTTTTAACAAGGTAGATTTTCTTTTGCATCAAAACCAGCTAAATCCACTTGTGCTTTTTATGCAAAAACCTCTAAATCCACCTATTGGTACAAGACAAGTACAAAAATAACTAAAGATGCAATTAGAAATTATTTTACCAAATATTAATCAAAAACATTAAAACTGACATGAATTAAATCTTAAACTATCTGTTGTCATTTCTGATATTTAGGATTCAGATTTAATGGAAGTAATGTAAACATTGTAAACTGAGCTTGTTACATTTAAATAATGTGTAAAAATGTTGTGAAACATCAATATCTGTGCATTGTCCATTAATATAAAAGCTTATCAGGTGTATAAGTAATATGAAGTAATAAAAATAATGTAGAGCTTTATGTATTATATTTATATTTTAAAAAATAGCTTACATTAGCAAATAAAACACAAGGTAAGCCTACTGGGCAAAAAGAGGACGCTTTCAGATACTTTTAGAAGCTGTCATTTATTTATTTTCACCATATTTAAGGTCTTGATCTCTTTTTCGTCTCTCATCCTCATAGCATCCATGTGAGATAAAAGAACGGGTTCTTAACTTCGTCTTTCGTGAAATGAAGTTTCCGTTTAATGTAAAGTAAATCAGACTCATTCAAAGTAGCGTCACTGCGCAAAAGCATGTTATGAATGCATGTAACACTTTCGACTGTACGGGTAAGGTAAGGGACAAGTTCATTTGCCATTTAGTGACAGTCGGACAGTCTCATCCAGTTCATCAAACTCCATCTTTTAAAATTGAAATCGAAATGAAACAGTTTCCTCATAAAAGCTGGCATATTAGCGTGTTGTTACATTGAAAACAAATGATACGATTCGACTTCTAATTGGTTCCCGGGATATAGCGGCTTTTGCTGTCAAAGGCAAGTGGCGTTTAGAGAATTTTGCCAACAAATGGTTGTTGCTAGATCGGATATGGTTGTGGTCAGAAGTTAACGATAATTATTTATATTATTTATAAAATTTCTTATTTGTTGTATTTTATTAACGTCTACCCAAACCCTAAACCCAACTGTGACAGAACTGTAAAAACTGTAGTTGTACCAAATATTATTTATGTTATCTATTAAATTACCCAATAAATTGTATTATGAACCCCTACCCCAACCCTCAACCCAAATTATTGTTACACAGTGTCATTAAAAAATGCTGCTATATTAATGTGCATGTTGCACTTCCGGCCGGCCCATATCTAAACTGTTATTTCAGAATGACGCTGTGATTTGGATGATTTGAAGCAAATCTATTTGTTGAACATGTAGTACGTGCCTAAAGCATTCACTCAATGTCATTATCTCATTTTTGACGGAAGTGGCGCTTAGTGGCTTTTGCATCTGAACTCTTCACTTTTCTATGGGATGCTAAGATGTTGCTATGCAGTGCTGGGTAGTTGTTAAGAAGTTGCTAATTTGGTTACTTTGCCATTGCAAATGGTTGCAAGCGTGATTTGGGTGAGTGTTGCTCTGCAATTTTCACAGTAGTTGCAACATAAGTGCTTCTATGCAGTTGCTAAGGTTTTGTGTCATTGCTAGGATGTTGTTATGCAGTTGATTGATTGGTTTTAGCACATTGGTATGAGGTTGCCAAAGCATTCTGGGTAGGTGCTAGACTAAAATGCTAGGTTGTTATAAACCAATGTTGTGTTAAAAATAGACCAACTTAAAGTTGAGTAAAGTTTTTTTTTTTACTTAAAGGGCACCTATGATGAAAATCATATTTTGTAAGCTGTATGGACAGCACTGTGTGTAGTATAGTGTGTCCACAGCCATATTAGAGTAATATAAAGAAAATAAGTATCCTTTTTAAATGTCCTGAGGTTAAAATAGGATCCATATCCCTCCCATTTTGAGGCCGACGGCAACGTGATGCAGGAGTACGGTTTTCCCTCTCACCGAATTGATCGACAGCCGCATATTAACATGTCTTCATAGTAATGCATATAATCATGTCAACAAGACAAGATGAATGCAAAGCAACTGGGATTAAAAGATCTGTTCAGCTGTCTGTGATCATCAATCATCATTAAATGTGATCAAGTCTGAGTTTTACAAGATTAACACGTTTTTAAAACAGTGCATGTTTGTAATGAATTACAGCGATTTTACCGTCTTCATCACCACGGCCGCGTGTCAGAACAATTATAAAAGGCGCTTTAATCGCAATATGTAGACGTTAAATCAGGTTTATTTTGCATATTAACATAATAGAAATCCCTACAGCAGTGGATATTAACCTGTATCCTGTCACATTTGACGTGCAAAAAGAGTGCAAAGTTAAATGCGCGCACTGTTTGTGTGTGGGTGAACTTTGTAACGACATTCTGTGAGGCACAAAAGACATATTAAATCTTGATAAAGGGATAAAATAGGTGCCCTTTAGATTTAAATTACACTTATTAACCCGATGATTGGGTTTATCCATATTTGACACAATTTGGGGTTATAACAACCCAACAATTCTAGGTTCTAGGTGGTTTCAGAGGTTTTCAATGGTTGTCAAAACATTGCATTCTGGTTGTTTATAGTGTTCTTAGTGGTGAACAATACAAGTATGTGGGTATGTAGTAGGTATGCAATACAAGTTACACACCTGACAGAATACTTTGGGTCCAAATAAACAAATGCAACTTTTAATCCTCAACTCATGCACACTCATTATTATGTCACTGGTTTCTTTCCTTTTTGCCAAATACGATGCAATCTTGTATTAACATCTATGTTGATCCTGGAAAATATTTTTTGTTTGAAACATAATCCATACCTATTCCCTACTTCTAAACCCAACCATAACTGTAAATTATTCTCAAAATCAGAGGGGAGTAACAGTTGGATAACAATTATGTAGAAGTGCATAAACCTAACCGTAAGCCTAAACTTAACATAAACATATCCCGTAATTCTGATTGGCTGATTGAAATGTTGGATTAACATAGATGCTAATTCAGGAACATGTCCTACTTGGTGAAATCAGGTTAGTGCAGCATCAACACTATGACTTTTGATGACAGAACAGACAGATCCACTCCACATCATCAGTCATTGCCACACTAAGGGCAGGGACACATGCATGAACAGCGGATGGGGCTGCGAGTGACATTCCAACAAACCTGGCCTGCCTGCAACAGCCAGAAACCACAGGAGGAGTAGCCAGAGTCATCAGAGGCCGGGACAGGAGATCAGCCAGAGAGAGAGGGACAGTGCTGTTAGGACTAAAGCCTCCATCCCACACACACATTTATATATGCACTGGGGTAAGCATCAGATTTTAAAGGGTTAGTTCACCCCCAAAAAATTGAGAAGATATTTTTTAAAATGCTGTAATGCATGGACGTCCATTGTAGGAAATACAAATACTAAGGAAGTCAATTGTTGCATGCTTTAAACATTCTTCAAAATATCTTCTCTTGTTTTTACTAGAATAAAAGTAAACTTAAGGGTAAGTAAATGATGACAGAGTTTTCATTTTTGGGTGAACTATACTTTTAAAGGGTTAGTTCACCAAAAAATGGGAGTCACACAAAACTTATCCAATGATTTAATCATTCTCAAATACTGTACAGTGCATAAATGAGTACACCCCATTTTGAATATTTTGATCCATTTTTTAGTGAATATGGGTAATATATATATTGTGCAACAGATTTACTAAACAGATACAGATATTTTATATTATTACTATTTTTTATTAATGTTATAAATATTAATTAATATATTAATATTTTAGTCATCAAACATATTTAGAAATGGAAAGATAATACATTTAAATTAAAAAAACAAACAAAAAAACTATAAAATTTTAACAAAATGGTATATATTTTTTATTTCTCTCGATTTTTGCTATTTTTGAGAATATAATTTAATACTTTTCTATAACATATAAGTTTGGGCTACTAATTTTTGAACCATTATTGTGAGTTATTTTGTTAGATTAGCTCCAGATTTGACTTCAGTACTGACTAAACTAATGTATATGCACAAATATAATGTACTCATCCTCATATATACTGAGCACTGTCTTTCTTCTTTCAGTCAAATCCAGTCTATGTTGTTATTATTACAGTCCAGGTTGTAAAATTCTATTCGGCTTTTACAGCTTTACAATGGCTGTTTTTATCAGCAGTCCAAAAGAGTACAATACAGCAGATCAATCCATAATGAACAGTGCGTTTTGAGGTGAAGTTCTGTCAAGCTGATAGCGCTAATGAACCAAAAATACATCTCAAAAGAAGACGACGACAATGGCCAACGCTTCAGGAAGTAATGCAAAATGTCATGTACAGTGTAAAAAATACAGATAATCGATTTGTGTTGGGACAACATGAAGAAATTAAGTTACTTATTAGTTTTAAGAAATTTAAGCAGACTGAACAGAAAGTTGTCCCAGAAAATCCTCAAGGATTGTGTTGTTTCAGCACATTTTAATAAGTAGTTTGAACAAACAGGAAATGTCATTTTTAAGCGCATATTTTAAAGGTTACACTCTAAGAAATACTGGGTTATTTCAATCCAATTGCAGAGTTAATTGTTTTTATTAAAATAATAGGACTAAATTTAACCCAAAGTTTGAGTCCATGTTTTACTCAGAGCGGGTTTAAATAACCCAGCATTTATTAGAGAGTAAAAAAAAAAATCATATTAAGTTTCTTTTGGCTTAGTCCCTTTATTCATTAGAGGTCGCGCCACAGCGGAATGAACCGCCAATTTATCCAGCATATGTTTTACACAGCGGATGCCCTTCGAGCTGCAACCCAGTACTGGGAAACGTCCATACACACTCATTCACACACATACACTATGACCAATTTAGTTTTTTCAATTCACCTATAGCACATGTGTTTGGACTGTGGGGCAAACTAGAGCACCCGGAAGAAACCCACACCAACACGGGGAGAACATGCAAGTTCCACACAGAAATGCCAACTGACCCAGCTGGGACTCGCACAATCGACCTTCTTGCTGTGAGACGACAGTGATAACCACTGAGCTACCGTGTCACCCCATATTTTAAGTATTAAATATGAATATTTTTCTTACAAAAATGCAGGATTTGCTACAGGAGTCTTTTATTTACCCTCAGAGCCGTATGAGGCCCTTTTTATTATAATTGAATGTGGTTAATTGGATTTTCTTTTAGACTGCTGATAAACGTTTTCAACGTACAGTAACTTCTGGATTTCACCAGAATAATAGTCACATACACCCACAGTAGGCTGCCCTGACAGTAGGTAAATAATGGGATCATTTTCATTTTTGGGTGAACTAACCCTCTTTAGTTCCCTCTGGTGGTCAGTTGTATGTTTTCACACTATAGAAACCTACAAGACTAGTTTCCTCTGAGGTGTTTGGGTTAATTCATTCTTCATAGATGCACTTTGTGAGTTAAAGAAAACAAACTCCTCTGGGAAAACGAATCTTGAATATGACTGTCGCCACAGTGTGTCTGCGCTGCTGAAGCCAGTGTATTATTAGGGTTAGTTGTAGGTAGGTGGGTTAGTGGGAACTTGCAGTGGTCAGTTTTAGCAGGATTGAAGACATTAGAAATATTGTGATTATAATGATCTACATTGCATGGCAACACTCATTCAACTAATGATCCTAGGAAATCAAGCAATCATTACTGGGAAAATGGCAGAATGAAGAAATGCCGGTGATGTCATTGACAAGACAATGCGTCTGATAAACAAAGAACATGAAAGAGTAAAGTGGATATTAAACTATTAAGACTTACATTTCTACAGCTATTATTCCAATATTGTACATGTGACTCAAATGTTATACAAATAAAGGTATTCAAGGTCAATGTCTGTGAAAAGAAAATGATTTAAAACTTCCAACTACAGTTTAAAATAATCAGGTCTATCAGGTCAAATCTATATAGTCTACGTATAATCTCAAATATACTTCATAATCAATCTATCATTACAGTGTGATTTTAATGAGCTCATCTGATGATGGTGAATTGCTTTCTGAACTTCTGTTTTCTTAATTTTTTTTCTGTGTTTATTTTGTCATTGACACATATTTAACATATTCATCTAATCGGGGCTCTCAGCAGTGTGGATGCAGTCTAGATGTTATCCATATGTTCGCTACTAACATCTAACTAACTTTTATATTTCTAATCAAAGAACTATTTATTCTTGTTCATTCTCTTGTATGGTATGTGTGTGCGCATAGTGTGAGCATAAACAATGATTTTCTGGCTGTAGTTCACTGAATGACCATCGGTGTCACTAATAACAGGGTTTTCTGAATTCTGAATATACTGTAGTAGTTCGGATTGTGATTTTTTTCCTCTATCGTGATGAACATTCACTTGAAACGGTCCTGTAACTGGAAAAAAAAATAGGGCGGTGCATGATTTTGTTCTTTGGGAACTGACTGGATTATTGAACGACTGCAAAATAAAGGAAGATTGACGAATGGACAAAAGCAGCCCAGAAACAAGACGCATCCTAATAGCTCTGTCCCAAAGGACTGATAGCACCACCCTAAAGCACTAATAGCCCCGCCCCAAAGGACTGATAGCCCCACCCTAAAGCACTGATAGCTTGCCGCAAATGACTAATAGACCCGCTCTAAATCACTGACAACCTCACCCCAAAGCACTGATAGCCCTGCCATAAAGCACTGATAGTCAGCACTGATAGCCC
>CAIGQZ010032248.1:4287069-4299363 GCA_903798205.1 Danio tinwini | reverse complement strand
TATATATTTCATGCCATTTAGATGATTTTAGGTTTTTCCATTACATTACTGTACAGTACAGTGAAGTGGCTGGGATGAGAATCAGCATCTCCGAGTACGAGGCCATGGTGCTCCACCGGAAAAAGGTGGTTTGCCATCTCCAGGTTGGAGGAAAGTCCTTACTTCGGGTGGAGGAGTTCAAGTATCTTGGGGTTTTGTTCATGGGGTTTGTTTTGTTTTGTTAATTTTAATTATTATTATCATGAATTTGACTTGCATTGAATGTTTGATATAGATTTGATATCATTTTTAATTAATTTACAATATTATGTATTTATTTGATATACAGTTGAAGTCAGAATTATTAGCCCCCCTGAATTATAAGCCACCCTTTATATTTTTCTCCAATTTCTGTTTAAAGGAGAGCAGATTTTTTCAACACATTTCTAAACATAATAGTTTTAATAACTAGGCCTACACGGAATCTGCGCACGCAGTAATCTGCAGATTTCCGCAGATTCTCAGCCCATCACTGAGTCTTATTTATTTAGTTTTGTGTAAATGAGTGTACATTTATATTTATTAAGTTTTTAATTAATTTCAGTAATATTACTGACTAATGTGAAAATTTTCATATGATTTACTTACAATATAATTTTTTAAGTAATAATTTCTGTCTTGTATTAGATATATGGTAGATATATTATATGAGACCTGCTTTGTTTACCAAATAAGTAGATCTAATTGGATTTGCATTGTAAACATTAAATAAAAGTAAAAAATGTATGATTTTTTATTTAACATATTAAGTTTTTAGTTTTGATACTCCCCAAATCATTCCACCTAAATCTGCAGATTATTCACAATATTCTGCACAGAAATAGCAAAAAATGTCTGCAGATTCTACCTGGCCCAACTAATAACTGATTTATTTTATCTTTGCCATGATGACAGCACATAATATTTGACTAGATATTTTTTAAGACACTAGCGTTCAGCTTAAAGTCACATTTAAAGGCTTAACTAGTTAGGTTAATTAGGCAAGTCATTGTATAACAGTGGTTTGTTATGTAGACTATCAAAAAAATACATTGCTTAAGGGGTCTAATAATATAAAAAAAACAGCTTTTATTATAGCCAAAATAAAACAAATAAAAGACTTTTTTCCAGAAGAAAAAATATTACAGGAAATACTTTGAAAAATACCTTGCTCTGTTAAACATCATTTGGGAAATGTCTGAAAAAAAGGAAAAAAATTCACAGGAGGATGAATAATTTTGACTGTATGCTCTTACCTGGGTGTGCTGGTAGGCGAGCTCAGCTCTGGGTATTTACTGCTGCTGGTCCTCCGCACTCGATGCATCTTCTCCAGGCTTTCTCCGCACCCGTCCGCCTGGCTCTCGGCCTTCAGACAGCTAATCTCCAGGTCTGCTTTGGCCTTCGCTCGTTCTTTCTCCTTCTCGCGGTCCGTCTGGTTGACCGGTCCAGTGCTGCTGGTGCGGCTGGCGGCTTTCAGGCTGCCTCCATCTTTTCCTCGGCTGGGCATGGTGTTGGGTAAAGCTGGCACAGGTTTAAGAGTGAGGAGACTGGACTCGATGTTGCCACTAACAGGCCGTCCTGTTAGACTCATTGCACTGTTTTTAGCAGGCCGTGGCAGACTGCGATACTGAATACTGCCACGAGCGTTGGGTGCAAGAAATCCCTGTTCAGATCCACTGGCGTCCAGGCTGTTTTTGCGTGCTCCTCCGCCTGGCACCGGTTTGATGGGGATGCCTGAGGATTTGGGGGTTTTGCCCACAGTAGCGGATCCGCTGGTGATGGTGGCGCCCCCTGCTGTCAGCACGGTGGCAGTGCCGGTGGTCGGAGGTTTTTTGTAGCCGAAAGAGCCACCGGCTGATGGTTTCATCAGACCTGAGGGAGGTTTGCGGTGCTCGTTGTCCCGGCCTGCGTCTGAACGGGAGCGCTGCAGACCCGTCGCCTTCACAGACATCTTCACCTTGTCTACTGCCTTTGGGTCTCCCTTACACACTATGAAGAAAAAGAGAAAATGGTCAATAAAACTCGTGCATTTAGCAGTCACTTTTATGCAAAGTTATTTAGAATTCAATCATTACACCAAAGGGGAACAGAGAAGGTGAAGGTTCTGGAAAGTGACTTTCTGACTTAAGGAAACAATGACGCACAGATATAAGGCAAACAGTCACTTTTTCTGGTAATATGAGCTCATGTGCGCATATT
Source organism: Danio tinwini (assembly GCA_903798205.1). Classification (NCBI taxonomy): domain Eukaryota; kingdom Metazoa; phylum Chordata; class Actinopteri; order Cypriniformes; family Danionidae; genus Danio; species Danio tinwini. The sequence continues at coordinate 4,297,146 of CAIGQZ010032248.1, read as the reverse complement.
TAAGATATGTAAGCAGCTTTCCCGAGTGTTGTTTGACAGAGAAGATTTTTTCAACACATTTTAATAACTAATTTCTTTTGTCGTTGTGATGATGACAGTAAATAATGTTGTACTAGTTATTTTGCAAGACATTAGTATTCACTTAAAGTGCAATTTAAAAACTTAACTAGGTTAATTAGGCAAGTTAGGTTAATTAAGCAAGTCACTGGACAACAGTGGTTTGTTCTGTAGTTAATATTAAGGGCTAATAATATTGACCTTAGCGGTTTTTACTTATTTTTTTTATTCCAGCCAAACTAAAAAAATAAGACTTTTTTCAGAAGAAACATATAATAGGAAATACTGTAAAACATTTCCTTGGATTGTTGAACAGCACTTAGGAAATATTTTGAAAAACATTATTATTAGGACATTTTTTTTTTCTTCAGCTGTATTCACCTCATTCTCTGTACGAGCCATTTGAATGTTTTTGGCTCGAGACTTCCGGTCTCATTCACTTGCATTCATTTTTTAGACGTTAAAAACAGCTCATTTTGCTGCTTGATGTTGCAAACTGATATTCTCTTATTATATTATTCTATTTTGTCTGTATAATCATGGACACACTTGTTTGTAGAGCAAGTAATTTGATCGTTTTCTGCCGTTTATTATTCCGAGTCATTTCTCCCATAGGCAACTGAATCTGAAGTTCTAAAACAATCGACAAAACGAGCGCACTTCCGTATTGAAGAATAAGGTCAATACTGTAAATTTCATGAAATCTTGCTCAGAGGAATCCATTCTCTTAAAATCAGATTTAGATTTTTTTTCTCCTGCATAAAGATCAATCAAATCAATCTTTTTACGCATAAAAAAGCTTTTTACCTCAATCAAATCTTCAATAATTTTAAATATTTATAGAGTCAATCTAGGGCCATATATACTTGCGGAATGTTTTGCAAAAAAAATAAGTATTGAGCAAAAAAATAAATAAATAAATGCAAATCTCCAAAAATCGCAAAGCAAAATAAAAATTTCTAATTTAAATTTTCAATTAAATGAAAATTAATTTTGCTTACAAAAATAAAAAAACTGCAAAGGGAAAATTAAGTTTTCAGAAATAAAAATTAAATGCAAGCAAAAAAGAACTGCAAATAAAAATAAAGCAGTGCAAAAAAAAAATTGCTATAAAAAACTATATACTTATATATATAGCATTGCCTTTACTAAACATGTCCAGTCAATTGCAATAATCATTTTGATTTGCTTTTTAGTCAATTGTGAGTTAGCGATGCTGTTTACACTTCGCACTTCACGTTTCTGCGAGTTTCATTTTGTGGCCCTGATTTGACAAGCGGGAAGAGTCAAGGGAACTTGGGGGGTTACGGCAGGCCCAGACCTTTAAGCGATGTCATCACCTGGAGACGCAGTATCACCAAGGTGGTCTTACAGTCCAGTAAACGCCCAAGTTCCCTTGTAACGTTTGGTTTTGTAAAGGCAATGCTATAAAAAATCTTTGCAAATATACAGTATATAGTTTGTTTTTTTTATTGCAAATATTTTAGTTTAGTTTATTTATTTATTTATTTTTTTTTTGCACTACTTGATTTTTATTTGCAGTTCTTTATTTTCATTTCTCAAAAATAAATTTTTTCTTTGTGAGTTTTGGAGATTTGCATTTATTTTAAATTTTTTTGCTCAATAAAATTTAAAATAAATTTTCCAATTTTTTTTGTGTTTGCAAAACTTTATTTTATTTTGCAAGTGTATATGGCCCTAGATTGATTCCATAATTATTAGATTAATGCTGTATTGAAATCATCTACAATCTATAATAACTTTTTAAAAACACATTTTAATTCATTTTATTATTATTAAACCAAATTTTATTTCAGCCTATGTTTCAATTGTAAAATTAAAACTCTTTCATCATGGTTTTAGCTAACCTGTGAGGATAAAACAAACCTTCCTCTAGGATGGAAAAAACTATTCTTTGAAGTATCTTGAAGTATCAAGCAAAAAACCACATCAATGAATACGGCAATCATTCAGCTCCACGCAATACATCAAAATACCATGCTATTACCATCACTGTACCACAGTGCTTTTCTGTGGGATTTTACTACATCCACCTAATCATCGATAAAGTTCAATTTTACACACACACAAAGCTGAATCAGTGTTAATGAGTGAAACCATGATGACCAGCGTCCTCCATTTACGCAGAGGTGAATCATTGTAAAGGTGCATATTAATGCCTCAGGGGGTTGACAGCAGATGAAGTCATGGAGAGAACCCGATTGAAGCCATGATTAAGCTTCTGTGGTCTAAACCTACAGTTCATGAGTCATCGTGGATGAAGACGAGGGCAAGAAGCATGTGTGTTTAATTAGAGACTCAAAGATAAAGAGCGTCTTAACCCACTCGACACACAAACACCAGCACACGTGATTTATACAGCGTAGGTGATGCTAGGGCTTGGGGATATGATCAGAGTAATTATAACATTTTTCATTATTGAACATGTTATTGATTGGTTTTAAAATTATCGTTCAAATCAAACTCTGTTTAAAAGCAGATGGCTTTTTTTTCTTGTCCACTGAATGTAACTAGGGTATGTCCAGCTGTTTTGACTTATATTTATTCTCAGGATATGCATTGTTGATATCAAAAATGTAATTCTTCACATGAATCTGTGTATTGAGGACATATGCATTATTTATGCACTAAAATATCTGTTATTGTTACATTCTGACAGGAATGTACAGTGATCAGTGCATTTTTTTAGCAGAAAAAATTGCCTGGCTTCTAATGTTGCATCATTACCAAAATAATAGGGTTGGCAATGCATAATAGTCATTGGTAATGTTGCACAGTTTTTGCAACGTTTTATGAGCTGTAAAACAGCATGTGCATATATTTCCTGCAAATAAATCACAAATTGTGGCGTGTTGCAGAACATCTGCATCTTGTGTTTTATTGATGACGGCACCAGCAACTAGTCGACGCCATTAAATAACATTAAAGTCGACTTTCAAAAATCTAAAGTCGATCAAATTGAAACTCTGTGACTGTTTTTGAATAGCCCAGCCAGAGCCCTGACTTAAACCCAATTGAGCATCTCTGGAGAGATCTAAAAATGGCTATTAACCAACGTTTACCATCCAATCTGAGAGAACTGGAGAAGATCTGCAAAAAGGAATGGCAGAAGATCCCAAAATCCAGCTGTAAAAGAACTTGTTGCATCTTTCCCAAAAAGATTCACGGCTATAATAGATCAAAAGGGTGCTTCTACTAAAGACTGAGCAAAGGGTCTGAATACTTAGGACCATGCAATATTTCAGTTTTTACTTTTTAATAAATGTGCAAAAATGTCAACATGTCTGTGTTTTTTTCTGTAAATATAGGGTGCTGTGTGTACATGAATGAGGGAAAAATGAACTTAAATGATTTTAGCAAACGGCTGCAATATAACAAAGAGTGAAAAATGTAAAGGGGTCTGAAAACTTTCTGTACCCACTGTATATTGCTTGCATAATGCTTTTAATGTAGTTCAGTGTTGCTTATTTGAATTAAAACTAGTTTAAATAAGCATTTCATGCCACTTCAGGCATGAACATTATATTTAGGTTTACTGAACATGTTATGCGATGCAGTGGCACAGTAGGTAGTGCTGTCGCCTCACAGCAAGAACATCGCTGGGTTGCAGGTTCGAACCTCGGCTGGGATGGGTCAATTGGCGTTCCTGTGTGGAGTTTGCATGTTCTCCCTGCGTTCACAAGGGTTTCGTTTCCTCCGGGTGCTCTGGTTTGCCCCACAGTCCAAAGACATGCGGTACAGGTGAATTGGGTAGGCTAAATTGTCCGTAGTGTATGAGTGTGTGGATGTTTCCCAGAGATGGGTTGTGGCTGGAAGGGCATCCGCTGCGTAAAATCGTGCTGGATAAGTTGGCGGTTCATTCCGCTGTGGCGACCCCAGATTAATAAAGGGACTAAGCCGACAAGAAAATGAATGAATGAACATGTTATTTCATTGAGGGAAAATTATACTGTGATAATTATTGTTTTCACGCAAGGTGTTCCGTAAAAGATCCCATCCGGATCTAATGTTGAAACTATTCAAAACGTGATGATGTAAACTTGATAATGAGGTTTGATGACATTTGGAGGACTAATGACTGTTGGAGAAGACTTGACAAAGCTTTAATGAGAGTATAAAACTTATGAGAGATGCTCTGAAAATACCTAAGGCTGAATTTTCATCAAGTGAAGAACATTATAGAGTGAGGCATGCTGAGAAAGCCTGAAACATGGCTGCTTTAAAGACAAAATCTCACACTTCACATCACCCCATTAGATTTTTTAAGGACTCTATAAGTATCTGAAAGCTTCTAGCGGCTCACCAGGGCTGCATTTCATTAATTAAAAATAGAGTAATATTCTGAAATATTATTGACGTTTTAAATAAGTATTTAAATATGAATTAATTTTTATTTCTTCCTGTGATACAAAGCTACATTTTCAGCATCATTACTCAATGAGTAGACTTTAAAAACTTATGCAGACTTATGCAGATTTGTGAGTAACTGAAGCACAAGCTGTAAAGGCTCGACCCTTGTCTAAAAAGGGGTGGAGCTAGCAGATAATTTGCATTTAAACATACACACACAAAACAGTGTGTTTTAGCTTCCACCAAAAAAAGATGCATTTAATTGAATTGAATTTACTGTGTTTTAATAAATAATCTGTAACCTATTTTGTGTGGAAACTTCACAGATACATTCTGGGTACACTTATATTATGCCTTAAAAGGGAATAACAGAACCACTTTAACAAAAGGAATTAAGAATGACAAAGAATTATTCCACACAGCACCATGGTTGCTGGTTTTCTAATAAATGAACTCAATTCCTGACATTTAAATGTCATTCTGAACTATGGAGGGTGCAAAGAAAGGTTACACTGCCCACAGGTAAACAACATGAAGAGAAGAGGCTAAAATAATAACCCTGGCAGGCTTCTTGCTTTAGAAATCTCAGGCTCTCGCAGAAAGTTAAAAACACAGTAAAGCAGAGTAATTCTGAAAATAAAGAGTTATGCATTGAAAATGCATGACTTTTATGCATGAATATGTTTCAAATTAACAAACCACTGTTGTCCAATGACTTGCTTAGTCAACCTAATTAAGCCTTTAAGTTGCACTTTAAATGGGGACCAATTATGCAAAAATCACTTTTATAAGGTGTTTAAAGACAGTTGTGTGGCAGCAGTGTGTTAATATAACCAGTTTCTAATAATAAAAATGTATAAATTTTATTTTTTTATAAGCTCTTAATAAAAACAAGCCTGCTGAAACACTTTGATTGACATTCTCCCTTTGTATGTGTCATCAGAAGGGGATTGATCCGTCCACTAGTGACGATCTCGATCTCATTGGCATGGGGCAGTAGTCTTATTTTTGAATCTGCCACTATGCTGACACATTTGCATTTGTAGCTCTGCCCTCTTCTGAAAAAGAGCACAATCTCATTTGAATTTAAAGCGACAGTCACCAAAATGGCATAATTTGGATCAAAGCCTAAAAGGGTCAGTTTCAAAGAGTTTTTAAACATAATTTGTGTGGTATTTTGAGCTGAACCTTCACATACACACTCTAGGGGCATCAGAGACTTATTTTACATCTTGTAAAAAAGGGACATAACAGGTCCCCTTTAAGCTAAATATTAGTATCTTACAAAATAACTAGTAAAATATGATGTACTGTTATCATAGCAAATATAAAATCAATTAGTTAATAGATTGAAAAAAAAAATTAAATATCAAAACATTGCAAAAACAAGCATTTATATATAGCAGAGATGCTCAGAGTAGGGCCCGCAGGCCAAATTTGGCCCATGGTAACCTTTGATTTGGTCCGCCATCTCATCTGAGAAGAATTAGAAATGAAGGTTGCAGCGAATGCCTTCAACAGAGATTGTCATTTGTAATTGAACGTAACCTTTTGTTTGTTTGTTTAATTGTTAAGCTACAAAAAAGTCAACTGAAATTAAATGATTTAACTAAATGTTGTTATTGAAATACTGTCACTCGAAGATAAAGGACGATACACAAGACATCGACTAGCAAAACAAGGTTCAGCTTGACTTGTGTATATATTCTGGGCCATGATTGAACAAGAAATTAACAGTATTTTATCTGTTAATATTGGTTGTGACCCCAAGCATATGCTGCTTGGGATATACGACGAGATTAATATGAACAAACATAAAAAACACTTTGCAAGTTCCTGACATTTTGTGCAAGAAAATTTATTCTCCTGAACTGGATAAAGGACAAATCTCCTACAAAGTCGTTATGGCACAGGGTAATACTTGAATATATACCACTGGACTACTTAACTTGTGTCTTACATGGCAAAGATGTTTTTATTTCATGAGAGGTGGGATCCATTTTTGTTACATATGGGTCTAAACATAACCTCTATACTAATCAGAGGGTTGGTTTAACAAGGTCAGATCTTGTGAAGGTTTGTGGAGCATGAATATGCAATATCTAATTTTAATGACGCCCTTTTTTTTTCTTTTTCTTTTCTTTTCTCCCCCCCCCCCATGTTCTGTTCACTTATTTGTTGTTGTATCTGTATCGCTTAAAAAATTAATAAATACATTTAAAAAAAAGACTTGTGTATATAGCATTAAACTCAATTGTGTTTGTTAATGTTTTAATTGTAAGAAGTTCATTATAAAATGTAAAAAATCGTATAATTATTACTATGACAAGTATTTTTTAAATTTATTTTTCAATATTAATAAATTAGGAAATTACCATGGCAGCTTTAATGTAATACTTTGATTTATTTACCTTCGGCCCACACCCTCAATCAAGTTTAGTTTTCAGCCCTTCATAAGAAAAAGTTTGGGCATTTTGACATACTGTAGTATGTACTGTATATGAGGTAACACTTTATTTTGATGGTCCATTTGAGTATTAGTAGACTGTCTGCTTAATATCTGTTGATACTGCTCCTTTATTTAACTATTAGAAATTTTACATGTCAATTTACATTAACCCAAACCTCAACCTAACAGTCTACTTATAATCTAATGAGAATTAGTTGGCATGTAGATGCAATGTAACTTAAATTCAACAAACAAACCATCAAAATAAAGTGTGACTGTATATGACAGCATGAAGGATGGCTGTGCATTGAATTAAATAAAAAAATTTTTTTATTTTTTATGTGATTTTTATATTGTCCGTTCATTACATGGTAAAGCTAATGAGAGCTGATATTGTGGTAAGTAAATGTTGCTCAGTTTTGAAACAATCCATGTGGTCCTTTTCAAGTTTCCACACAAATGTGTAATGGGATTCAAATCTGCTGAAAAGACGCTTCAGAAAACACTGAATCACACATGGGCTTCATTTCAAGAGGTTCTAGATGACAGTACTAACAAACAATCTACTGTAAGATGCTTATCCAGCTGATTTGTGTCCAAATCATGATATAGAGTGAATCATTAATGTATGATCCTTCTGGAGAACAAAAACTTTTTGTTTTGCTGCCCAGAATGAGACTTGAATTAATCTATGGCATGTCTGTATGTCTGAGGTCTGAAACATATCACAATGAGAATACACAGTCTGTTTGAATTGAAGCCTAAAAATAAAATAAAATAAAATAAAAAAAAATAAAATAAAAAAAATAATAATAAAATAAAATAAAATAAAAAATAAAATAAAATAAAATAAAAACATAAATTTAAACAATATTAGTAAAAAAAACTTTTTTCTAGCACTTTTAGATTTTTGTGATATTTAGCACCAGGGCCGGATTAACCAATGGGCATTATGGGCACAGGCCCAGGGGCCCGTGCACACTTGGGGCCCCTGCGAGGGGGTAAAAAAAAAAGCTGATTTTGGAGTGTCTGTTTAGGCTAAGTGCAAATAGCGCACCTCGTTGGAATAAGCTAATTGAATGCTTCTTGCCATTGCTGTTTAATCGACAGACAACATAACTAAAAAGCGCAATTGACAGTCAGCTTTTTGCCTACTCTTCTTCTTCACAAGGGAGACAGTAGGAATCATTAATCAGTGTGTGTATTATGGAGGACTCAGATTTATAGAACTGAATCAGAGAGGTGTTATATCCTAATCATATGCATTACAAGTTTGTAGAAGTTATGCATTAAAAATACCCTTAAATATCAATTTTTAGTACTGCTTCAGTGAACTTTAACAAATATATTAAAAACCTTTAATTTTCACTAGTTTTATTAGTATTTTTTATCAAAGTGTGCTTTATATACTTTAAAAATCAGGCAAATCTTTGTTGACTATAAATATATGTACTATTTCATTTATTTAAAAAATGTGGGCAAGATATTAAAGATTAACATTATAAAAAAAATTATAATAATCTTATTTTTTTTTAATTCAACTATAGGGGTGGGGCCTTGTAGAGGGCCCTACAAGACATTGTGCCCAGGGGCCTCTGAATTTTTAATCCGGGCCTGTTTAGCACACTTCCTGAACTGAAATAAAATGTAAAATAATAATAATAAAATAAAAAAAAGTAAAACCTATGAGTAAACTTAGTTAAACAATTAGTTAAAATAATGACACAAAATAATAAAACTAATGCAACCCAGAGTACATTTATACATACAATAAGAATGAAAAAGTTGAAATGCATCTGCTATATAAGCATACCTGCGACTTTGAGCACACTCTGTGAGGTGTGTGTGATGGGTGAAGTGACTCCCACAGGAGGATTGCGGCTCTTTCTGAAGCTGCTCGTCTGTCCGAGACTCTGAGGTTTTTTCAGCTCTCCTTTACTCATCTTGTCCAGCGCGGGACCATCCGGCAGACGGGTTTTCCTCCATTTGCAGGACGGCTCACTTTTAAGGCTGCCGGTGTCATACACTCCATCAGTTTTCCGTAAACATTTACTGTCCTCACTGTACCAGGCCAGACCACTTTCCACCAGAGAACGCTTTTCTGCATCTGTCCGCAACTACAAAACACACACAGACAGACAATACTGGGCAAATGATAAATGATAAATAAATTAAACTAAACTAAAAATTGAAGTATAACCATAACTTTTAGCACACTTTGTTATGAAATAGTGTAGTATAAATACATTGTGGCTGCACGGTGGCGCAGTGGGTAGCACAATCGCCTCACAGCAAGAGGGTCGCTGTTTCGAGCCCCGGCTGGGTCAGTTGGTGTTTCTCTGTGGAGTTTGCATGCTCTCCCCGTGTTGGCGTGGGTTTCCTCCAGGTGCTCCGGTTTCCCCCACAAGTCCAAAGACATGTGGTATAGGTGAATTGGGTAAGCTAAATTGTTCGTAGTGTATTAATGAGTGTTTATAAATGTTTCCCAGAGATGGGTTGCAGCTGGAAGGGCATCCACTGCGTAAAACATATGCTGGATAAGTTGGTGGTTCATTCCACTGTGGCGACCCCAGATTAATAAAGGGGCTAAGCCAAAAAGAAAATGAATGAATGTTTATAATTGTAATTGTTATAATTAATAGTATTGCTCTGTTTTGTTCCTTTTTTTTGCCGTCATTTATTGTATTATTTATTACTTTAATGAAAAGAAATATTCCATATACAGTTAATATGCTTTGGCAAGTAAAAAAGATTAATGCCAATAAAGCAGTTGAATAAAACATAACAACTGAATATAACAATAAAAAATAAATAATAATAATAATAATAATAATAAGGAAAATGATAATAATAATATTAACAATAATAATAATAATAATAATAATAACAACAACAACAACAACAACAACAACAACAACAATAATAATGATGAACATAATAATAATAATAATAATAATAATAATGATGATGAAAATAATGATGATAATAATAATAATGATAATAACAATAATGATATCAATAATAATAATAATAATAATAATAATAATAATAATGAAAATGATAATAATAATATTAACAATAGTAATAATAATAACAACAACAACAACAACAATAATGAAAAAAAATAAAAAAATCTAATAATAATAATAATAATAATAATAATAATAATAATAATAATAATAATAATAATAATAATAATA
>CAIGQZ010032248.1:4253085-4269884 GCA_903798205.1 Danio tinwini | reverse complement strand
ATATATATATATATATATATATATATACATACATATATATGCGGCGGGGCGGAGGATCGGCGATGCCGCCTCAGCAACATGATGTCTATAGGCGATGGACGATGGCATCGCCTATCGACCCAACCCTTATAGCGTTAAAACCAAAGTACAGCCACACGTCAGCTCTAAAAGCTGGAGGCACCTTTATATTTTCCGCCATGCTCACTCTTGCTTACTTTTGATACTGTACTACTTGACGTTTTGTTGATCGCGAGTTAGCGACATCTACAGGAGCGGAGGAGGAGGTTGTTTGGCACAACTTGAATCGATACTTGAGGTTGGACTATCGATACCCTATCATAAAATAAATCATCGCGATAGTTAGATGTATCGATATTTTTGCACAGCCCGAATATATATTATTCATATATGTATTATTCACTATATATTAAATAGATTACAGATGTAATTAGAATTATATTATAATTATAATAAAAAATACAATAAAAATAGTACATACTGTAGCAACTTTTCTAAACTTAAACTAAAACTATAATTCACTGATAAGGTTATATAAAAAATATTATGAATAATAAAGCATACTACAAACAAGTGCAGTTTAGCCTTAAACCCTCAGACAAAGCATGATATTATTCACATTCACATAAAGCTCTGACTGACGAGAGGGAAGCTTTTCTTCATTAGCTTACACTCTCTATAATAAAAGTGCTGTTCTGTTTAGGGGCTTCAGCAAACACTTGTGTCTCTATATTGGGCTGAATGAAGGATCACAAGGAGCCGCTGTGGTCTCCAGAATGGGAAATGGTATCATCAATCTCATTTGAACATTTGGTGGAAGAAACCACCAAATAACTCAGGAAAACATTCATCACTGCAGCTGCGAAAGAGCAGAGCAAAAGGTACACGTTGGAAATGGAAAAATATGACAATTCAAGAAATACAGCTGGTTTCTTCAGCTGAAAATATTGTTAAATTATGATGAATAAATTGCTTTACTTAATTAATGTGATGAAGATGGGATATTGCAAATATAACTCTAATTATATTTAATTACATTTTAAGATTTTTATATATACACTACCTCCACGGCTTTGCAGGGACTTTTTTCATGCAAAAAATGACTGATTTAGTGATATTTTTCCTCAAAATATAAGCTTTATTTGCTTCAATTATTGTACTTTGATCTCTTAATATTTTACAGATATCGTAACAGTAATGTTAATAGTAAATGTAAAGATTAAAATCAGATTTTTACCTTAAAATTATAACTTGAAATCACACAATAATATATAAACACAATAATAATCATAAGAATAATAATAATAACAATAATAATAATAAATCTTAACAAGAAATATTAAGAAAGTGTCTGTGCTAATTTGGAGTTTCAATTAATTTTTTTAAATTTATTTTTTAATTAACAAATCACTTTTACTTTCTGTGTTCAAATGCATTCGACCATAAAAGAATTTGCATTACGAAAGCAATGCAATCAAATGCACATTCAAATATCTTTGAAAGAGGTGGAAAGCGGACAAAACCCTGAAGAAAACACATCTTCAAACCAGATTTAAATGGGGCTACACAGTCAAATCTCATTTTTCATCTAAACAAATAAAATAAATTTAAAACAAAACAAGCTGACTGGAAATATAAGCTTCAGCCTACTTTTTGCTTTGGTGAAACAACCAAAATGTACTTCAACATACGTTTGACAGCAGTTTAAGGGGTAAAATGAACACTAGGGTGCAGTATGACAACAACTTTAGTTCCTTTCCACACTTATATTTACAGGGACATACTGTTGACGAGTAAAGGTATTATTTGCACAACACCTAAGAAATACCACAAAAAAACTTAATGTCAATAATTGAACATGTTTGCATCACTATATGGTATCTATATGGTACTATATAGATCTCAATATGGACAACATTTCTGGTGTGATCAGTTTTCTCGTAACTAACTTTGTACAGTGTTGTATTTGTGCTGCAGAGAGCTTGGGTTCGAGTCCGGTGAAGCATGCTTCAACAAAAGAGAGAAAAGCAATGTAAAATCAAGGTAAATATATGTGGTCGCAGTTTGTTTTTGAAAACACTATTGGTTGGGTTTAGAGAAGGGTTTAGCTTAGTGGTTTGCTAGCTGATCTGTATAACAAGCTCTGCCTTCTCCTGGACATGTACAAAAAGACGAGTAACTGAAACGTACAACAAAACATACTTTCAGATTCGCAAAAATGTAGACAGCGCCCTCTAGAGGATGTCATCTGAAATGTGCAGAGAACAACATATTTTACATTTCACAAAGATTTAGGCTGAGGCATGTTTTATAGATGAGTAAAAGAGACTTAAATGTGACTGTTAAATAAAAGAAGTTTCAAATTAATGCAATAAAAAGAACTAACAATAATTCTTGATTAAACCTCATAAACATATTAACAGGATACAGGCTGCGATAGTAACTTTAAACAGTCCACTGGTGTCTAATATATACACTATGTGACAATAGTCTTGTTGTTAATCCCAGTTGTAAGAGCAACAGATAATAACTTGACTTCTAGTTGATCATTTGGAAAAGCAGAAGGTTGATTTTCTCAGATAAATCATCTGTTGAACTGCATCCCAATGACCACAAATACTGCAGAAGACCTACTGAAACCCAGATGGACCCAAGATTCTCATAGAAGTCAAGTTTGGTAAAGAAAAAAAAACATGGTTTGGGGTTACATTCAGTATGGGGGCATGCGAGAGATCTGCAAAGTGGATGGCAACATCAACAGCCTGAGGTATCAAGACATTTGTGCTGTCCATTACATTACAAACCACAGGAGAGGGCAAATTCTTCAGCACGATAGCGCTCCTTCTCATATTTCAGCCTCCACATTAAAGTTCCTGAAAGCAAAGAAGGTCATGGTGCTCCAGGATTGGCCAGCCCAGTCACAAGACATGAACATTATTGAGCATGTCTGGGGTAAGATGGAGGAGGCGGCATTGAAGATGAATCTAAAGGATCTTGATGAACTCTGGGAGTCCTGCAGGAATGCTTTCTTCGCCATTCCAGATGACTTTATTAATAGGTGATTTGAGTCATTGCAGAGATGTATGGATGCAGTCCTCCAAGCTCATGGGAGTCAACACAATATTAATTCTGTTTCCACTGCACCATGACTTTATATTCTATACGGGACATTATTTCTTTGCCTTTTTATATAAGCCACTTCTGATACCAAATGATCAACTAGAAGTTAATTTATTTTGTTGTTCCTAAAACTTGAATAAGTGACAAGACTTTTTTCAGGTACATAAATGAAACTCAGCTCAGTTTACTAGATTTCACTAAGCAGAGAATACATGATGATGTCAGAATCTTAAACCATTGTTTGCTTTGGCTGTAGCTCATACTGGCTGGTTGATTTGTATTCTGTGAGAAAAAAAAACTAATCATATGAGAAATGACTTTGGGTGGGGAGGTTTTGTTGGGCTTGATATATTGAGCAATTATGCTCTCCTCCCAAAATCAGTGCATATGAAAAGTATCTGGGGTTTGAGAACTCCCAGCGCTCAGCACTCATATCAGCTGTGACTGTATTTTGAGTTACACCCATATTAGAGAAAAAAACTAGGATTTGATCCATTAGTGACACAATACGCAGGGGGAAAAACATCATGTTGAGTCTTGAGCTGTTTACCATATGACCAGTTCATTCGAGCATGGTTATTCTAACAGTAAACGCACTAATAAAATATCCTTCAGCTTCAAAAGAAAGAAAACTGTCTGCAGACCTTTAAAAATCCTAATTAGCAGCTCAAAACTCAACTTTGACCTCTGTTAATGCAAACATGCCCTTCTCATGTTGGTGTTGGAGTTTCTTGGTTTGTCTTTTACTAATTGAAGCCGTCTGGTTTCTTCTTTAAAGACAGTGTTAATGAGCATTTTCTCATATCGTAGCACCTGTATACCTTGACAAATAGCTGAAATTTATTAAGAGGGAGGAATCCTAAAATCCAAACTGAAATTTTAGAGAATTTGCAATCAAAAGCTATCAGTTTCATAATGAAAGTGATCTTGAATTACTAAACCGTCTTATGTTGCACAGGTTAATTGTCAAATATACACTGTATGAGTAAAGACTATTGTTATTTTATGCTAAAAATCATTAGATTATTAATTAAAGATTAAGACATTTTGTAAGTTTCTTACTGTAAATAGGTTACATTAAACTTTTTTTGGCATTTTTAATTAGCAATGCATTGCTAAGCACTTAATTTAGACTTAAAATCACTTAAAAGCATTTTTTCCCAATATATTTAGGTGTTTAACCCTCAGATGGCACATTTTAAATAGTTGTAGCCTATCTCACTCAAACGTTTTCCTATCCTGAAATGAATAAAGGAGTATTCATTCAGTTTAAAGATCATGTAAAAAATCAGTTTCGAAAAATATACCCTTAAGACTGGATTTTTGGGTCATTATTATTACAAATTATACAGAACAGCATCCAATTTGATGATCCCTAAAACAATAAGAGATTAGTAAAATAAAGCACACTTCTGTCAAACGATTTCTTCTTTCACAATCGCCAAAAAAACCCTCCTTTACTTACTTTGAAAAGATCATCATCCTGCTCAGACTCGCCGACTCTGTCATGGCGCGAATATCTCCGCGCCCAAATCCTTCACTCATCGCCGATCTCTGAGTCACGCCAAATCACGCACCGTCATGCTGTCTTTATCCGCGCGTAATCCGATTCACATCCATTCAAAAAACTCTCTGACTGAGAGCAGGAGTCCCAGCACCGGCAACACCCGCGTCGGACACCCCCACCTCCCGGACAGACCATAATCACATCCAGATGGAGAAACACCGGACACCGACATAATGTAAGCTTTACTGACCTGACTGAACAACACGTCGACAACATAAAGGTCATTTTTTCAGTGTTTGTTTCCTGTTATAATTTTACTTCTGGAGACAGTTGTAGCCTATTTATTTCAGCTTGGCTGGATTAAATATATATATTTATACGCTACTTAAAAAAACAACAACTGCTAAGGTCAATATTATTACCCTCCTTAAGAATTTCTTTTTTTTATTGATTGATTACAGAAAACACCATTTAACAAGACGGTTATAATGTGTTTAACGGTCGTCAGCATCTTAATCCTTGAAAGTTTTTAATATTTAAATTTAAAATCCATATGTGCATTTATATATGTATATTTATATGCATGTTTGTATCATCTTTTGTATCAAATTACAAAAAATAGTCAGTTGGCATTTCAGTGTGGAGTTTGCACGTTCTCCCCGTGTTTGCGTGGGTGCTCCGGTTTCCCCCACAAGTCCAAAGACATGTGATACAGGTGAATTGGATAAGCTGAATTGTCCATAGTGTATGTGTGTGAATGAGTATGTATGGGTTTCCCAGCGCCACAGTGGAATAAACCCATACCTGCCAACACTCCCGTTTTTCCCGGGAGTCTCCCGTATTTCAGGCCCACCCCCCGGTTTGTCATTTCTCCCGGAAAACTCCCGGAATTTTAACCACTTCCCCCCCTCAGGTGATAGGTACAATATTTAACACCCCATTCACATGGGGCTTCAGCATCAACGCTTGACAGAGGGCGTGTCTGAAATTAGGGCTGACGCGATTGTCATAGCAGCGTCAGCCAATGAAATTAGTCAGGAATCGGCTACTGTCTGAGCTGGTGTATTTGTATACAGCGATCTGATTGGCTGGCGCTTCCGTCTGCACTTGAAAAGTTGAGAAAGTCCCAACTTCTACAGTGATCAACGGATCCACAATGCAGTTCGGCAACGCCTGTTGTTACCTGTTCAAAGTGAATGGGAAGCATTGAAGCTGACACCCCTGCCCTGTATGGGGCGTAACACCCCCAGATCGCCGACAGACCAGGCACCCCTTCCAGTCGCTCTGCTAACCCCCCCTTTCAGATTTTCAGAGACAAATGTTAGCAGGTATGAATGAACCGCCAACTTATCCACCACATGTTTTACGCAGCGGATGGCCTTCCAGCTGCAACCCATCTCTGGGAAACATCTATACACACTTATACACTACAGACAATTTAGCCTACCCAATTCACTTGTACTGCATGTCTTTGGACTGTGAGGGAAACCGGAGTACCCAGAGGAAACCCACGAGAATGTAGGGAGAACATGCAAACTCCACACAGAAATGCCAACTGACCCAGCCGAGGCTCAAACCAGCGACCTTCTAGCTGTAAGGCGACAGCACTAACTACTGCGCCACTGCGTCGCCTCAAAACATGTTTACAGATTGATATTTTTCTGGTCCCTTAACTCTGTGGTTAGCAGTTTTGGAAAATATAAACAGATGTTTCAATACAGTATAATGTTAACATATACTTTCCAGTGTTTCCTCTAGGATTTATTCCAGCTGTGGCGGCAGACTCTGTTGGGTCTTTTACACAGATCTACCAACTACCTGTGGCATTATTTTAATGACAAATGTTGTGAGCGCAGTATCACGAGCCGAGATCGCATTTATGCATTACCAGCATGGGAATCTCTTGACTCTCTGCTTGTGTGACGATTTCCTCTGTTCGTGCACAACATTTCTTGCACGCCCTCAAATACATACTGCTTAAGTGCAGCTTTTCTTGTGCGCTCTCAAATAAACTCTGCTCAAGTGTGATTTAGTGCATTAATGTAACAAGTATGTCTCCAACATTTATTACTCCAAGATTTGCTTGGAATATTTATGAATGTCTCCAATAGACCTACCGAGCAGCATTAATGCATCCTGAAGTAAAGTGAAACGGCCATAAATTCCATCATCTATCAATTTTAAAGTATTATAAAGCATTATCTAATTATGGAAACTGTGTTCATCTTAACTGAAAGGTACACCGTGTTTGCTAGCCTCACGCATAATGCACTTGTCAGTCAGTCAGCATGTCACCTTAAAGGGTTAAAATGATGCACAGCACTACTACGATTACAGAAAAGCATATAGCGCTGTTATAATTCACTTACCTGTTAACACGTTTTGGTGTGATTATAACCCGCTATTAAAAAAAACAGCAACAATGACTGAATGTTTTGAATGAGTAGTATTGAAGCAGTGGAGAGGTGAATTGTGGTGTGGCTCCCCGCCATGGAAGAAAGAATGTAGCAGAAACCTTGCTTTCTCTGTGAATTTATGTTTTGGGTTTTTACTGGGAATTTCACATCTATAACGTTGCTCTTATAATAATAATAATAATAATAATCAAGACATTTTTAGAGGTCATAATAATGTCATGATCACCAGTGATCCAGCCTTTGCAAATCGCTGGAGAACACTCACTGTCAGCCAAATTACACATCTGTCACTGAACTGAAACTACAACTCCCAGAAGTCATTGCACCAATCCACTCCTGCCACAGCTGACAGTAATCTGGAACTGGTGTGAGTAAAGGGCATGATGGGATTTGTAGTTTCAGTTCAGTGACAGATGTGTAATTCGGGTGACAGTGATTGTTCTTCGGCGATCTGCAAGGGCTGGACCACTGGTGATCATGACAAATAAAATAATAATAATAGTAATGCTGAACCACTGTGATGACAGACTTTGGCTGAGGAATTTTAGAATGAGCAAAACAACATTTCAGATGTTTCACAATGTGCTCGAAATGCTGGTTTGTCTATTAATGCGTCCCTAACAAAAATCACATGAATTTCTTTGATGTGTATGCTAGAATTTATTCAGTAAATGTGTTTCTAATTGCAGTTTATGTGCATTTTTTTTCTTATCAGATAAACAGTTTATCCTACTCAGTTGTGTTCATATACATTTTTATGTACATTTTCAAAACGCACATCTTGGCAATCCCATTAAGCATTTTTTCTTTAATTTCATAAAGCACATAAACAATAGGTGGATGGATACTAGGGTTGTGTCAAAATAGGATGCCAACATCCATAGCAGATGGCCGATAGACATCACGGTGCTCAGATAGCATCGCGATCCTCCACCCCACCCTGTTGCAGCAGCAACCCGCTCACGAAAAATACACACTTAGGCCCCATTTTCACTAATACGTCTTAGTTTTAAAATGGCAATTTAGAATAAAAATTATTCTTGACCACACTGGCGTTTCACCTAGCTTTTCTGAAAAGCCCTCCCTTGACAATATATTGCTGAAAATGCACATCTCGAGACCACACACGCATACTCTGTCATGCGCTGCAGCGTATGCTTGCATCTGAGCTCCAGGAGTCAGCAGGTGCTTTGAGCACAAAACCCTAGAGAGCAGTGCACATCGGACAGTTTATCAATGATGTACCGCTGAATCATGTCTCACTATAGTTGTTAAACATAATATTTAATTAATCTTCTATCTAACGACTCTTCTGTCTTTTGAATCTATCAGGTAACGTGTCACAGAGCCAGTACACTGCTTCAATCTTTCACTTTTATGCTTGTACTCAGTAATTTTAGCAAAAACCTCAGATACTGTTGGTTAGTTGCTGTTGCTTGTGCACCTTTTTTACCAATCAAGTTTGTGAATGCCATAACCACACAGATCACTCTGCCTATTCATGCCAGAGTCTCGTAGAAAAAGTGATTGACAGGTGGTAATTTGTGTGTAACTTATCTTTTTTTATTTATGATTTGGATCTGGGTAAAACAAAGACCATGCGGGTCAGGTAGATGAAACGGTAGGCTACAAATAATGAATTCGTTATTAATTAATTAATTATTCATAATTAATTCACCGCTGCCTACGACGACGATGCCATCATCCATTGCGATGTTTCACATTAGACATCGTACAATGCCAAATTGGTTGACATTGCCCAATCCTAATGAAAAGAACAGTATCCTGCACCATATAGTACCTTTTAAAAGGGCAAAAAACTTTATAATGCAGTAAATATACAGTACAAGCTTTATAGAAAGTGTCCTGAGATTTATAACAACCTACAGTATATCAGCTGAGAAAAACTTCTGGCTTTGTGTCTCCAGCAGTTGAATCCAGCAACACACAAACGTCCCACAACATCGCTTGATGGCTTTTCCACACTAGCAAAAAAACTCACAGCAAATCCACGCTGAGGACCGGCACACATTCATCTCTGTTTGGCTTTGATGTGGAGAGCGTCTGCTTCATTTACGCCAGGGGAAACACTCGATAGTCTCCATATGAGCAGCGGACGGACAGCGAAGCACAGGAATATATTAGCTGTGAGCAGTTACTGAGTGAAGTGCAGCTTGAAACTCTTTCTGTCCATCTCACTTCTTTCATGTGGCTTCAGTGGTGCCGAAGCATGTCTATACACACACACACACACACACACACAAACACACCACGCACACATACTTATACCAAACACACTGTGTGTGGCCCAAAACACTGATAATCATAACACGTACACTGTGTGTGTATCCGCAAATGGAAAACGGATGCATCTTCCTGAATTCTACTTACAATGTAGAATTTTTTTTTTTGCTGAAGCAAATGCAGTGTTGGGCACGTTTCTTTAAAAGAGTAATTAGTTATAGTTACTAGTAGGGATGACCAGATCAGATCACGTGATCGGAAATCAGGCCCAATCACATGGTTTCAGACTCGATTGGAATCTGACATTACCTCCCAATCAAGACACAAATATATATATATATATATATATATATATATATATATATATATATATATTCTCATTATTTTTTAACATCTATAGTTATGCAGTGGCACAGAGTTAGAGCTCTTTCTTGACTTCACACAGAAACAGCAACACATGTGGTCTGACATCATTTTGTTGCAGAGACGCTATTGGTTAAATGCCAGCAAAGTAGAACATGGAAGCAGCTTGAAGCGGAAAAAACAAGTATGTGTGCGGTGTGGAGGTATTATAAAGTTGATCACGACGACATTGCCATAGTAAACTGTGAGATATGTTAACTTGGAATTGCCTGCCAGGTATTTTAAGCTGAGGTGCTGTTTGTTTTTATATTTGATTTTTTTTATATTTACTGCTGCACTAAAGTTCAAAAGTGAAGAATTGATGTTATGTATTACTTGATTGTTCAAGCTACCTCACAAAAGTGCTCTGCTTGTTAACAGAGTTGTTATAAGGTGAATTAAAAAATAAGGAACATCCTGGATTGTATTATAGAAGTATCGGATCGGGTATCGGTAGATACTCAAAATCAAATGACTTGGACTTGAGGGCAAAAAAACCTGATTGGGACATCCCTAGTTACTAGTTACTTCTCACAAATAGTGACTGAGTTACATAATTATAAAAGTAACTAATTATCAGGGATAGTAACTATTGCGTTACTTAACAAAATCTATTTGTCAAATGACAATAATATAAAAAACATTCTACAGTAATCTACACCATTTTAATGTTGTAAAGTAGTGGTTATATTTTCAGTTAGCAAACTATATTTTCAACTTGTTAAATTTGCCATCATTGGTGTGTTTGTATGCCACACTCTCAAAAAATAAAGCTACGCGAGCTGTCACTGAGGTGGTACCCTTTCAAAAGGTACACATTTGTACTTAAAGGGTCCATATTGGTACCTCAAAAGTATATATTAGTACCTACAAATTGTAAGAGGAACACTTTTGTACTTTTAAGGTACTAATATGTACCCTTGAGGTATTAATATGGACTATTTGGGTACAAATTTGTACCTTTTGAAAAGGTACCACCCCAGTGACAGCTCCTGTACCTTTATTTCTGAGAATGCACTAGCTGTGTTTCCATCCACCTATTTTTATGTGCATTTTGGATATGAAAAAAACGGTTGATGGAAATGGCAAGATGCGCATACATTTTGAAAATGTGCATAAAAAACATATGCACATAGCTAAGTATTACTTTATTCAATAAGTAAAGATGCACATAAATTACAATGGAAACACTTTTATCGCACAAGTTGAAGTATGCACATTTAAAAAAAGGTCATGTGATTTTGTTATGAGACATCATGTGATGATAAAATTGTGTGTGAATGGATAAACCAGCAGGCTGAACACACTGTAAAGCATCTGAAATGTTGTTTTGATCATTCTAAAATGCCTTAAGCATTTCAATATTAGTGTTACTATTATATATACTATTACTATTATGTTATAGTATTAATGACCTCCAGAGTTCAGACCGTCTGTGCTCGCGTCTGAAGCCATTAAACGCCACCACGCGTTCACTGCATGTTAGGATTGCCTTCTGAGGTGCAAGTCATTTATTAAATAAAGAAAAGATTGATGCAGCTTCTCATACTGCAGCAAATTCCGTTTTTACTGTTGATATTTGGCACCATTTCGTCAGGAAGTGATGATTTTGTTTGCTTTGTCTTATTGGATGGAGGCGGTGCTTTATTTGCCCGTATATTATGAGATAATCCAGTTTTGCGCATAAAGTTATTTCGCATTTTTGGATGGAAACATAGCTACTGACTGGGCGTGTGCTTGTGTGTGAACACCCGCCTTACTCTGATTGGCGAATAATGGAAATGTACTTTGTCTAAGCCAATCATTACGTTCTACGTTACACCACGTTCACAAACACACCAATCATCACTAGTCGGTTATGTGTTCCGCCCCAAGCCTGAACACACACACCCACCCTGACTAGAAATATTAAGTCAAATTTTGATTTAATAATTTTTTGTTATTGAAACCTGATTAACTTTGAAGTAGCATAAAACATTTGTTGTCAATGAGTTTTATCTTATAGTTTTGTGCAGTTTAGAAACAAAATGTTTAACTTAATTAAAAGCTTGACATTTCACCAACTGCCACCATAGGCAAAACCTTAAAATAGGCTACATTACGTCCCGGTTTACATAGCTATTCCTGGCAAAAATAAATAAACGCATGCACACAAGGTGAGCCACAATTTTCTGTTCATTTCTCTCTCACACAAACTTTCGCTTAATAAGTGCGTACAATATATTATAATAAATAATAGCTTATCAGGGTAGGCTATGGCATGCAGGTACTGGATAGCCTGCAGAATGAAGAAATGTTGCATGTTAATACACAATATGTCCAAACGCATATGCATAATATATCTCTCCATTTTGCTGCTCTGCGATGGCTGTGCTTTGTTTGACTGGCAATAGCTATTAGATTACTACAAAGACGCCGTTTTCGCGTGTAAGTAACATGGTAAAGCAATGGTAAAACAGGTCTTCGGCAGAAATGGTGACATAAACAAATGCATAACCACCCAAAATTCAACACTATTGTGTCGGTGGACTAAATGTGCTAGATGGATATTTTTCTGTGGACTATTACATTTCAAAATAAACCGTGATGCACAGCAATGAATGGGTGTGTGTGTTGTTATTATGATGATATGTACTCTATATCTAATAAACGTTTTCTGTTCAACTTGCACAAAATTTATCAAATACATTCTTTATAAGCTTCCCATTGAAAAACAACTAGCTGCAATGGCTGCTTGAGGGTTTTAGCTTTAAACTGATGTACAATTTGCCAAGATTACTCACGTTCATTTTAATGTAATCTATTGATAAACATTGACATGTGGAAAAACAGCGCCTCAGTGCATCCACGTCGGGGTGCTGGGTTTAAAAGCGAAATTGTTACCTGTTGCACATATTATAAGAACAGTGTAGAAAAATAAAATTCACTGAATGCAACCCCCCAGTCTGTAGTTATCTCTCTCTGTTTAAAAAAAATCTTATACTACTTTTTTTTCTGTTACAGGACTATAGACGTAGGCCAAATATTTTTTATATTGAACAAATTATATATCCCCATCACAGAAAAAAATATCTAAAAATACAGTTTGAAATGTTTAATCACTTTGGTTTATGGAGATAACTGGCAACATTTAAGTAGGCCTACCCGGCTACACGTGTCATAAATATCTGCACACACATCTGGCTAAATAAAAAAGCTAATTCAAGATTATTTAAAAATGATATAGCCTATATTTGTTTATTTAAACCAATGCGATTCTACCCAGGTCTTGGCTATAGGTAATGCAGAATAGGTTGGAACAGCGGTGATCAGCCCGAGTTAAAGGTGCAGTAGCTGATCGTCTTCAGAAACATTTTTTGTTGTGCTGGTTGAAAGTCTCTTAACATTCCAATAGTAATGATTAAAGTAAATGATCTAAATGTATTTATATGTATTTTTATAATCTGGGTAAGGCATTACACTTAAAAATGTTCTTCCAATTAAAAATTGTCAGGCAGATAATTCCCATAATTCTGATAAGTAGCTCAAACCGTCTGTCATCAAATGTAGATTTATACAACTGCGCACCCCTGTTCATGCAGATTCACCATTAGCACACGCACGCACGCTGCGGTTGCGTGAACACAAGTGACAGCTGTAAAAACAAATGCTGAATCAAAACTTCAATATTGATTCAGGATTTTAGAGTTAGTTTTGCACGCTGGAGGAAGGACGACACCATGGCTGAAGTATTTCTGTTAGACAGGTAATGTTATGTTATTTTAAAACTATTTTAGTCACGCAAAGCTGATGTAGGTTGTTGTGTTATGAATGGGTTATATGCACAGAAGTGTTGTTTAGCCACTGAAATCTTCAGGCGAAAGATTGCTGTGACTACTTTTAATTTCATTAGATCCTTTTACAGCATCGATAATGTCGATTTTTATTTAGTTTAACAACAAAACACAAGTAAATAGCGTTATTCCGCCTAGCCTGCTTTACTAAAGTTGGTTTTATATTCACATTGGTTCATTTTTGAACAATGACAGCCTGTGATGCGCTCCCTATATTATTTACCATGCTACTCTGAATATTCATTCTGAAATAGCATGTAAATATGGCTTAGTAATAAGTGTAATTCCTGCATGCCGCCAGCCAACCACTAACTACACAGTAGTCACAACAAAGAGCACGAGAGAGTGAGACCAGCGATCCTTGCAAGCATGAAATATTTCACATAACGACAAGTTTTGCACTGAAACGTGCTAGATATAAAACAGTTTTTTGTTCAGAATTGTTTTCTAACTGGTAAATGACAGTAGTGAGTCTTTGTCATCTTTAGTGCATTTGTGATATCAGGAGGCGTGGCTTTGAACAGCAGCAGAGGGATTATGTTTCAAACATAATGCTAAGCTGTTAGCATTTAGGCAGATCACTTACTGCACCCTTAAAATCCAGAATATAAAACATGTTTGATTTGATTGGGGAGGAGATATCTGTCTTTAAGTGAAGTTTATTTATAAACTAATTTCGAGAGGATCACGTGATTATGATGAACACGGCTGGCGATGCATTAACTATGTATGACCAACCAATCAAACAAATTTCTAACCCACTTAGCTGGGTTTTTTACTACAGTCATCTTTGATTTGAAAAATCCCCCCTTCCACCCCTACTCCTCCACCTTTCCTTTCATAGGGTGGCATGGTGGCCCGGTGATTAGCACTGTTGCCTCACAGCAAAAAACGTCACCGGTTCTAGTCCTTTAACAGACCGGCTGTCATTTCTGTGCGAAGTTAGCATGTTCTTCCCTAGCGCGAGTAGGTTTCCCCCGGGTTCTCCGGTTTCCTCCCACATTCCAAAAACATGCACTACAAGTTAATTGATCAATCAAAATTTAGCACTAGTCAAACTTTTATCCATCAGCATATCTCTTCATATAGCAATTATTTTCTGTCATCTACTCTTATCAAAAGGGGTGAGTCTCGAGATCTTCCTGAGCTCAGAGCTCCCCTCTTGCCCTGCAAATGGGAGAAAGTCCAGGGCTCAAGGACCTTCGAGCTCAGGGCTCTCTTGCTTTGTGATCAATCATCAGCTAAGTGTGTACTCTTGAAATGACTCATATTCCCAGATAATCTGCGCCGAAAATCTGAACAAATCGAAGTCCTCGAGAAGATTTCATCTCTGATTCTCGGGAGGTGAACAATCAGGCATAAATTGGGCTAAAACTCCTGTAGTCTGAGCCCGGCTTAACTTAAGTTATTTAGATTTCAACAATATTTTTGTTCAGGTTACACAAAGTTTAATTTCATAATTTTAGTCAGTTTAAGTTGAGATGACTAGAAAAGTTCATTTGATTCAACTAAAAAAAGTTAAGGCAGAATTTTTTTTTAAATAGTGTGTTATGGAAGCAAAATGGGTTGAAAAGGTAAACAAAACCTGCTGAACTGAAACTATATGCATGCACATTTTATCAATTTATGTTAGCTATTTGACTATAATAAACAGATAAATGTGTCATAGTATTTCTCTTTTCTTTTAAAGTCTGCTCAGCCAGATTAAAAGCTAACTGAACGCTGTTTAAAACAAGCTGCTAAAACACAATGATAGAATTTAGAGCAATGCAGTGCATGAATAACACATCATTCACTTTTATATCCTTGTGTCAGAAATACATCTCAGCGACAATTATTGAATAACTTCAAGAAACTATCAATCAAATTACTTCAGCCCCATTAAATGGCTTTTGCACGAACAAATACAGTGGAAAGTGTAGCTTTTACACAACAAAGTGCTTTGGAGAGTCTTTTACAAGCAGCATCTGTTCGAACGAGATGTATGATCGTGATTTATGATCACAGATCTGGAAAAAAATTATGTGATTCTCTCAAACACAGCAGCTCAACCCTGAAAACATTAATAAAAGACAACCCCTGGAAAACAACATTGCATCTTTGACAGCTCAAGAGATTTCTCAGTTATGAATCATTTAAGTATCAACTTTATCTCAGATCATACTTCTAGAATAGTCAATAGACAAATGTATAGAGAAAATACAGTAAATCTGGATAAGCGATGGGAACTTCTAAGTTTTTGTTTACTTCCTCGATCTCACAGGAAAATGTAACTACTTTATGTTCTGGCGTATTAGGGGCTAATAAGTATACAATCTCAATTGTACAGAAATATATCATATTTACAAAAGGCATGAAGTAAATTTTTTTTACTTCCAACAGCCCAAACTTTTAACAGCCCAAAAATGTATAAATCGGATCATAGCCAAAATGTGCAATACTTACAGATATGAACCAAGCTGTACTTTTTTTTGGCATTTTAGCCAGAATATATAGTTATAGCTAAAACAAAAGTTAATAAAAAAGAAACTGAAAGAAGATAGGATAAATGTTTACAATTATAATAAAAACATAAAAACCATACACTTAACATTATTTATTTATACTTATTATTATTGTTATTTATAATTATTATTATTATTACTATTATTATTATTATTACTACTTATTATATTATTATTATTACTATTATTAATTATTATTATTATTAAAATTATTATTATTATGAATTTAAATGATTATACATTTATTATTATTACTATTATTAATTATTATTATTATTATTATTATTATTATTATTATTATTATTATTATATCAATTAATATTAATATTATTATTAATAACCTTTTTTGACTTCATGGTGGCGCAGTGGGTAGCACAATCACCTTACAGCAAGAAGGTCACTGGTTAGCGCCCCCGTTGGGTCAGCTGGCATTTTTGTGTGGAGTTTCCATGTTCTCCCCGTGTTGGCGTGTGTTATCTCCAGGTGCTCCGGTTTCCCCCACAGTTCAAACACATGCGCTATAGGGGAATTGAATAAACTAAATTGGCCGTAGTATATGTGTGTGAATGCAAGAGTGTATGGGTGTTACCCAGTGTTGGGTTGTGGCTAGAAGGGTATACGCTGACATATGCTGGATAAGTTGGCGGTTCATTCCTCTGTGGCGACTAAGCCGAAAAAAAAAACAAATGAATTAATATTAGAATTATTAATAATAATTAATCTTATTATTATTATTATTATTATTATTATTATT
>CAIGQZ010032248.1:4186777-4200254 GCA_903798205.1 Danio tinwini | reverse complement strand
ACACACACACACACACACACACACACACACACACACACACACACACATATATATATATATATATATATATATATATATAGCGCATCACATCAGCTGTTGGCGCGAATGATTATCCTCTCATTCGGTAATCAACCGGCTTTCTTTTGCCCGCACGAACACGATTATATTTGTCAGTCATGCTGCTTCTCGATTCTAAGATCGCATTTGCATGAATATTGGGCCATCCTTATTGTCGAACTCTGCTTTTAAGAAAACTACAATTTAAAAATGATTTTCAACCAGACAAAGTGGCTAGTGGAGGTGTCTGTCTAACCTGCCAGAGCTGAAATCTACCTGCATTTGGCGGGCGTTAATGTAAAGCCCTGATTATTGTTAATATTATTACTAGTTATAATAATAATAATGATTATTATTTTTGAAACATGCTAAAAAGCCATAAGCTAAAATAATATAACCTTTACTTTGACGCAACGTAGAATATATAAAATGAGACAAAATGACAAAGAAATTGAGAAAAAACAAAATCCCCTGAAGCATTGCCAATAAAAGCAATCAGATAATCAAATATCATTTGCACATAAAAAGTTAACTTAATGTTGCTTGTTGGTTGAATCTAAATGTAACAGAGGCCAGCTAGCGAAGTGCTGTGCAGGTAAACCTCACTCCTCTGAACCCAAAAAAGTGCTCTAGCAACAGATGCTAAAGGTTATGGTCTTTAGCCTCCTTGTTAGAGCAACAAGGCGACAGCGCCATTTTCCATTAAACGATGTAAAGGAAAAGACGCCTTTTGACGGGCACAAACTGTCGCAAAAGACTGCTGAAATTGGAGCCTGGGCATGCACAGAAGGACTGCCTGATGGAGCCAGAGGAGGAGCTGCGAAATCAAACTTCCAACCAAACGCTTGTACATCAATTCTACGCCCCCTGAACTTCTCACTTGACCGCTGGTGTCTGCACTATAACAAAGGCTACTATGTACACTTTGCGTTTACATAGTAGCCTGCATTTGCTGTTTTATCAACACAAATGGTTGTAATAACAATAACAAAGGTGAGGTTTTATATAATAAAGATTTAATCGAGCCAGCTCCGGGCTGCAGAGCACATTACTCGCGGGCCGAGTCAGGCTCGGATGTGGCAGCGTCGGCTCGCTAACGGCTCGCTATCTGGCTCAATTGACTCGATTGGAGTCAATTGAGTCAATCGGGTCAGATGCGGCGGCCGTTAGCGAGCTGACACTGCCGTATTCGAGCTGGACTCGTAGGTACAGCAGACAGAGTCAGGCCGAGGGGAAAGTCTCCGGCAGACGAGATTCTAGCCGAAACTGGCCCAAGTGTATTTTGCTATCTGGGTGGTTAGGCGTGTATCAGCAAACTGGCGTATATCACCAGATCCTGTATGTCAGAAACTATAGTTTACTGCTGAACAACTCATTTTATCATGGTAAAATAACACAGAAATCAAATAATAACACTTTAGTCTCCTGCCGAAGCTCCAACGTCTGCTTTGAGAAACTGTCAATCACAGCTGTCAATCACGATGACACGCCCAACATTAAATTACTGCTCAAAACCAAGAGGCAATCTCCCACTCTCCCTCGGGAAGCCAATACGGAAGCAACTAAAACTGCAATTCATCGACTCGCCTTGGGGGGCTGGCTCCAGGAAGTCCAAGTGCTTTCTTTCTGCATTGGTAAATTGGCCATTTTTACAGCTGATAAAAACATGTTTACAGCCTGGTACAAACCATGGCTTTGGTGCATATAGCTATGATTACCCTTCATGACAACTGTAAGGGGGTGAATTTTTTTATAACTCATCCGTTTAGTTTTTATTAAGTTATATTAAGTCTGCATAATTAAGGGCGTGGCCACTTGAGTGACAGCTAGGACTAGCTGCTCGCTGTCTCATCACCTCAGCTGATTCTGGCTAATTAGCGGCTGATCTCGGCATATACATCGTATTTTTGTTTTGGTTAATGTTTCTTTACACAGTCATTTGCCTTTTGGAACTATTTCCTGCAATTATCAGATGATATGGCATGCTGTGTGGACTTAATTGTGCATACAAACTGTTCAAGTTGCCTCCAGTTCCCAGGTGAGTGAAATTATATACTTGTATACCATCTCTATAAATGTATTTGTTTTATTTAAGATCATTTATCATTTATAATGTTCTTTAGACCTGTAAAGCACTCCAGAATCTGACAGATTAATTAGCTGTAGGCTATAAAACAGTCATTTGAAGCGTTGTCATACAGTATTATAATACTAATAGACTATATCTGAAGTGTTTGATAGTAATTAGCGTTTTCCTCCCATCGAAAAACGTCATAAGAACAATGTTTAGTGGCTCAATGTGTTACAGTGTTTTTAAAAGTCTAAACACTTTATTGATATAGTCTACAACCAAGCACGTGTAGTCAGAACACAAACGAGTCACAGGTAATGAAGTATTAAACATTCTCCCAAAGTAAAAAGCCTGTCTAAGCAAAATGCTGAGAATCAAGCATGCGTCTGTAGCTCCGCTCACTCTCCGCCTTTTTGCCCTTATTTGGTATCCCGCGTTTGGCAACGGTTGGCCTCGCCTACTTGTAGCTTCTTTTGTAGTGTTCAGAAACCTATGAGTGACGTCACGGATACTACGCCCATATCTTTTACAGTCTATGCTCAAAACATACTCTTTACAAAAATGAAGATCTGCACCTATATCAGCACGATAACCAGTGCCTTAACTGACCAGAAGCATCTTTCAAAACATTTTATTGCAAGTGTAATTAATTGTTTAATTTGGTCTCATGTCTCCTCCATTAACACGGAGGAGGCTGGCTTTATGACTTGTACTGCAGCCAGCCCCCAGGGGGGCGATCTAACGGCCGAGACCTTCACTCAAAAGCAGGCTTGTGGCACACTTGTTCTATACATGTGCGATAAAATTAAAGTAGTTTGAGAGCATAAGAAAGTGGGTGGAGCTAAATCAGTCCCTTCAGAATTTTGCAGGGACTTTTATTTGCAACCTAAAAATACATTAATGTCTTTTCTTAATATGGATGATATTAGCCTATTTGTGTCCATTCTTGTGTTTTTCTGCATGTCAAATTGCACAAATATCTTGTAAACTTATCCTTTTTTTAAACTGATGGACTCGCAAAATCCTTCAAGCGCTGCTAAACATTTCTTTTGGCATGATTTGCTTGCAGTGTTTCTCTGATTGGTGGAGTTTTCTGTATAGCATCTTGGGTAATGTAGTTTTCCGTGTTGGCGTGGGTTTCCTCCGGGTGCTTTGGTTTCCCCCACAGTCCAAACACATGCGCTATAGGTGAATTGAACAAACTAAATAGGCTGTAGTGTATGTGTGTGAATGTGAGAGTGTATGGGTGTTTCCCAGTACTGCAAATGCTGGAAGGGCATCCAAAGCGTAAAACATATGCCGGAATAGTTGGCGGTTCATTCTGCTGTGGTGACCCCTGATAAATAAGGGACTAAGCCGAAGGAAAATGAATGAATGAGCTATGCATATATACTGTATTAATTAATAACAAATATTATATACAATCAATTAACAGCATCAGACCTCACAATGAGTTTCTTTAACGTTTCATCAGATATTGATGGAGAAAATTAATGGAGCTTCTGCTTGAGAAAACTGATTATTAAACTCTGTTGCAAACCATTGTGGATGACTACCTGTTCAGAGGTGGGTAGTAATTAATTACATTTACTTGGTTACATTTACCTGAGTAAAATTATTGGGTATCGTGTGCTTTTTGAGTACATTTAAAAATGTGTACTTTTACTCACGTAAATTATTAGAGAAAATTCATTACTCTTACTTGGCTACATTTGGCGGCGTTCCTCCGTTACTGTCAAATGATAATAAACATGATTCATATGACTTGTTTGCAAATATTGCGAGGCGCCACATTGAAGAGGTTGTGAGGTTGCTATAGAGACGCGTATTCTGCTTTCGGTCGGCCTATGTTGGAATAATGGCTGAAGTTTAGGAAGACGTGCGAGTTTATACTGCTGTCCCACCATGTGGCCATCTGCGGTTCCAAGAAGGACGGTCATGCGCTGTCTGTGCAGTGAGTTTATCGGACCAGATCACCCGGCTTCAAGTTCAGTCTATGTTTTTACTCCAAGATGTCAACAATAATAGTTTGAGATTGCGATGCACGCTGTACATCGAACTGACATCGCAACATATACATGAGTTACAGCGCCAACCTGAAAAAACACGTTGTGGTGTCAACATTATCCAAATTTGAACCTTATTAATGGTGACTATGGGATAACTAAAGAAACTGCTGTTTAATGGAATAACTGATAAGATCCGCACATATTAGTCATTCACACTGTTAACCATAAAAAATATAACATTTAAACATTATTTTTTAAACACATATACATATAGGCCTATATATATATATATATGCCATGATGACAGTAAATAATAATTTACTATACATTTTGTAAGATACTGGATATTTTTCAAGTAACATTTAAAGGCTTAACCAGGTTAATTTGACAAGTCAGGGTAATTAGCATGATGGTTTGTTCTATAGACAATCAAAAGAAATATTGCTTAAGCGGGCTAATAATATTGGCCTTAAAATGGGTTTAAAACAAATAAAAACATTTTATTCTAGCTGATATAAAACAAGTAAGACTTTCACCAGAAGAAACAATATTATAGGAAATATTGTGAAAAATTCTTGTTCTGTTAAACATCATTTGGGAAATATAAAAAAATAAATTCACAGGAGGGCGAATAATTTTGCCTTCAACTATATATATATATATATATATATATATATATATATATATATATATTAGGCATGGGCGGTATAAGATTCTGTTGGTATGATAA
The DNA here is from genome assembly GCA_903798205.1 of Danio tinwini. Lineage (NCBI taxonomy): Eukaryota > Metazoa > Chordata > Actinopteri > Cypriniformes > Danionidae > Danio > Danio tinwini. The sequence goes on along the minus strand of CAIGQZ010032248.1, from coordinate 4,195,387 downwards.
CCTTGGATAAAAATATTGCGGTACAGTTTTGTGATTACTTTGCTAAAATATATTATTTTTAAATGTCTGGGTAAAAGACAAAAACTTGTTTCCCCTTTGAACACAATATAATTTATTTAGAGAAACATTTTAAATATTTTGCAACAGTAATAACATCAGGCTAAATAATTCAAATGAATCATTGACTTCTGCTGTCTTAATTAGTTTCAAAAACACAGATTTCTTTACTATTTAAAACAGCATCTTTGGACATCTTTCTGCTGAAGATACTGTTGTCCTAAAAAAAAAAAAAAAAAAAAAAACGTAAATAAAACATCTTTTATATATAAATTCATTAATGAAATGAATGAAATATGAACTAATGAAAAGTAACTAGTAACTATTTACTTGAGTATTTTTTTCATCAGATACTTTTTTACTCTTACTCAAGTAACTTTTAAGATTGTTACTTGTACATTTACTTGAGTATAGATTTTGGATACTCTACCCACCTTGAGTCACATGTCCTGACTCAATTGTTTCTTAAATGTTACTTTTAACTATAATGATAAAAAGCACGCACAGGACACATTTTAAACTAATAAATGTACTCACATTATGTACAGCAAAATTTCTTCAAATTAGACATCTCTACTTCAGTTAAAATAGATGTAGTTTTCAATGCCTCAATGCAAGCACCCTCCTCTGCAGTCAAGATTAAAATTTAATATATGCTCTTTTTCCTCATATGCTTTCAACTGCAAGGGCAAACCAGACCACCAGGGTAGACTTTGTGGGTCACAGGGTGCATCGCTGCAGTTATGTTTTTAAGTAAAACATTAGTGTTATTTTATTCTGTAAACTGCTGATGAGATTTACGGATATCAAATAAAAATGTTGTCACTTACAGCTATTTTTTTATGGTTATGCATAAATAAACAAGGTAAAGTATATTATTAGTACATCAATCAGCTACGTTACTTTAGACACTTGTATATAAATATTGTCCATTTAAAAGTTCAAAACACAGTCCGTTTCTGTAACATCAAACTTGCGGATGAACTACCATAGTAAGATGCATCATTTGGAAAATGACCAATGTAGTGACAAGTGTTTCCCAAAACCATTGTTAGAACCACATAGCTGAACCATATATATATATATATATATACACCAAATATTAGTTTTACAACTTGACACACTCAAACTGTCACTGTAGAAGCACACAGCCACAATGGCTTTTCTTTTCTAGTTTGCTTTTTAAAACACTATCGGTTCGGTTTTTGGAAGGGGGTCTCTCTCAAGGCTTTTTCCTTTACTTTCGTCAATTGGTGAAGTTTGTTACTCGCCACTGTCGCCACTGGCTTGCTTGGTTTGGGACTAGTGGAGCTGCACATCGATGGATTTGCTCTTTAGTGTTTGGACTTTCAGCAGTGAAAATTAAACCAGACTGCGTAAAATCGTGCTGGATAAGTTGGTGGTTCATTCCACAGTGGCGACCCCAGATTAATAAAGGGACTAAGCCGAAAATAAAATAAATGAATGAATGAATGAATATTATGCCCAACAACAAACCAACCGCCCTCTCTCACGAGAAAAACATTAAAATACGCAGAAATGTACATAGTGGCCTCTGAGGGATTTACGAGAAATAGGCCGAAAGCGGCCATATGAGAAAATGTGCCCCAGTAACGTATTTGAGATTGTCAAAAATGTACACTGCGCCCTCTAGTGAATTTGGGAAAACAAAAACTGCCAGAAAACAGTCAAGGGTACATATTTGTCAGTTCTCAAAAATGTAGTCCTGGGCACACATTTACAATGAGTCTGGGTTGGCCAGGAACTATGCTTATTACAGCTCTAGTTTGCGACGGTTTGTTTGTTAGAACAATGGATACGGAAAACAGCAAATCACTGAACTACATTTGTAAAGATTGAAACTTGTGACTTTAGTTGGCTAACGATGGTTTTCGGAAATGCACCCCTTTTCAGAATAGCTCATATCTCCCTCATAATTCAATTCAATTCAATTCAATTCATCTTTATTTGTATAGCGCTTATACAATGTAGATTGTGTCAAAGCAGCTTCACATGGAAGTTTATAGTGAATTGAAACAGTGCCAGTTCAGTTTTCAGTGTTTAAGTTCAGTTTAGTTTAGCTCAGTTCAGTGTGGTTTAATAATCACTACTGAGAGTCCAAACACTGAGGAGCAATTCCAACAATTCTAACTTGCTCTATATATTTAATTTCATTAACACAAAGAAGTAAATTGGCCCAAGTTTTCACATAGCTGTTCACCAGCTCAACTATTGTCCCTCACTGATATTTTAAGTTATTCCCCCAAGAGGTTTAGACATCTGTGCAGTAAAATAGTCACTGTGAATTCACAGAAGAAAGCAATGCTCCATTCTGAACATTTCAGTATTGTGACCAAAGTTTTGTTTGCCACATACTGTACAGTCAAAAAAACAAAAACAAACAAGCCCTAAAGGAAGTCTATTATGCAGCACAAATGAGCATAAACGCTATGTGTAATTATGAATATAAAAAAGCAAGTGCTTTGATAGAAAGATATAATGCATTATTCTTAGAGGCCTTGTGATTAAATGTCCCTGCATGGAGAAGTCGCCCTGTAGCGCATTGTTTTCCATCTAAACTTAGAGAAAAGCTGAACCACACTAGTGTTGGTTGTAATTATATGTGTATGAAAGCATGCAAAACATCTGAAAAGAATGCCTGCAGAATTCATATCGGATTCTCTATTATAATTTGGAACCAATCATGATGACAATTCAACGAGATTTAATTTGTATGATTTTGGGAAACCTTTAAAACTCCTATGAGGATTTTGGGGATTGATTCTAAATTATAAATCCAGATCTGAACTCTGAAGGGATGCTTAGGCAATAGCCATCGATATGCATGTCTTAATAAATAAGTAGTTTAATCTAGACAATGTTATCTAATGCACTGCATGAAGAAACTACAGTAAATGATAATGCAATACAAGAAATAACTACGGTAAATGACATTGCACACAAACATTTGCAAGAAATCAGGCCAAAATTGGTCATTTAAACAGATGAGGTCTGTACACGGTTGAAATAGAGGTCATCCTTTTGAGGTCTGATGCACAAATGCAGGGCATGCTGTGTTCAGAGGATGGCACGAACAAAATGGGATATTTGTTTCAATTCAACAAGCATACTTCCTGATTAAATGCAATTGGCATTGCCTGATGGACATGCATTATCCATAACAAGGACTATACCTTAAAAAACATCATGCAATCTTCATGCAATTGTATATAATCATTTTCTACAGAAAGTATCAAAACAAATGATTCGTTAGAAGGCATATCAGTATGTCATCCCATAGACCTACAAAGAGTAGCAGGTGAATATGCATGCTTTTGTTCATCATTTCGATGATTTAAATCACTGTCTACAGATCAAGCCACAATCAAAAAGGTTAACGACAAACTCTAAACCAAATCCATTGTATTCCACTGCCTTTTCCTGTTCTCACACTACCCATGTCCCTGATAGCGGCCATTACTTCATTACAGATGAGCGTAGAGCGGCAACACCAGCGCACGCACACAGAGAGAGAGACACAGCACCAAAGAGCTGTCAAAAAACAGATCAGTGTGTCGAGCCTCACCCCCAAGCGTTTTGTCATTCAATCATTGAAGGATATTGGATATACGCCAAGGGGAATAATCTATGAGTGCCAGTTCTATCCCACAAGTGCATTACACACGAGCGGATTCACAATGCACATGCAACCCAGAACAAAGCCCTGCATCGTCCAGCAGTCCGAGACTACCTTCATAATCGTGGAGGCATGCATTCCAGAAAGCTCCAATATGGAGCAAAAATGGATGAGTTGTCCAATCAATCTGTGCCTTTGAGTATTAAGGGATAGTTTGCCTCAAAAATGCAAATTCTGTCATCATTTACTCACCTTTTAACCTGTAAGCCAATACACGAAATCAAAAAACAAGATATTCTGAAGAATATAGAAAACCAGCAGCCACTGACATCGATACTAAGAACACACTATGGAAGTCAAAGGCTGCTGCTTTCCAGTGTTCTCCATAATATCTTTGTTTGTGTTCAACAGAGGTTTGGAAACAGGGAGCAAATGATGACCAAAGGATGAACTATCCCCTTTACGTGGGCATGAAATCTGGAGACTCTTTTTCAACCGTACTCACCGAGCATTTGACTGAAAAGCAACTGCTCCAGGTCACCAAGAACGGTGACCACCAGTTCTGGGTCCACCTTGAGGAAAGGTTTATCGCCACCTTCCTCACCTTGACCCTTGGCCTCCGGGTCTCCTGAGCTCCCAGCCATCGCTTTCCTTCCACTGGCTTTGGCTTTGCTGGAAAGGATATCATCATCAGACTTGCAGTCGTCAGATGTCTTGCTCAAGGGTTTCACTTCCGCGTACGGGCCTCGAGGGATCCGACTTTGGCCTTTTCCTGGTGCTGCGAGTGGGGTGAATGCCTTGGGTTTTCCCTGGAAGAGGGAGTGGTCGGATTTGGACAGGTTGCGGGAGAGTTGTGTGCCTCCTCCGGCCACCGATTTAGGCTTCTTCATGTGTCCTGAAGCAGCTTTGCTCATGTCATCGCACCACTTGGGCTCATATAGCTGCATCTTCTTCTCAGCATCCGTCAGGACAGCCAGGTTGGTCAGAGACCTCTGTTTGCGAAGGTTGGATGGCACAGGGATGCGTCCCTCTGTGCTGCCCACGCGGTACACCTTCAACTCGCTTCGTGCCACGCTCTGTGGCACACCAGACTTGCCCCTCTTGGCAGCCATGTCTGCACCTTCCCTTGATGCTCTACCTGCCTTTTATTCGACCCCCAGACGTCTTCCTTCAACGGAGAGCATTTAAAGCCATAAGAGCATGAGGAGCGGATAAATGTGCTGGACTCTTGCACAGGAAGAAAATGCTAATTCCCTTTAGTGCCCTTTATTTTCCGCCGTTGCTTCCTGTCGGGCTGCAGCAGCTGCCACCCTGCTTCTCCTCTTCTCTTTGCTCTCTCGATTTCTCTCCTCCCTTCACCAGACTGTGTTGCCGCTGAGCCGTGCAGCAGCCAAATGACAGCAATGCTGCACGCAACAACAGTCCCTGCCCCCTCACTCTCTCTCTCCCTTACTCTCTCTGTCCCTCTCTTATAGCCTCTTTCTCCCTTACACACACTCTCATGCACTCTCTCTTTCTCTTACACACTCTCTCATCATACACTTACAGTCTCTCTCTCTCTCTCCCGGTTGCATTTTCCGGTGCGTCTCTCCGCCTCAGCAGAAAGTGTGAGCTGTTAAGGGGGGATGACAAATTACACTGCTGGAATATAAACTGAATTCAGTACATGGCAGTGTGTATTTTCACACACATTATTTCTCCATCCCCATTGTTCCTCCCCTCCCCCTCCCGGATATTAAGAATAAACTCAATTAAACTCACAGATACATGTTTGCTCGGTGCCTTTAGGAGAAATGCATGTGGACCAATTTAGGATTCACAACAATCAAAATTTATAGCCCAAACCTGTCTGTTTGTATGTCTACCTGTCTATCCGTCCATCAATGGTAATGACCTATTAACTTGTAGATACATCATCTCTCTCTTTTTTCTTTTTTTGCACAAAAAGGCAAGGAGACATGATCAATATGAAAAGAAAATATTCAAGACTATAAAATGCCTTCTCTTTTTCCATATCTATACTTGAAATCCACTATTGGAAAGGCATTGTATTGCTTTTAGTACTACTATACAATAATTCAATATAATTGTGCATTTTTTCCAACAAGAATGCATTTATTTATTTATTTAATAATAAAAATTTATAATAAAAAAAATCTATAAATATATATAAAAATAAAAATAAATATTTTTTATAAATATAAATAAATATAAACATAAAAGTAAATAATATAAAAAGAAAAAACAATTAAAAATGTAAAATTAAAATAAAAAATATTAAATGTAAATTATAATAAATATAAGAATGAAAATAAAAAAAAAAATTAATTAAATTTAAAAATAAAAAGTAAATAAATATAAAAACCAAAAATAAATAATTATAAAAAGAAAAAAAAAGAAAAAAATGAAATAAAAAAAAGTAATTAAAAAAAATATATATAAATAAAAATAAATTGGATGGATGGATGGATGGATGGATGGATGGATGGATGGATGGATGGATGGATGGATGGATGGATGAATGGATGGATGGATGGATGGATGGATGGATGGATGGATGGATGGATGGATGGATGGATGGATGGATGGATGGATGGATGGATAGATGGATAGATAGATAGATAGAGACAGACAGACAGACAGACAATTATTGCAAATATATACTGCAGGAAAGGTTGTGTGTACAAAACAAATATATACTCGTGCCTGGATGTGTACAACCAGTAGTAAATTAAGTATTTTTGCAGCATATTACTTAATAATATACTACAAAAATAAATCAAGCGGCTTCAGATATTTGAATTGCACCTCCCTCAGTCTACACCTCTGAAGCAGTGTGTTGTTTTGAGATGCTCCCTGGCATCATCCTCCATCATATTCCATACACACCTCTCTCTGGAGTTTTCCGCAATGCTTTGCTGGAGAAGCATCACCATAGCAACGCTGTTGCCTACATCACAATAGGCATGAGGACGGCTGAAGCTGCATCCGGATTTACAAGCTCCCTACATAGTGTTCACTGCTCCCTATTCCCTAAGCAGGGAATATCCACTAAAGGTCACTTAACAAAATGCATTTAATTTGAACAAGCTGCAACTTCATTACTGAGAGAGAAAACTTTGATGTTGACAACATTGTATACTTCACTATGTATTATACATCTTTATATAGAGCATTTTGTATTTATAGTATAATACACAAAGTAACAGTATTTTGTAATATATTTGATTATATTTATTTTATTAGAAACTATTAATATAATATTAACTCATAATTATAAGCTCTAAAATGAGTGATAAGTGTGTGGGCATGGGCAATGTGGACGATCACCCAGGGGTACATTTCTGAAAAGCATCGTTAGCCAACTAAGGTTGCAAGTTCCCTCATTACAAACATAGTTTTTGTTGATTTGGCGTTTCCCAAATCTATCGTTTTAACGAACATTCGCAAACTGCATCACAAACTTCCATGCTTGCAACTACACCTCTATAGCTGTAGTTAGAAACATAGCTCCTGGCTGTGTTCTAGTTCCAGTTATCCCCCCATGCCTAACTTTCTAACATTTAAACTTGGAACGATTTTCTTAAGCATTAAAGGTGCTGTACGTAAGTTTTTGACTCTTCTAAAGCATAAAAATACCATAATGTGTGCAGATATTTAAGTAACATCCCAAGTGAACATACTTGTTTATCTGAAAAACAATGCTGAAGTCAGATATTCTGCTTTAAAAATGGGTCTGTGCCGGAACGCTGTCTTTGTTTAGGTAAATTTAACCTGCACAATGCCAGTTTAGCCAATTATAATTCAGCACCCCACTTTGCCTTGTTGGAATTCATTCATTCAGAAAGGCTCTGAAAGCATGCATCCGTGACCGGTGGACAGTATCAGGCATCGAAATGAGACAGATTCAGTTCCACATGAGGTTATTAATTAGCAAATGATATAAATATTACGAACGTAAACATTAGATGAGCAGGTTACATCATAACCGCGTGTCCTAACAACACCCTTTGTGACAAGATAGCACTGATGAGCAGTTTGGCTGTTTGCACCACACGAAACACGACAGAAATTTAAATATAGCCTTTCAGAAGCACAGAATATGCACTCACTAATGAAACTGTAAGGTTTATAATCTATTTAATACATGTTAACCCTCTTTAACATCATTAAATGTAAAATGGCATTCAAACTCACATTGTTAGCATTTAGCACTGAATAAAGCACACAAGGTTTACCTGAGGTGATCACTGTCATATGTTTCTGTTGTTCAGCTGTAATAATAAAAGCCATTTCTAATATATTAATTCAAGGTGTTGGTTAGAACCAAAATTCCTTTTAATAAGGAAAATATTTCCTCTATCTCATGTCGTTGCTTTTATTTAGAACACAGTTTAAATCACTTGCTCCTTTACTCAATCTGGCAACCTGCGCTTGCGTTTATTTTGATCCAGGAGTGTAATATCTAGTTCAACCACTGGGTGTCAAACTTACATACTGCACCTTTAAAGTCATCTCTCTTAGGTGTAATTTGCTTTCAAAGTATTTGTACAGTTCAGTTTTAGCGATCTTCATGTTTACAATTAAGCTCCCTTTGCAGTGTACTTTGAAAACATTGATGTTATTTTGAACACAGCCGTGGCTCATGATGAAAGTTATAGGTGACTTATTATTTAAAAGCGGAATTTATGTTATGTATCTAAAGCTTGTGAAAACAAAAAACAGAGCGTACGTTAATGCTTTTAATTTATAGTAGGTTATTTATTAAGTATCTGTACTGTATATGAAATCGGCCTGTTGCTTAGATCATTTCTGTACTGGTTTGCATGTGTCAAATTGTAAAAGTAAATAAATAAACAATATCCTACTTAATAATAATAATAATAATAATAATAATAATAATAATAATAATAATA
>CAIGQZ010032248.1:4169611-4182693 GCA_903798205.1 Danio tinwini | reverse complement strand
TTTTTTTTTTTTTTTGTGAGTGAACAGCCTCTTAATATCAATTACAAATAAAGCTATTGATAAAATTACGTATCTCAGAACTCTCCCATGCTGTCAATAGGAGAAGCTGTTTTCAACAATGTTATTTTCCTTCCTATAAGATTTATAGGAAGATTTCTCTGATCCAACACTTATATGAAACACACCACATTCTGACACACTATGTATGAGCTCGCAGATTTCATAAATTACACTAAAAAAATTGTTCATTAGATTGACAAAATTTTAAGGTAAGTGCTTGCAAACAATTAATAAGGGCCGAATTTAAACAAACAGATTAAATTTAGCATTATTGAACTGAATTTGTTTAAATTCTTATCTTTAAAAAAACATGAATCCAATGAATAATTTTTTTCAGTGTATGATGCAGGATCTCCCGCCCTCTCTCCAGAGACATCCGAAGGTTTCCCAAACATCTGGACCCCATCCGGAGCCTGTGGTTGTCCAGTGCTGCAGATGTTTGCAGACATGAGTAGATCCCATGGGGCTGTTGCTGGCATCTGGATCTGGTCATCTGCTGCCATTGCACCACACCGAGCCATTACTCAGACATGGAGAAACTGGTGTGTGTGTGTGTTTGTGTAGATGCTGGTGCATATGGACAAGCTTGTGTGTTTGTTCACATGCCATCAATCTCGCATTAAAAATCACACTCGTCTGAAGAGTTACTGAGTGACACAGAATATAAATCTTACACTCAAGAGTCATAAAAGTATTTGTCTCCGCTGCACATATGCTGTGTATTAATGTGAAACACATGAGCAGTCGGTAAAGACTGATTATTTTTATATCTGATGCTTTTCTTACTTAGTTTTTTTTGTCTTGTTTCTAGTCCAAATCTCTAAAATTCTTAAATCAAAAAGCATTTTTTTGACAAGCAAAAAAAGTATTGTTTTGCTTTAAAGGGCACCTAGGTTACCCCTTTTTCCAGATTTAATAGAAGTCTTTTGTGTCTCCAGATTGTGTCTGTAAAATTTCAGCTCAAAACACCCATCGGATTATTTATTATACCTTTCAGAAGTTTCTATTTTATAGCTCTAACCATCAGGTAGCAATTTTTGTGAACTGTGCCTTTAAGGCTTGTCCTCCCCGCCAGTGGCGGTTCTAGGGGGGGCTGGTGCCCCCGTGTCAATAAGCTTGCCCCCCCACCCCCTCTGCCCCCCCTAAATTTCAATAATATCATGCATATTTTTGTGTCAAAACGCCACGGAGAAGCGAGATCAGCTATCGGTGGCAGACTGCGGAGATATGACTGAGGCCAGTGTTGCCAGATGTAGCTGACTGATTCCAGTGCAAAAACTATCCAAAACCCACCGAAATGCACATACATGCATGCAATTTAAAGTCAAAACAACCTAATCTGGCAACACTGACTGAGGCCTCTCTCACTCGTTCTCGGTGTCGCGCGCACTCGCTCTCTCTGTCAGTGATGGTGATGCGCGCATCAGTTCCCTGCATTTGTCAAAAGTTAACCCCAAATTGACACAGGTGATAAAAAGATTTAGTCATGTTCATGTTGTAAAAACATCAAAATGTCCACTGTTGATTATGTTATATGTATATATATATATAGGGAATACTGTGAAAATCTCCTTGGTTTGTTAAAGATCACTTGGAAAACATTATTTTAAAGTTAACGGGAGGGCAAAGAAGTTGACTTCAAGGCACATTTTTGCACCTGTAAACTTTACCAGACGCGGTTGATGTACTTGAATGTTAGAAATGTGTTATCTGCTACAATACAAAGTTACTTGTCAAATAAATTAACATGGAAGATTATCTTGAGTTTAAGTTATTTAATTAGCTGGTTTATGAAGACTGCAGAGTGATACATGAAAACAATGACTTCGAATAATTGTTTAAATATTTTGTGAAGTATGTTAAAGTGTGCCCCCTAAAAGTGGCCCCTGCCTGGCCCCCCAGTTACTCTAGTCTAAAACCACTACTGCTCCCCGCCCACCATTGCCACGTGCCTGTCAGCGTGCCTTAATCTCCATCCTCGGCTGCTTCAGACAACAAACAGACATGAAGGAAGCAGATCTTACGTAACAGTTGTGAGAACTACTACAGTAAGAACTTTACCAATGAGTATTTGATGCATTTGTTGTGGAGCTGCAACGATGAGTCACACACTATGTCGTTACAAAGTTCACACACACAGACACACACACACACACACACAGAGACAGTGCGTGCATTTAGCTTTGCACTCTTTTTGCACGCAAATGTGACAGGATACAGGTTAATATCCACTGCTGTATGGATATCTGTTATGTTAATGTACAAAATATTGAAGATATTGAAGCCGAGATTGAATCATCTTCTTTTATAATTGTTCTGACATGCGGCTGTGGTGATGAAGTAAAGCTGAAGTAAATCGCTGTAATTCATTACACATGCTCTGTTTTAAAACATTTAAAACTTGTCAAACTCACACTTGATCACATTTGATGATGATTGACGATCCTAGCAAACTAAACAGACCTTTTATTCCTGGTTGCTTTGCGCACGTCCTGTCTTGTTGATAGGATTATAAAAGTTACTACGGAGACATGTTAATACGCAGCTGTCAATCAATTCAGTGGGCGGGGGGACCGCACTCCTACATCAAGTTGCGGTCGGTCTCAAAACCGCTCCAATTGGTCCATAAGAATTAGCTTTTAACATTCCACCTGGAGAATATACTGTGTGAACTTGGGGTTTGTTCATTTTTTGGCTATTTTTGGTCCAGAATTTGGTTCACATATTTTTCACACTGTCCCTTTCCCCCCTTCATTTGTCATTTAGTTGTCTGGCAACAGTTTATTTGGTACTCTGGATCCAGGATTTGAATCCTATTTTTTTATATATATTTTTTTAACATTTACTTTTTAAATCAGACTACACATGAACTACCAATCCTAAAATACAACAGCAGCATTTTCTAATAGAATAGCCACTCTAAGGTACTCTCCACGAACACGGGTATTTTCAAAACCGCACTATTTTCTCCAAGGTATGCTGTTTATCCCCATGAAAACAGAGTATCCAGTGACTGAAAACGAAACTTTCTGAAATCTCTCGCCAGGATGATGATTTTTTTGGACACTTTCGCCTCCTTTCTGATTGTCCAACATGGCTGGGTTCACCCCAAATGCAGAAGATGCAAATAGCACATACTGCATTTGCAGAAAAGAGTATTGCATATTCTGCATTGTATGACCACAGGACAGTAATATACCTCTGTTCTCAGTGTTTGCATTGAATTCTATGCAATTAATTCACGAAAATACCTAATTCCCCATTTAGTGTGAGCTCAGTATAAAAGTGTCATTATTGCTGCCTGTTGGTTTTTAACAGGCATTAGAGTGTGTATCTGTGTTTTCATGTGGATAAAAAAAGAAATAAAAAAGTGGGGAAAAAACTATAAAAATTATTATTATTATTACTACTACATGTTATAACTACGCCTTGCACCTGCGGCTAATTCCGGTTGTCAGCTTAATAAGCGGAAGCTGAGTGTGCGTTTGGGTGGCTCTTTGTTTTTCAGCACTTGGCTGACTGATCCTCCCGATTTTTGCTCTGGTGTGAGCATGACTCGTAATTGCTGAGAATCTCTATGTATCTTATTGTCCTGATGAAGGTCTGAGAATTCTATGCGTGTCTTGTTCAGCCGCTGCTGAGTAGCCATGCTGGTGTTGTCAATTCTTTGTTGATCTATGTTTTATCTATGTTTTTTTGTATGATTGCTGGTTTAATTAATTATTTTGAATGAGTTATTGTTAAATTAGTTGTCTATATTTTTGTTGCCACTTTATTTTGATAGGACACTTATTTTTTGGTTTCTAAATAAAAAGAGAAATGCACTTTTCTGAGTTGCGTGTCCTTTTATGTTGCTAACCCCTCCCTAGATGAGCCTTACAAAAAATTGGGGTTTGTAATGCCGTGTATTTTTATAAACGTTACTAAGGTTGTGTCCACGATTTTCAAAACTGCACTTTATTTCTACACAATTTCACTGTTTGTTCACATGAAAACTGGTGAGTATTGCTTGTCTAAAGTTTCTGTAAAGCAGGGTGAAGATTTTCTAAAACTCTGGGTACAGTGTGGTCGGGTAGACACTTTTGCCTCATGCGTGAACACAGTTTTCTCCTTTCTGATTGGGCAACATGGCTGCGTTTACACCAAATGCGGAAGATGCAAATTTTGCTTGTTTGCAGCAAATTAATTTCATATTCCGCATTGTTCAACTACTGGACGGTAATCTGCCCCTGTTCTCATTGTTTAACATTGGCTTGTATGCAATTTACTTGTGAAAATGCTTAATTCTCCATTTGATGTGTTAACCCTAAGCGTCATTATCCCCGCCTGTTGGTTTGGTGTGTGCTTAACATGCATTACAGTGAGTTTTTGCATTTTCATGTTCATTCATTCATTCATTTTCTTTTTTGCTTAGTCCCTTTTTATTCTGGGGTCGCCACAGTGGAATAAACCACCAACGTATCCAGCGTATGTTTCACGCAGCAGATGCCTTTCCATCCACAACCCAACGCTGGGAAACACCCACACACTCTTGCATTCACACACATACACTACGGCCAATTTAGCTTATTCAATTCACCTGTACCACATGTGTTTGGACTTGTGGGGGAAACCGGAGCACCCAGAGAAAACCCACGCCAACACGGGGAGAACATGCAAACTCCACACAGAAATGCCAACTGACCCAGCCGAGGCTCGAACCAGGAACCTTCTTGCTGTGAGGCGATCGTGCTACCCACTGCGACACCCACTGCAGGCTTTGACAACTATATTATAAAAGTAAATAGCATTAAAGTAAATGATCCCATGAGACTCACCAAGATCCTCCCAGCAAACCTCCATCCAGTCTGAAGAACAGCCACTCAGATTCTCTAGAGATGCTTCAATATCCTCTTGTACCTGCAGTCTGAGATCCAGAGACAAACACAAGAGTTCAGATGACGTAAAAGTTTGTTCAATAGTATTGTAATCCCTAAAGATCCTATGAAGTGCTTTGAAATGTGCATTTCTTATTTAAAAATAGACGTATTCTCAATAAAAACATGAAGAGAGGGTGGGACAGAGTTGCTCCGCCCTTTTATAAAAACAGCTAATAGCGTTTGGTTTTCATTACAGCTCTATCGGTGACAGTGGTTGAAATCAAGTGCATCAAATGAAATGCAAATGACTGAAAGTAATAAAGGCTCAATCCCAATTCTATTTCTGTACCCCTACCCCTTGGCTCTTGAAACAGAGTGTGAAGGGGAAGGGCTTCAAAATTTACCCCTAAGAAATGTGACAGCGCTACAACATCTGCACACGTCATCATATGTCATCGCGATCTCTTGCTTCATATAAGATCGACAATGGCGACTGCTGTAATCATTCCAGTTGCGTTATTTTTTGGTATTTAATTATCTTCAGGAAATCAATAAAGTCAATAATACCACGTTATCATAATATATAATGTGGCAATAAGATCGTAACTGTACTGTGCCATATTCATCTATATAAACACAAGAAAACAACATTAACATTATAGCAGACACTGTAAATGGGCCATTCCCAGCCACTAGACTTTTCTGACAGGGTATTCGAGTGTCATTGGGTGACAATGTTGCGGTACTGCTATACAGGAGTTGTTACTATCATAGATTATAGATAGTCAAATTTAGCTGTTTTTATTTTCGCGGTTTTTTTTTTAAGCATGACAGTAAAAGACGAATGCGGTTATGAATGTATTAAAACATGTGCTTGTTTGTTGTAAAAAATCATAATGCAGTTTTTCTCAGTCCCTTTGGTGGATTTCTCACAACACTATTTACATTTGCACAACAGTTAATGCATTTCTCAAATCAGTTAGTCATTTGTGCACATCATAGTAGCAGTTTCTCATTCCTTCCAGCAAATTGCAAATGCTTTTGGACATGCATCAATTGCTGTTATACAACAATCTGCTGTTTGTAACATTATCATTTGTTTATGTCATGTCAGTCAAAATAAACTAAACTTGTGGATGCTGAATAGTCATTCCATATAAAACTAAAAGTCCTCATTTCATTACTTGAGTCATTACATACAAAAATGTTAAACTAGTTGTCAAAATCTTTCAAGATAATTTTATTTAAAAACTTTAAATCTTTTTCTTCCTGAAAATGTCTTCTAAATTGAACAATTTGATGAATGATTTACAGACCTGTGTATGTTGTAGGTTCAGTTCCAATATGTACTGCAATATTGTTTACAGTTGTGCACATCTCTACCCAAAATGAGTTTATGTTTGTTGTAAATAATAGTGTATTTATTCTTTTGCACAAAGCTGTGAATAAATAAAAATTGCAAAGAGCAAATGCAGTAAAAATGTGAAACTTTCATATTCAGTGTCTTGTACTCAGATACCTCACTAAATGCAGTGATGTCTAACTTTACTGTAGTTTTCAAATAGTATATAGTGCTGTCTTGAGCATTTTCAGGAAGTGTCACCACAATCTGACTGTTTTGCATTTGATAAAAATGTACAGAGTAAAGTGTCATAATGAAAACATGACAAAGCCATTTGACTATCTTGTTCATAAACAATGGTGGCAGGACTTTTCATCTTAATGACACTGACACCTTCATTGACTTGAATACTTGCTTTTGAGGAATGAGCTCTCCATTTTGAGCAAGTGACACGCTTTAGCAGGTTATCCACTAGGTTTTGCAGTTTGTACTAATTGTTGAGAAATGCATTAACTGTTGTGCAAATGTAAATAGTGTTGTGAGAAATGCACTAAAGCCACTGAGAAAAACTGTAATGACAAAAAAAAAAAACGAATTCATGCATCTCCTGACTTTCATGTGCAGCCATTTTGCTAATGTATTCTGGGAAATTTTCTTACCCCTTGGTTTTGAGTGTGCTCCTGGAAAAATCTCAGTTTCAAGGGCTATCTAGCCCTTTCCCTTAGCCCTACGCCTTCAATCTTAAGAGAATTGGGATACCCCTACCCCTTCACGTGAACACGCAAATTGAGGGGTAGGGGTAAGAGGAAGGACTAAGGGGTAGAATTTGGATTGGGCTAAAATAATGTGAAAGTAATTACTTTTTACATTGTGTGCTTGAAACGACAGATTACTACAATATCACATACTGTAAATGCATCATGTGATCATTATTTATTTATATGAACAAAAAAAAAGAAAAGAAAAACTGAGCATGCACAATGGTGACTGTAAAAAATGCTGAGCTCTACACAATTGATTTGTGTAGGGGCAACATGAAAGATTTAAGTTATCTTTTCCTTTTTTTTTTTTTTACAAATTTAAGTGGATTGAACGTAAAAACAAGTTAAGTAAGTTGTAAACCCAGCCCAAGCACTTCAGGTGAACTGCTGCGCCATGGTTGCCGCTACATTCATTCTTCCATGGCCGGACGCCACACCAAAATTCAGCTGTACATTGCAGCTTCTCATGCAAAACATTCAGTCGTTGTTGTTTTTTTTTTAATAAAAAAATTGCACGAAAACTTATTAAAAGGTAAGTGAATTATAATATAACAGCACAAACTTTTCTGTAATCGTAGTTGTGCTGTGCGTTATTTGTTTAACCCTTTAGGGTGACATGCTGACTGACAGGTGTGTGATGTGTGAGGCCAGCAGACATGACGTAGCTTTCAATTAAGATGAACACAGTTTCCATAATTATACTTTTAATTATAAATAAAGGTCTTTGGCTCTGCATACAATGACTTTATCTTGCTGGAGTTCATGGCCGTTTCACTTTACTTCAGGATGCATTAATGCCGCTCTGTAGGTCTATTTGAGAAATGCATAAATATTTCTAGCCACTCTAATAAATGTTGGAGACTTATGCAGAGTTCAGACTGCATGATTTTAGCCCAGATTTTGACTTGCCGACAGGTTTTAAGAAAATCGCAGACAAATGCCTGAAATCACAAGCAAATCTGTGATCGTGCACGCGAGTGACAATCACACAGTATGAACTATCAAGGACACGTTATGAGAGAATCGATGATATGGGCCGATGCCCGTGAAATATTTGGCATGCTTAATATCTGGAGCTGTCTGTGATTCAAAATCATGCCGTGTGAATGTGTTCTGACTGAAAATAACATCCGCGATCACCTACAGCCAATGAGAGAGCAGCATCCACTAGTGGGGTTACCTGCAGGCCAGCGGGAGGCTGGGGAAGAATCTAAAAGCGCTCATTTTCAGTTTATTTGGACACAAGAAATGGAGGAAAAACGAGTGTAAATTTGGCACAAGCACTGTGTCTGTTTGACGTGTCATCTGATCAAAATCACAATCAGGTCGAAAAGCAAAAAAAAGTTGAGGAGAGATTGTTAATTCTCTTCAAAAGCCAGATGAGCAACACTAGTTTCTAAAGCTAAAGCCTTCTGTTTACATTATGTAGTTAATAGCTAAATATATATTACGTGATATATATTACATGACCTCGCGTTGTTTCCATGTCACTTCTCGGGTTTGTTTGGCTGTGAGACGTAGTTTGAACAAAGTTGTCTCTGATTCTTCCTATTTTAAAATCATGCAGTATGAACTTTCTGTCACCGATCCATCCTACAGTGTAAACACAGCGCCGACAGAACACTAGCCCAGATATTCATGCAGTGTGAAAACATCTGTGACACGACTACTTTAAAAATCATGCAGCCTAAACTCGGCATTACTTGTTACATAAACGCACTAAATCGCACTTCAGCAGTGTTTATTTGAGAGCAAACAAGAAAACCTGCGCTTGAGCATCGTGTATTTGAGGGCGTGCAAGCAAAGAGATACGCATGCTCCTATTACATTAATGTGCTCTCGACTTGTAATACTGTGCTCATGACAATTGTCTTTGAAATAACGCCATAGGTAGTTGTTAGATTTGTGTAAAAGGCCTGCTGCCACAGCTGGAAAAAATCCTAAAGGAAACACTGTGCGCTATTACAAAATTGCAGCGTTTTAACATCTGATTTCTTTAAAAATCAGTGATATTCACTGCCTGACTGAGAAACTATTTAAAGTGGGCCTCAGACCAGACAAGAAGCACTGCATTAAAATCCATTGTGCGCTGCTCAGTTGTTTGGCTCAGTGGTTAACACTGTCGCCTCACAGCAAGGTCACTGGTTCGAGTTCCGGCTGGGTCAGTTGGCATTTCTGTGTGGGGTTTCCTCCTGGTCCAAACACATGCGCTACAGGTAAATTGAATAAACTAAATTGGCAGTAGTGTGTGTGTGTGTGTGTGTGTGTGTGTGTATGGGTGTTTTCCACTTGGTTGCGGCTGTAAGGGCAACCGCTGCGTAAAACATATGCTAGAAATAATTCATAAGTTCATTTTGCCGTGGCGACCTCTGATAAATAAGGAACTAAGCCGAAGGAAAATGAATAAATATATGAAATTTAAGTGGATTGAACATGAAACAATGAATTTGTTCAAACAAATTAAAGAATTGTGTCTTTTCAGTTCATTTTAAATGGGTAGTTAATAAAAAAAATGACAAACAAGCAAACACACACCAACAGCAAAGACGTCAAAAAAATCTGACCTGAATCTGAAAGGTGGCACTGCGGCCATCCGTGGAGACTCTCTGCTTTTGTTTCTGACCCGTGATTTAGTTTGTCCATCAGGATAAGCCATAAGTTTGGTCCTCTGTTTATGAACATCCTCTCTCTGAACAGCAGATGATGTTTCCCACAGCACGTTCCCATTGCTCAGCTGCCGCTGACCTGATTCAGACTCATTGTCCAGACTCCTGAAATGCCAATGTCCAGATCTCCAGTTTCGTTTAGTGTGTTTCTCCATGTCTTTGAACCCGTCCTGGGGCAGTGAGCCTCTGCGCAGGCCCTGTGGGCTTTTCTGTGGGATCATCTCTCTTTTGGGGACATTTGGACTGCTGTGGATTGAAAGCAGAGCAAATAATGACCTGTTTGTAGGGTATAAAATAAAACTAACATCTAAAAAACATAAATGTTTATTTCAAGGGATCTTTAATTTTTTTTTGCAGTAAATGTGTGTTTTAAAATACAGGGGTCATTACATCCTTAACCAAATTTCAAAAATCTTCCCAACTCAATTTTTTTATTTTTATTTTATTAATGTTACTTGTGAAGAAAGGCAAACGTTTGTGGGGTATAAAATCAAATAAATTTAAAATAAATAAAATATAATTTTAGGTTTTGTGAATCTTAAACATAAAAATAATACACTGACTTGCATTTCAATGATTGTGCCCTTACACACAAGACAGAAAAAAAATACAGAAAAATAAATAAAAAATAAAACATTTAAAATTTAATTAAAATAAATTAAAAACAAAAACAAATAAAAAAGTAAAAAATACAACTAAATGATATATAATTGTTGGTTTGTGTATCTTAAACATAAATAATACCATAAAAATAAAAAAAATTATACACTAACTTCATTTCAAGGATTGTGCTCTTACACACACAAGAGAGTAATATTTTTTTATAATTAAATAATAATTAAATAACTTTAAAATAAAACCACCAACAAACAAAAAGGTAAATAAACACAACTAAATAAAATATAATTGATGGTTTTGTATATCTTAAAAGTACATAAAAAAACACAGAAAAGTCAATTGTGTAAATAATGAAAAATACTAATACACTGACTAGCAATTTAATTACACAACAGTAATAAAATAAAAAATAGTCATGGATGGATGGATGGATGGATGGATGGATGGATGGATGGATGGATGGATGGATGGATGGATGGATGGATGATTAAATCATTTGGCCTGCTGTGTTAATCGTGGGGCAAACAATGACCTGTTTGTGGCAGCGGGTGTAAACTGAGCTCTCGGACTCCTCAAATTCGTCCCTTTGAGAAACTCCTTGGAGACGGAAAGAGAAGAAACGGACGAGGTTGAGGAAGATCGTCCGCTTTTATTCTGGCCGGCTGAAGTCAGAAAAGCAGCGCTGAAACTTCTGCTGTCCTGTTTAGAGAAACTCTGTGGCAGAGGAATACCAGAGGAGCTTTGAGACATTGTCACCGTCCAAAAAAAATCACCACAAGAAGACCTGTAAGGAAACATCAAGACACTGTAAAAAATATCCATATTTTTCTACAATTTATTTATGCTTTTGAATTGCATTATAGGAGCTTAATCTTTCTTTCAGTTTATAATAAACTGTCAGTACATTTTCTTTTACTTTACAGACTTATATATATATATATATATATATATATATATATATTATTTCCTATATAATATATTGTTTCAAAACTAGTAAAATGTGAATAAAACCCAGCAGGCACACAATGTCAATGTTAATATTAGGTCAGATTTAGATTATATCAGTGGACCAAAATTCAATGTCTAGTCAGTGTCTAAGGACAATGTTATTTTGATGTCCGATAACGACGTTGATATTTGGTTGATTTTAGGTTGATTTTAGGTTGTATTGAAAAGTGACCAAAATCCAACATCGAGCCACCATTGTAAACCAACATCATTACTGACATCATTATTTGTCAGGTATAGCAGCCAAAATCCAATGTCTGATAGACGTCATACTGGTAACGTCCACACAACGTCAAGCTGTAACATCATTAGATGTTGCTATTTGGCTGTTTTTAGGTTGCGTTGGAAGTGACCAAAATCCAACGTCTGTCCGACATTGGACACCGACGTCGGTCTGACGTTGGGTTCTGAGGTCAACCTGATTTTCATTTCCACCCAAAATGCAATGTCCCTACACTCTCAGAAATACAGGTACGCGAGCTGTCACTGGGGTGGTATCTTTTCAAAAGGTACAAATTTGTACCTACAAGGTCCATATTAATACGTCAAGGGTACAAATTGTATCTAAAAAGTACAAAAAAGTTCCTCTTAACATTTTTAAGTACTAATATATACTTTTGAGGTACCATGTATGGACCTTTTAAGTACAAATGTGTACCTTTTGAAAAGGTACCATCCCAGAGACAGCTTGTGTACCTTTATTTCTGAGAGAGTACGATGTTGGGGTACAACGTCTACCTGATGTCATGTTGACTTCCAGTGTGTGCTGGGAGGTCACTTTGTGTTGAATTTTCAACATCAAAAATCGACAAAGCAGAGATCAACGTCCCATAATGCAATTTACAACCGTAAATAAACAGTTGTGAATTACAAAACACAAAAATAATTAAGAGATATTAAACTACAGACCAAGATGGCCCCGCATGTAAACATTACCAGGCTCAGCGTCTCTCCAGTTGTTCATATCTATCTGCATACCTCTGATTATTAATAGCAACCTGTACATATATTAATCTATTGTAAATCTCTGTTCATAGTTAATACGACTTGTATATTATGTTCATAGTACATACTTCTGTAAATATCACCATAGTTTTTATATAATTGCACTTTTTATCTTATACCCATATCCTACACTTGCTGCTTCTGCACTCCTGGTTAGACCTAAACTGCATTTTGTTGCCTTGTACATGTGTAATGACAACAAAGCTGAATCTAATCTAATATTAAAACGGTAGTTTTAATAGTTAATTAACAGATGTTTTATTAGATGAGAGGTTAAAACAATTATTCATTGTAAAGAATTACTGTGGAGAACTGGAGTTTAAAAAAATCTAATTCAATTAATAAAATAAAATGAGGCTTTTGTAAATCAAAATAAGGATAATAGAAAAGTCCTATGATTTGCATTGAGAATTTTTCCTTACATAATATAAAACAGAAAATAGTAGAAGGGAGTAATAAAATAAAATATTAGGTTGTTTAAATCTAAAATAACACAATAATAATAATAATAATAATAATAGTAATAATAATAATAATAATAATAATAATAATAATAAACTGACTTGCATTTCAAGGATTGTGTCCTCACTCGCATGCAAGAAAGATACATTTTTTTTTAATATTTTTTAGATTTCATAAAAAAATAGCACACACACACACATGCTGTGGGTTGAACGTGGGGCAAACAATGACCTGTTAAGTAAAAATAAAACAAGTATCTATCTATCTATCTATCTATCTATCTATCTATCTATCTATCTAT
>CAIGQZ010032248.1:4049764-4060933 GCA_903798205.1 Danio tinwini | reverse complement strand
TTATATTGTTGTTGTTTTATCCAATTTTATGTCGTATTTTGACAGTTATTCAACAATGTTTAAAGTTTACAGTAATTTCACTTTTTAGGTAGGATTGCAAAGATGTATTGTTCATTTGATACTGAGCCTTTAATTGTCATTTATAAGGGATTTACAAAGCATAAACAGTCCTCACTTTAGATTAGGTCACAAAACTGCACAAAGTTGAGTTAATAAAGCATGTATACAAGTAACTATTAGTATATGCCTGAATAATAAAATAAATAAATGTTGATTTGAATAGTTTATTAATCGTTTACTAACTACTACCAACTATTACTCTTAAATACAAACGGTTTGTAAATTTAAATACTGAATTTAGTAATTAAAAATTAATCAGTAACAAAAAGTATAAACGTACAATCTTTAAACACATTATAAATGAGTTTATAGATCAAGATTAGAGCATTTGTAGCTGTATCTACAAACTGCTTACTAATGTCTATTAATCTAGAGTTAATGCTTGACAGGTAAGGAATTTACTATTAACTATTTAACTTAAATTAATCATAGTGTGTAGTTATTATAAAGTGTTAGCAAATAATGTAATAAATGTATTAAAAATGGTTTGTTCCTGTCATTAACTAATACACCATTATTTTAAAGTGTTACTGAAATATATTGGAGGATATATTGTTACTGTAAATATAGGCCTAATAGGAAATGCTGTGAATTTCACAGCACTGGGACATTTAAAAAATGATGAAAAAAAAAAAATCCAAAGGGGGCTAATAATTTTGTCTTCACCTGTATATTTTGTCAGACAACTTTTCAATGTATCTACCACAAAATAACATTTAAATTCCAGTAAAATATATAATCTGTCAGCATGCAGCAATGGATTGTATGCACATATTTACTTTTTTACAGTGTAACAAAGCTATATATATATATACAGTATCACACTATTTTGATGTTAAATATCGGTGTTTCGTAAGGCCGCAGCTGCTCTGCACTAAGCCATGTGGAAGTCAGTCAGGTAGTTTAATTATAGACAACAATCACCATAACTTTACCCAACTGCTCCAAACACACTGAACGCCCCGTCATTTGGCGGATTTAACAAAAGCCTTTGGTGAGTCACTCAGATGCGTGACTCATGGTGAATTTGCACCGACTTGCCCAAATGTTCTGGCTAATAATCTGGCCGGAGCTAAAACTAAATGTATTCTCCTCTGTGGGTACACTGAAAACCCTAATAAGTTGACTGAACTAAATTAAATGAGTAAATTCGTTGCCTCAATTTAATTGAGTAATGGAGTCTCCCAAAACTTGCATATTTAAGTTTATTTAACTTGCCAGTTTTGTAGACTATACTTAAATTATTCAGTTCACCAAACTTAGTACTGAGTTTGGTGAACTGAATAATTTAAGTACAGTCTACAAAACTGGCAAGTTAAACTTAAATATACAAGTTTTGGGAGACTCCATTACTCAATTAAATTGAGGCAACTAGTTTACTCATTTAATTTAGTTGTCAACTTATTAGGGTTTTTAGTCTATCTATTTATTTATCTGTCTATCTATATAGTAGACGAGGTGTCGAACAAAGGGATTTCTAGGTTTACATCTCAGCTAACGATACTGTAAAGTCTGTTTCAAGATGATTTGCCTTATTTCCAGAGGGAATCCACATTTAAAGCTATTAATTTGTGAACTGGCACGAGAACGGGTATGGCATGTCGTTGAAAAAAAGTTTTTAGATGTTAGTATTGTTAGTTTTTAGGATATCTATAAGCTCGTGCCCAACAAAACATTGAGCAAATTCACATTCAGAAAATATAAAACTGATATATACATGTAAAGCTTGTAGTTTGCTACTTCCACCTAAATGGATCAACACATCGGCTTATACTTCAGTTTTCTCAATCGTGACCAACAGTGATGGGAATAATGGCACTATAAATAAACAGCGTTACTTTTTCAGTAACGAGAAATCAAATGAATTACCGTTCCCCCTATTACAATGCCATTGCCGTTACATTTCCATCATTTGCCTTCACTTCCATCATTGGCCTTAACAGTGTTCACTGTCTCTGATTGGCAAACGATATTCCCATCCCCACAACTCACAAGCCTTGTCAACAAACAAGTCTAAATATAAATTATTCTTCTAAAGAAATGTACGAAAAATAAACAAATAGAAAAAATAATAAGATTTTTTTTAAGTAACGCAATAGTTACTTTCATAATGATGTGATTTTTGGGAAGTAGCTAATAACTATAACTAATTACTCCTTTAGAGGAATGTGCCCAACACTGGTGACCAATCAAATGCTCTCTAGTATCTAACATGCTCCGCCCCCTTCAAGACGCCTCTCATTTGCTTTTCCTTTGATGTGCTTGAATCGCTCTCACTGGCAGGGCTGTGATAAAAATGCTATTGGCTGTTTTAAAAGACGAGAAGCTAAACTATGCTAAACTCTTCATGTTTCAGTTGAGATTGTCAAACATCCAATAAAAATGCACATTTCAAAGCACTTCACGGGACCTTTAAGTCCAGGTGAAATCAGAAATGTCATTATTGTTGGTTATTTTGTACAGCGCTGTTATTTTTACAGTCAACAATTAAGCAAGTAAATCCAATAAATCAAACCATATTCCTCCTAATTAGAGGAGAAAATGAAACCCCGCCCTCTACTTAATATTGCTTTCAAGTTGGAAAGACATCATCTTAATGAGAGGAAAGTCTGTAAAACCTCTGGTTTACAAAGATTTTATTCTATAACTGTACTGGGTACAGTACTTATTCATTTTTTATTCTAATAGTATATCTATACCTATTGTAAAAAGGCCTATTAACAATATACTAGGCATGGGACGATAATCGTTTTCAAGGTATACCGCAGTTTGCAAAAGTCAAGGTTTTAAAACCACCAACATTTTCTGCTATACCGTTCCTAAGGTTTGTGTAAGATTGTTTTGTTAACATTTTTTTTTGTAGTTTTTTAGGGCAACAGTATCTTCAGCAGAAAAAGATATCCAAAAATTTTAAATCTTTAAAAAAAATTAATATATTGTTTTCAAAGGAAAAAAAGTTGTAGTTTTTTACCCAGGCATTTAAAAAGAATATATTTTAGACCAGTAATCACAATACAGTAATACCGTGAAACCGTAATATTTTTTCCAAGGTTATCATACCATCAGAATCTTATACCGGCCCATGCATACAATATACCTATTGTTAATAGTACTTATTCATTAGCTAAAAAATAAATAGATACCAAGTCCTCATTTCCTTATGAAAATTAACCATGGTTTACTATGGTAAAAATATAACCATTTTGTTAGTTTTATTTATTGTTTTGGTTTTTGGCGCATTGACTCTTTTTTGTTTAACCACAGATTTATTACATATACAATGGTTAGTACTTGTTAGTGTTGCAAAACTATGGTTAAACTGTGGTTATAAACTAAAGTGATCATGGTAACCACAAATTAATCATGGTTTTGCAACACACACACACACACACACACACACACACACACACACACACAAAACATGACTAGTTTTCCTAAGGGTTGTTATTAGTTCATTAGCTCCTATCTTTTCAATATATGTTAGTACACATTTATATCTAGTAGTCTTTATTTAAAAAAACTTTTAGTAAGACTTTATTTTACTAGTCACATTTTTCATTTAATTCTACTGTGATATTTAGACTATTCAAATCATATGACAAGTAATAACTTTTTATTAAAAAGTAAAATTTAAGTAAAATTTTTATTACAAAAGATACAAGTTTCTAATAAATAAGCACCTAAATAATAGCTATAAGTATGTATTCATATGTATTACATTATGTAATACATAACCCAATAAGCAAATCATACAAAATTGTATAAATGAGATGAAGATGAATGTTCAAATTTATACGAATAAGCCACTGAATCAAAAAGTTACGAATTGCCGTGATATGGCATTGAAAATACAGGGTGTTAACCATAGACTGTAAAAGATATGGACGTAGTATCCGTGACGTCACCCATAGGTTTATCAAAGAGCATAGAATCACCAAGAGGCGACACTCTAGTGCAATTTGGGAAACAGCCACTAGATGGCGAGGCGGCAATTTTAGGATGAAAACTCCAATAGAACAGCAGCATATTATAAGTCTGTAAAACAAACTATTAAAAGTACTTGTGATAGTAAGTGTTGTATTGTCGTCTTCCAGGTTGTATCTTATCTTTGATGTGCTTTTAAAAAAAAAAATAAATAAATAAATGAAGCAGCTGCTTGCCATCGCGACAGCAATAAGATCCAATTGGCAGCCGATCGCTTTCACTCCAAAATGGCGGAATCTGGGGCTGTTGCTGGGCGCTGATGTTGCAATTAATCGTTCTATTGAGTGTCGCCTCTTGGTCATTCTAAGCCCTTTGGGTTTATGAAGAACCCAAAAGAAGCTACCAGTAGGCGTGGCCAACTATCGCCATTTTGTTCGCACGTCATCACACCAACCGGGGCATACCATACAAGGGCAAAGAGGTGGAGCGTGAGCGAAGCTACAGGTGAGCGTGAGGAGCTGGCATTCGGCTTTCCTATGGGAGAAACGCTTAATACTTCATTACCTGCGACTCGTTTGTGTTCTGACCACATGTGCTTGGTTGTACACTATATCAATAAAGTATTTAGACTTTTAAAAACACTGTTGTAATACATTTAGCCACTAAGCATCATTCTTCTGATGTTATTCAACAGGAGGAAAGTGCGAATTACTTCCAAACACGTCAGACATAGTTTGTGTTACAAAATGCAGGGCTACTTATGAAATCCAGGCAGAACACTGTATAACGCTTCAGACGACTGTTCTAGAGCCTACAGCTAATTAATCTGTCAGATTCTGGAGTGCTTTACAGGTCTAAAGAACATTATTAATGATAAATAATCTTAAATAAAATAAATACATTTATAGAGATGGTATATAAGTATATAATTTTACTGACCTGGAAAACGGAGGCCATGTGAATGGCTTGTGAGCACAATTAAGCGCACACAGCATGCCATATCATCTGATAATTGTTAGAAATAATTCCAACTGATTGTGTAAAGCCACATAAAGCAACACAAAAATACTATGAATATGCAGATCAGCAGCTAATCAGCCGGAATCAGCTGAGGTGAATTGACGGCGACCAGCGAGAGCTAGCTGTCGTGGCCACGCCCTTAATTATGCGAATTTAATATAACCTAATATAAAGGAAATGGATGAGTTATAAAAAAATTCACCCCCCTCACAGTTGTCATGAAGGGTAATATTAGCTATATGAACCAAAATCGTTCTTTGTACCAGGCTGTAAACACATTTTTTTCTGCTGTAAAGTTGGCCATTTTAACAGTGGGCTCAATAGAAATTTGCTCCATATGGAGCCAGGACTAGTGGAATTTCGATGAATTGCAGTTTCAGTTACTTCCGTATTGGCTTCCCGAGGGTGAGCGGGAGGTTGCCGCTTGGTGTCAACATGACAAAAATATAACAAATCAGAGAAATGCTATAAAAATAATAATCAGTCAATTTAAAACAGAGATAAAACATTAGTGGGCATTGAAAGCAATGGAAGATTTTTATAGTGTATCGAAATCTAAATGATGAATTACACTGTCAAAAATATCAGTAGCAGTTTTATGTATTTTGCAATTAATGTATTATTTTTTGTTATTTTTCCCCATTTATTGATGCTTTTGAATTGCATTAGGGGATCTTGATCTCTCTCTTTCACCTTGAAAAGTTAAAAAAAGTGACTTTTATTGACATTTTTAATAGTTTGCAATGATATATCGTCTGGGTTGGTGTTACAAAAACTCTGTCATAACTGCCAGTACATTTTCTGTTATTTTTTATTTTCTCTAATTATTATTTCTAATACATTATATTATTTCAAACTACTAAAATGTCAATAAAAGTCACTTTGTTAATCTGTAGAGTTGACAGAGCAGAGATCAGCATCCCATAATGCAATTCACAACCGAAAATAAACAGAAAACACTCACCACAAAACACAGAAACTGTTAACTACCAGATATTTTTCTATAGTGTAGTTTCAGTTCACTTCATGGTAAACCTTGCTTTTGCTTGTGGCACTGATTTAACAAGTTAGTGAAATCTTTTGTCAGATATCTTGGTATATATCGACAAAGTTTTGCTGCACCTCCATTATGTGATAGATTGATAGATGAAATATGAAATGGCTTGTCATAGGAAGGGCACACAGGGATCAGCAGGAGAATCCGGCAGCTGTTTCAGGAGAAGTTTCGAGGGTCATACAGACATGGGGCTCCTGGGAAATCCTGCTCTAAGCGCTAAAAGAGTAGGAGATTTGGTCCAGCTTCACTCGCTACTGCTGAAAACACACCTGCTGCAAGATAAGACTAATCCTAACGCCGGTAAATAAAGAAACAACAGCTACTTTAATGGCGTGAAGTTTAGGTCAGGGTACATTCTTAAAAACAAAGGATATACACGTGGATCTACTTAAGGTTAAAGCATCTGAAGAATTTTTACATTTATTTTTTGACTGATGATCTAAGAGAACGCAAGGTGCAATTGAAATAAGCCTCACTGTAAAACATTTCTAATAATTAATAGTTTCTATATTTCGTGATGAGCTTTCTGTTCATTCACAGAATTAGTGAATTACATCATGAGATGTTAATCTCTGCTCTGTCGACATTTGATGTTGAAAATTCAAGTCTAAAGTTGAACAAAGTGTCTTTTATTCATATTTTAGCAGTTAATATTTCCCAGAGATGGGTTGCAGCTGGAAGGGCATCCGCTGCGTAAAACATGTGCTGGATAAGTTGGCGGTTCATTCCGCTGTGGCAACCCCAGATTAATAAAGGGGCTAAGCTGAAAAGAAAATGAATGAATGAATGAATGTAGCGTAATATACAACACCAACCCAGACAAAATATCACTTTAAATTATTAAAAATGGTCATAAAAGTCACTTTTTTGAACTTTTCAAGGTTAAAAGTTGTTGGAAGAAAGATCAAGATCCCATAATGCATTTCAAAACATAAATAAATGAAAGACAAAATACAGAAAACTGCTAATAAACGCATTTACAGTGATTATAATATAAATATTATTAAAGGGGTGGTCCACTATGATATCATATTTTAAACTTTAGTTGATGTGTAATGTAGCTGTGTGAACATAAACAACATCTCTGAATGTAATACGCTCAAAGTTCAATGCAAAGGGAGACATTGGCTTTTACAGAGTTAGCTTAGCAAATCATACAGCGAACAAATTTGGGGAGTACAAAAAAACACATCCCGGTTAATGAGATCATGAACGCTAATGTTACAGCAGAGTAAGCTAAAATGCTGTCCAAACGCTGCTGTTTTCACAAGAAACTTGTCAGATTTTATTTTAGAGAGCAGGCGTGAGGTTCAGCTGTGTGCTGTTCATTTTCTGTCTGATTCAGCTACTGTTTACACGGTGCTAAAGCACGTGCTTGTAGAGGCGTGACGTGGTGTGGATCCGCGAATCACAGCACATTATGTTAGATGACCAATCAGAGCCTCTTCAGGGTGGGCCTTTTGGAGGAACTAGGAAATATGACAGTTGTTTTCATGTAAGCAGAGTAGCTGTAATCAAAGTAAGATATGTGAAAAAATAACGTGATTTTTTTTACAAGTGAAGCATGAGCACACATTGCTTTGCATCTTATAAACACAACCAAGCCTTATTGACCTTATTCTTTAATGCGGAAGTGCGCTCGTTTTTGCGATTGTATTAGAACTTCCGATTCAGTTGCCTATGGGAGAAATGACTAGGAATAATAAACGGCTGAAAACGGTCAAACTACTCGCTCTACAAACAATTGTTTGCATGATTATACAGACAAAATAGAATAGTATAATAAGAAAACATCAGTTTGCAACATCATGTAGCATAACGGGCTGTTTTTAACCTCTAAAAATGAATGGAAGTAAATGAGACCGGAAGTATCCAGCCAAAATGATTCAAATGGCTGCGCCCGCTCGTACGCTGAGAATATGGTGAATAAATACACTGTGGACCACCCCTTTAAAAAAATAAAATGAAATGCACTTATTGCACACTAATAAACAAAATGTCTTTTTAATAACACATTGATGTTTCTTTTTGTTATAGTACCAAAGGATCCAGAAGTAAACGAGGACTGAGGAAATAAAGCTGACACACCAGGAACACCTGACGGTTTTGCATATGCATTTTTCAATATATTAATTATATCAAATTATCCATTTAGTCTTTATTTGAGAGCTCAAGAGTAATAAGAGCCACCTGAAAAAAGTGATGAATCATTGAAGCTGTAAGTGACTAATAAGACTGAATTGGTGATATTATTATGATTATTTGATGATTATTAGGAACTTTTTGATGTTAATTTTATGCATGTCGTCATATGCAAAGTGCCATGATTGTATTCGCTTTTTGTTGACTTAATAAATCACCGTAAAAATATCTGTTAATGAAGAGTTTGCATATTTAGTGATTCACAAGTGTTTTCCATTGATTTACGGAAGTGAATTGCTTTATGGGATGTTGATCTCTGCTGTGTTGACTTTTGATGTTGAAAATTCAACTCTACAGTTTAACAAAGTGACTTTTATTGGAGGTTTGTTACAAAAAATACTCTGCTCAGACTGGTCAGATGGTTCCACTCTGCTTTATGTAGTCATATGGCTCCACTTTGCTCCTAATGGCCAGATGGCTTGGCTGTTTTATTTGTCAGTTGGCTATACTCTGCTCTAAATGGTCAAAGTTATTGCTGGTGGTTGTAACTGCGTTACGTAATTGAATTACAAAATAAATGTAACAGTAATTTGTTACAGTTACTGAGAAAAAAATGTGTAACTAACTTACAGGTACTTATAAAAATGTTAAAGATTACAAATAGGGTTACGTCTAAAAATATTCTTAACAAATCTGGGATATGTTGAATAATATTAATCTGTTGCTTTGCCAGTTTTTGATATGCACAATGCCTTCTGCTAAAGCCATTTATTAAAGTGTCGTTATTTGATGCTTTTGATTGGGTTTCTGGTTTGAATTTGTGGAGCACCTTCTCTTTGCCGCTGAAAGCATTAGGCTACTACAACCAGTCTGCGAGCTGCCACCATGGCGAGTGATAAAAATGCATTTCATTGCTGGAAATTTTAAAATAATTTCACCCTGAAATCTGAGAAGGGCACATATATAACAGTTCAGTGCAAAATTTGTTTGCCAGCTGTTTAAATATGTTTGACATCAAAGGCTTAAATGTCGAACCTGAGAAAGCATCTGCAGGTATGTAACCTTTCATTATTTTAGAAAAGCAAATGTTTTTGTCGTTATCGTGAGTGTACAGAAATAAAAACTGTTAAAAATGTTTTTAAAAAGTCACTTTTAAGGTTAAAAGTTTTTGGTAGAAAGATTAAGATCCCATAATGCAATTCAAAAGCATAAATATAAAAACAGGGGAAAAAAAATACAAATTAAAACAAACACAAAAAATGAGAAACTGCTAATTTTACGAATATTTTTACAGTATATCTAACATGAAAGTAAATTCAAGCTAATGCATAGCAAATGTTTACAGAATAAACATTTATGATTAGTTTTGTTAGTCTTGTTGCATGATAATAATAATAATAATAATGTGATTTATGAAAAGTTTTTAAAAATGATGTGAAAAGCAATTCATAGTAAAGTGTGACACAAACTACTGCTGTTGAAACCTTTATTGAAACTTTGCTTGTTACTGTGTGATGAAACATGACAAATGGATACACACCCTTAATGCAACAACCACAATGTTTGTAAAGTTGTACAGATGTCAAAAATGAGCCAAAGAAGCTTCTTAAAATGAATTACTCACTGACTGACTGAGAGATACGTGATATCATGTTTATATGGTCAGATATACATATTACTTGATATATAAAACATAATATATAACACTTCAAACTTGCACAAACATCCTGTAACACTCGTACAAATCATTTTTAAAATGATCCTAAATCCTTTGAGAACATAATAAACACACACAATTCCATATTTATTATTTTTTTACTAAATGAAAATACATTCTTGAGAAACAGAAACTAATGTATGCAGTGTGTTTCTCGAAATAAAGTATCTACTGCCCCAAAAGAATTAAAAGCTCATTCTTACCATTTCTTCTGCAATACTTAACCAAAATTAATAAGCATTGCAATTCAGATGCTTTTTTTTAAAGTGCCACTCAGTCAATAACCTGAAGAGATTTGAAAGCTGCCGACGTCACGTCATTCACAAAGGACTTCTTATTCATGCCTTGCTGCAAAACAAACAAATAAACCATGTTAGATACCATTTAGTGTTACTGAACACCAGCAGTGCCATTTTAAAGGTTCCTAATATTTTTGTAACGTCCACCAGTAATTTATGTCCATGCAAAAAAAAAAGTTATAATAATAATAGTTTTCTCATAACATTCAGCGATGCATTGGCTCTTTTCTGATTGGTCAGATGGCTCTGCTTTAATTAGCCATATTGCCCTACTATGTTCTGATTGGTCTGATGGCTGTGCTCTATTTAGTCATATGGCTCCACTTTGCTCTTACTGGTCAGATGGCTCTACTGTTTTATTGGCCAGATGGCTCTACTTTTATTGGCCCACTGGCTATACTTTTCTGTAATTTGTCATATTGCCCTACTCTAATCTGATTGGCCAGATCCAGGTCTAGTATGATCTGGTTGGTGAGATACATCTCCAATTCTATGATTATTCACATGGAACTGCTCTAATTGGTCTTATTGCCCTACTCTGCTTTGATTGGTCTGATGACTATACTTGGATTTCATTGGTCTGATGGCTCTAATTGGTCATAGAGCTATACTCTGCTCTGATTGGACAGATGAGCCTATTCTGTTTGAAGGGAGCAGATCGATCTACAGTGCTATAATTGGTCAGATGACTCTGCTCTAATTGATCATATTGATCTACTCTGATCTGATTGGTCAGATGAATCTACCTTGCTATGATTGGTCAGATGACTCTGCTCTAATTGGTCATATTGATCTACTCTGATCTGATTGATTGGATGGCTCTACTCTGCTTTGATTGGTCAGATAGCCCTAACTGCTAATAGTGCTATTGTCTAATCTGATTGGTCAGA
>CAIGQZ010032248.1:4035817-4046246 GCA_903798205.1 Danio tinwini | reverse complement strand
CTGTACTTGAGTATTAAAAGGTTGTATCTGTACTCTACTGGAGTATTGTTTTTCTCCTACTTCTACTTTTACTTCAGTACATATTTTCGATGAGCTTAATACTTTTACTCCAGTAGATTTTTCATTCACTTCCTTAATGCAGATAATCTTAGGTCAGTGGTGCACTCACAGATTGAGACTCATGTTGTTGAGGTTGTTGATCAGGCCGTTGTTCAGCAGACTCTTGCCGATTTCAGGATTCGCCTTCATCAGGGTGTTTGCGCTGTGCAGAGCCGTGGCCATTGCACTGTCGTATTCAGGAGAGGATTCGCTCTTGGAGAGACCCGAGTTCAGGAAACCCACCAGCTGTGGCAGAGACTGACGTGCTTCATAGAAAAAAACAGCCAAACACACAACATACAGTCAGACACACAACAACCTAAATCACAAGAGCAATCAGTATCACTTTATTTTGATGGTCCCTTTAATGAATTTTGTCGAATTTAATTTACATTGCATCTATATGCCAACTAATTCTCAATAGATTATAAGTAGACTGTTAGGTTAGGGCTGGGGTGAGTGTAAGTTGACATGTAACTAGATTAAAGACCTATCTTTTTAGCAAAGCATACACTCAGTGCATTACATAGCGGTATGACGCATGATGTGCCCCACACACGATTTTGCTTCTTGTTTATATACACTATGAACAGCAGCTACGCTAATTATTCTCCTTATTCTGTATTTCCACCTGGGGGTACTCATCTCGAGGCCCTCAGACTATGCAGTGCCACTGATGCGATCCAAGACCAGCGACGAGACGATCCCAAGGTTTCTGGACCAGGCCGTATCCTGAGCTGCTGTTGTGGTGGTCATGATGGAGAGCATGAGACTGATTCCTGTGATGCTCCAAGGACAGACACGTCTTCGCTGAGGTCCAGCTACTGCGCCTAGACTGCAGCTCTGCACAAGACATTTGGCCATAGGAGAAATGGTCGTGCCCAACTGAGCCTGGTTTCTCTCAAGGTTTTTTAAATTCTTCACTTTCGCCAATTGGTGAAGTTTTTTCCTCGCCGCTGTCGCCACTGGCTTGCATGGTTCGGGATCTGTAGAGCTGCGCATCGATGGAATTGCTCTTCAGTGTTTGGACTCTCAGTAGTGATTATTAAACCACACTGAACTGAGCTAAACTGAACTGAACTTAAACACTGAAAACTGAACTGACACTGTTTCAACTCACTATAAACTTCCATGTGAAGCTGCTTTGACACAATCTACATTGTATAAGCGCTATACAAATAAAGATGAATTGAATTGAATTGAATGTACTTGCAAAGTTACTGACAGTCAGTTAACTGTCTGTTGAAGGAGCAGTATGAGCAGATATTAAGAAGACAGTCTATTAATACTCAAATGAAAAGTAATTGGCATAGTTGCAATGCAACGTTTAGTCAACAAAATGTGCAATAGGGACCGTCAAAATAAAGTTTTACCGAACAGTCAATCACAAAGTCCTACTTGTGAATGAAATGATTCAGTTAATGGGTTAGTTCACTCAAAAACTGCAATTCTGGTATCAATTACTCGCCCTTGTACACTAAAAAAAGATAAATTGGATTTACAATTTTTTTAAGGTAAGTGGTTGCACACAATTTACATTTAAACAAACAAATAAAGTTGAATATTACTATATTTAATTTGTTTGTTTGTTTAAATTCAGCCCGTATAAGTTGTTTGCAACCACTTACCTTAAAAACATTTAGCAAATCCAATGAATTCTTTTTTTCATTGTATCTTTTCAACAACCGTGAGACCTTTGTTCATCTTCAGAAAACAAATGAAGATATTTTAGATGAAATCCAGGAGCTCTCTCTTCCTGTATAGACAGCGATGGTCAAGAGACGTTCAAAGTCCAATAAAGGAACCAAGAATACTTAATGTGACTTCAGTGATTCAGCTGTAATCATATGAAGCTCCACACTGTAAAAATATCTGCTAATAAACAGTATCCATATTCTGTGATTCACAAGTGTTTATTTACAGTTGTGAATTGCATTATAGGATGTTGATTTCTGCTCTGTCGACTTTTAATGTTGAAAATTCAAATGTACAGTTTAACAAAAGTGACTCTTATTGACATTTTAGGAGTGTGAAATAACAATGTATAAGAAATCATATTTAGAGAAATAAGTCTGTAAAATAAGAGAAAATGCACTGGTAGTTTTTTTACAAGATGTTTGTAACACCAGACAAAATATCAATTTAAACTATTAAACGTTCATAAAAGTCACTTTTTCAAACTTTTCAAGGTTTGTTGGAATGAAGATGAAGCTCCTAGAGATGTGTGCATCAGCTAAAATGTTACCCGAATCCGCTTCTTCATACTAATCATCCACCCGCCACCCGCCCGCACATATTATTTTATCTGATATGTAAATCCGCACCCGATCGACACTTTAATAATTCTAATTATTTGTTTTAAGCATGATGAAAGGTCACAGTGGATCGTTCGTTATTAACAGCAGATTTAGCTTTTACATATACAGGAAAATGATTACAAAAACTGTGTTACTTCAGCCTAAACAGCAGCTATGTTATGTTTACTTGGCCTTTTTCTTTGCACTGTGAAAAAACAGAATAGCATCTACTGGGCCTGGATTCGTTCGATTCCACCTCGCCTCCAAAACAAGGCCAGCTGCACTAAATGAATGTTCGCTCGCACCGGTTGTTGCAGGAATGCACAAGCTTCTCCTTGCAAGGCGCTGCAGTCTTGTAAATAAGCGATCTTGTTTCTCCCAGAATGATAGCAGATTTTCCTCTGATGTCCTCTCTAACTGAAAGTTTGCACAGTATTCTTGCACTTCGTCTATTATTTTGGGTGTCTCATCATCACATTCTGCGAAGTCCACTCTCTGCTTTTTTGCTGGTCAACTGCTATGTCCCGTAACCCACCAGCAATTAATCATAATGTATTTTTTTATCACCCGACCGACCCACAGATTATCCGCAACACCTGCGGATATAACCGCCATCTGTGCATCACTACAAGCTCCCATAATGCAATTCAAAGTCATAAAAAATATAACATGAATCACAAAATATGAGAAACAGCTCATTTATGGATATTTTTAAGAGTGCAGGAACACATTTGTAAGCAAACAAAAGGTTAAAACTACTTAAATGAACGCTCCACAATGTATCCTCCTCCACATCAGGTTAGGGTGAGCATTTATTACATTCAGTGTGATGGTCCTACAGGTGTCAAGTCCACTACTCTGTAAGGAGCACATTCAGAATCGCACAATGCTTCAAGCACGTCATGATTTCCCAAGTACGATGCGATCCTGGATTAACATCTATGTTAATCCTGGAACATCATTTTTGTTCGAAAATGTAATCTGTATCTATTGCCTACCCCTAAACCCAACCATTATTTCTCAATTCTGATTGGCTGATTGGAATGTTGTTTCAGGATCAACATAGATGTTAATTCAGGAACATGTCCTACTGGGTAAAAACAGGTTAGGGATGCTTTACGAGAATTATTGGGTGCTTATAAGAAGAGGCCTGGTGCATACAGAGAGGAAAACCGTTTCCCAGATGATGTTAGACGGTTGCTAAACTAGTGAAATAAATGACCAAACTACCAAATAATTCCTGTCATGAGTATAACCGCATTCACCATCAGGAGGCGCTATAATCACTCTTGTAGAAAAATTTTGCTTTTACAATCCAAAATAGATAAAGTGATCCAACATGTGCGCTGGATAGCTCCGCCCCTTCTGCTACGTGAGCAAAGCTGCGGTGGTTGAGTGTGTGAAGTGTCAATCAGTCCACACTTCATTTCACCGGTTGAATGAGTGCATTATCCGGGTAATTAAAGCGCACTGATTATTTTTAGAGTTTTTAGTGTGAACACACTACTTACACTATTTGGACTACAAAATGGTGTAGAATAGTGAAGAGTCTGCGATTTGGGATGCACCATGTGCCTCCTACAGGTGGTTTGTAAAGCTCACTCACCTGTGTTTTTCTGTGTTTTGCACAATGTTTTTCCAGAAACATGGAGTGTTGATAAGAAAGTGTCTGGTGCATACGGAGAGGAGAGAGTGTATCCTAAAGTAGCTTAAACTGAAAAGGTCTCAGACGATTGGAACAACATCAGGGTGATTAATTCATAACAGAATTTACTTTTTTAAATGTAAAAGCACATGATTTAGATGCAAGGTCAATAGTTATAATAAATGCTACATCTTAGGATTTTGATGTCACAAACAAATTACAGATTGATAATTTTTTTTTTATTTTATAAGATAAAAACAAGAGTGCTATTGACACTTATTGAATGTGAGACACTGCCTGTAAAGACACAGCTTTATTTATGTTTTTTGCATGCCTGATTAATTTGTGTCAGTAGATTTCACAAAGCTTTTACAACAAGATTATCATAGGGGAGAGCAAGTAACTTGGTTGAAAGTAACAAAGCGATTTTCTCAAAGCCCTGACAACATTTGCTTTCCATGCTATAACAGCACATTCAGTATGCAACCCTTGATGGAGCTGCCAAATATCAGCTGATTTCAGGACCGTGTCCTGCTGTTAGCTCTGAATTTCAGTTTTTAAGTGCTGACAGTAAATTACTGTAGCGGTTCTTGTTTCCTTATTACAAGTTGTGTTTCTCTTTTCATGTGTCACACCAATGATCAATCTACAGGTTATTTAGTGCAATAACACATCCTTAAGTATGCAATCTCTGAGTTTTTTTCTGTTTAAATCAGCTTTAAATGGCAAGAGTATTTATGTCCCACTGCTAATAGACAAACCTTATTTTTAACATCCACATTAGAGTAGTGTTTTGATTCATATGTTTTTAAAATTAATGCATATTGCCAATAATATCAATAAATATTCAAAGATTGTAACATTGAGCACTGTTGGATTGCTTTTAAAACATTTGAGGGAGCTGAAATTTAAAATGAAAAGGCAGTTTAATATTGTTTGCAATAATAAAAAACTAAATATGTTTGCAGTGAATACTAACAAGGTCATGGTCAGATATATTTAAAATAAACAAGATCAAGCCAGTAAATCTAGCAAATGTGTTACTTTTCTTTCTACTGACTGGGTCAAAAGTAACAATGTGCAATTTATGTTTAAAGTGAAAGTTGTTCTGCTTTTGTTCAAAGTACCACCTAATATTGATAGACCACACTTCTGAGTCCGTAATCACAGCAAAAAATATATTTCTGTCTAAAACATTATCATGTTTTCATAAAAAATGGTAATTCGTCGCCGATCTCCCCTACATAATTTGCCTGATTCTATAGTTCAATTCAATTCAATTTATGTTTATTTCTATAGGCTTTTACAATGTAGATTGTGTAAAAGCAGTTTAACACAGATGTTCAAGTACACTGAACCTGTGTCAGTTCAGTTTTCAGAGTTGAAGTTCAGTTCAGTGTGATTTAATTTTCACTGCTGAAAGCTCAAACACTGAAGAACAAATCCATCTATGTGCAGCTCCACAAGACCCAAACCAAATTGTAATTTTTTTCCTGGCTTCTCCCAGTATTTTCTGAATTAAAAAGTCATAAAGAAGATTCCAAGAACCCCTCAGTAAGCATATTTAAGTCTGATACACCCAAAAAGTATTTAGGAACCTGACTACTTATATTTTTTTCAGCCTCATTTGCATATTTTAGAAAACATCTAATACAGAAAATGTTTCCTTTGCTTGATTTAATCCACTAGCTGGGAAAATATACCCACAATTTTTCATTTAATTGGCCATTCTACCACAACCTCATGAATCTAAATGTAACCTTTATTCAAGATGTTGGTTTTTAGATCTACAAAAAACAAATAGTAATTGAAGTTATTATGTAACAACAAAGGCAGTGATTGTTACTCTAATAACCATAAACAACCAGGGTGCAGCATTAATCCAGCAGTGACGCAGAACATGAGGCAACTCTTCAAACAATGAGAGCCCAGTGCAAAGTGGCTTATGCGGGAGTCATGAACACACTTGTCTGCTTACCCATCACTTTGTTTGTTTGTGAGGATCTGGACAGATTCCCCAGCAGAGCGACTGCACTGTTCTGTAGAGCAGGATTGGCCGACTGCAGTAGAGGACTGATAAACTTCATGCCGTTGAGCTTCTGAACAATTGTGTGACTCAAAACATTCGATACCTAAAAGACAAGAGGCACACTCAATTGTTTGATATTGTATTTGAAAATGCATTTATACTGTACAATGCCAAATATAATAGCACTGTGCATATTATTGGGCATGTGCAATACCGAAAATCCAACATATGTTTAAATCATAAACAGGTGCATGCTCAAAATGTAAAAATGTAGTTAAATTTAGATTATTACATAAACCATTACCCTAAACTATATATATATATATATATATATATATATATATATATACATGCCTTCAGTGTATAATAAATAATTTTTGTACATTTATTTTAAATGTATAGTTCACTTAAAAATGAAAATTCTGTCATCACTTAGTCATTTTCCACTTGTTTCAAATCTGTTTGCCTTTCCTTTTTTTCTGTTGAACACAAAAGAAGATATTTTGAAGAATGTAAGGGGGAAAAACATCATTTTTTTCCAACATTCTTCAGAATACCTTTTGTGTTCAACAGAAGAAAGAAATTCATAAAGGGGAAGTTTTCATTTTTGCGTGAACTATTACTTTAATGTTTCTTTAGCCAAGGCTCGGTTTATCAAATTGATGTACATTTTAATGTATTTCTGTCATCAGATTGTTTGTGTCTTTTGTGATTTGTCATCAAAACATCATTTTCTTCTGTTTGTTGACAGCAACCTCAGCGCATCCAAACTGCCGAACCGACAATCCATGCGCAACTGCAAAGGCCTGATCGACTCGCTCATGCGCTACACGGAGAACTGCGTCACTGCAGGAACACCTGATAACCAGGTAAACACTTGCTCATTTATACCATTCAAGACAAAATCTGTCTGTTTCATTAGAAAAATAATACAAAACTCACAGGATTTCACTGATAATTTTGTCTTTAACTGTATGTGCGTATCACTGAAAATCTGGAATCTTCTGCGAATACTGATTCCTTGACCTGAACTCCTGAACACAAAGAGGAAAATTAAATCAGCTTTCAGTTAACTGCTCAAAATGATTCAACTTAGTGGTTTGAATTACTGTACAGTATTGCAAGATGTTTTGAAACATGCATTTAAAGTGACTGTTCACCTACAAATATTCATTTATTCATCATTAATTCATCCTCAAGTGTTTACAAAACCTTTATGAATTTCTTCTTTCTGTTGAACACTAAAGAAGATATTTTGGAGAATGTTGGAAATTGGTATCCATTAACTTCCATAGTAGGAAAGATTATACCATTGAAGTCAATGGATACCAGTTTCCAACATTCTTCAAATTATCTTTCCTTATGCACTCATAAAGGTGTTAAACTCTTGAGGATGATTAAATAATGAGTATATTTTCATTGCTGGGTGCGCTGTGCCTTTAAAAGGATAGTTCACGCTAAAATGAAAATTTACTCACTATTTACTCACCCTCAAGTTGTTTCAAACCTGTTTGGCTTTCTTCCGTTGAACACAAAAGAAGGTAGCTTGAAAAATGTTGGGAACCTGTAACCATTGACTTCCACAGTATCTTTGTTTCCTACTATGGAAGTCAACGGTTACAGGTTTCCGACATTCTTTAACATATCCTCTTTTGTGTTTTCATAAAAATGTTAAACTCTTGAGGGGGAATAAATGGTGAGTATATTTTAGTTCGACAAAAAAAAAGAATATTCAGTCTTTATTTACTCACCCTTGAATTGTTTCAAACCCATTTGACTTTCTTCCGGTGAACACAAAAGTAGATATTTTGAAAAATGTTAGAAACCTGTAACTATTGACTTCCACATTATCTGTATTTCCTACTATGGAAGTCGATAGTTACCAATTTCCAACATTCATCAAAATATCTTCCTTTGTGCTTTCGCAAAGGTGTTAAACTCTTGAGGGTGATTAAACCGTGAGTATATGTTCATTGTTGGTTGAACTGTGCCTTTAAAGGGACAGTTCACCCAACAATGAAAATTTACTCACTATTTACTCACCCTCAAGCTGTTTCAAACCCGTTTGAATTGATTTCTTCTGTTGAACACAAAAGAAGATAGTTTGAAAAATGTTGGAAACATGTAACCATTGACTTCTATCGATATCTGTTTTTTCCTACTATGGAAGTCAATGGTTACAGGTTTCCGACATTCTTCAAAATATCTTCTCGTGTGCTCTTATAAAGGTGTTAAACTCTTGATGGTCACTATATTTTCATTCATCCAAAAATTGAATATTCTCTCTTCATTTACTCACCCTCAGGTTGTTTAAAACCTTTTTGAGTTTCTTTCTCTCCTGTTGAACACAAAAGAAGATAGTTTGAAAAATGTTAGAAACCTGTAACCATTACTTCCACAGTATCTGTTTTTCCTACTATGGAGGTCAACGGTTACAGGTTGCTGACATTCTTCAAAATGTCTTCCTTTGTGCTCTTTTAAAGGTGTTAAACTCTTGAGGGTAAATAAATGGTCAGTATATTTTCATTCGTCAAAAAAAAAAAAATATTCTGTCTTCGTTTACTCAACCTCAGATTGTTTAAAACCTGTTTGAGTTTCTTTCTTCTATTGAACACAAAAGAAAACAGTTTGAAGTATGTTGGAAACCTGTAACCATTGGCTTCCACAGTGTCTGTTTTTCCTTCTATAAAATTCAATGATTACAGGTTTCATCAAAATATCTTCTGTAGTCTAAAATCAAACTGAAAAGTGCTTTGGGGGAGTTAATGTGTCAGTGCTCTTGGATGAGGGATTCATAAAGATAAATAACTAAATCATAAGCCCAAGGCACTCGAAACGTATGTGAAAAAATTCCAAAGCCTTTATTAACATTAGCCATGTTAATAAAGTGTTTTTCATTCTTTTACTAACTTTTTCGAGTGCATATATGATTTCATTTTATATATTCCTTCGTGTTCAACACAAGGAAGAAACTTAAAGATTTGAGGGAGAGTGAACAGTGAGTAAATTTCAGTTTTGGGTGAACTGTCCCTTTAAGGTATTGATCTTAAAGTGTGTGATTCTTGCATCAGTATTTATTTATTTTTTGCTCTGCAATCGTGCAGCTTTAGGATGGCATGGATGTCAAGTCTGGGTGGAGAATGCTGGTGTGACATTGATGATTTAATAAGTGTGTTTTGTTTTTTGATCATGAAGTCATTATGCAGTGGTGCCGAAACGTTGAAACTCCCTGAAGGAGAGCGTGTACGAACACAAGGCGTTTTCTCCTGCAGCCAAACTCTATTGTTGTGGCAGGAGAGACAGCGCATTACTCACTCTTAATTGATGAGCAGATTTAATCAAGACCTCGCCAGCATGTTTCAACATCTATTTTCTGTCTCTGAGGATTTATAAATACGTGTCATTTTGCTAAACACACTTGGTCACTTCACACTGTTTCAGCTCAGCAAATCTGGTTCTACATAAAACATTTTACAGTGTGTTTGTTTAGATTTTAGGTCAACATTTTAATGGCTCATTTTACTAGATGTCTCACGTGTACTTAGAATTTGTCCGTGACATTTTAGCTCAAAATACCTCTCAGATGATTTATTTTTTATTTAGCTGTAAATTTAAATTTTTTTTATTAAATGTCATATTATTTTTATTTGTTTTAGTTTATTTTAATATTGTTTTTATTAAATTTTATTTTAGTATTAAATATTTTATTTTTATTTATTTATTACATTTATTTTGTATTAAATTTTTTAACATTTATTTATTATTTAT
Organism: Danio tinwini; assembly: GCA_903798205.1. Taxonomy (NCBI): domain Eukaryota; kingdom Metazoa; phylum Chordata; class Actinopteri; order Cypriniformes; family Danionidae; genus Danio; species Danio tinwini. Next base: position 4,036,408 of record CAIGQZ010032248.1, on the reverse strand, counting down.
TTTATTATTTTATTCTAAGGGCAAGTCACATCGAAGAAGTAGTATTCAATTTGATCCTATTGCCAAATGCATTATTATTTAAGTCATTTTTTGGGTCATATTGTTTTACTAGATGTATTATAAGTCTCAGATGTCTTTACACTATGTCTGTGAAATTTCAGCTCAAAATATCTCACAGATCCTATATTTATTATGCTGTAAACTTTATTTTTTTTAGTTTAGTATTGTTTTTATTTTATTTTATTTTAGTATAACATTTTTTATTTAATTTTATTTACTTTTTTATTTAATGTTTTAATTTTTAATGTAATATTTGTTATAAAATTAATAAAATGTATAAAATTTATTTTGTTAATTTATTATTAGGGGTTAGCCACAAAGAAGAAGAATTATTCAATTTCAATTTTTTTTGGCAAATATATTAATATTTAGGTACTTTTTGGGTCATATTATTTTACTAGATGTATTATAAGTCTCAGGTGTCTTTACAATATGAAATTTCTCAGCAAAATACCTCACAGATCTTTTATTTATTATGCTGTAAATTTTAATTTAATTTAATTTAATTTAATTTAATTTAATTTAATTTAA
>CAIGQZ010032248.1:3986588-4000464 GCA_903798205.1 Danio tinwini | reverse complement strand
GAGTGGGTTTCGCAGATGGTCCGAGGACAGAACCTTGGGGTACTCCTTAAGCTGTTCCTGAAAGCTATGTATCTACTGGCTTATTACATGCCTATCATTAAGATATTAACTGTTTCTTTACTAGTTATAACATATGATTTTAAACTAGCTTATAACTTTTATAACATTGCTAAAAAGCTACAAGTGTGCCATATTCTTGCAATCAAGTGGATTTTGCAGATGGTCTGAGTACAGAACCTTGGAGGACCCCTTAATCTGTTCCTGAAGGCTACTTAACTACTGGCTTATTACATGCCTATTATTAAGATATGAACTGTTCATTACTAGTTATAAAGTATGATTCCATTGCTAAAAAGCTACAAGTGAGCCAAATTCTTGCAATCGAGTGGGTTTCGCAGATGGTCCGAGGACAGAACCTTGGGGTACTCCTTAAGCTGTTCCTGAAGGCTACTAACCGCTAGTCTCATCTGGTCCTCAGTGCCTTGCAGCGCTTTCACCTCCATACTGTAGAAGATGTACAGCATCAGTGTGGAGAGCAGGATGGCAAAGCACAGCGCCCCCAGCAGGTAGAAGGTGGCTTTAGGAAACTGCTGTTCGGTTCCCAGAGCAAACAACGGGACGGCGGCGATGACCAGCTCCAGTACTAACAGGACGAGACCCATGATTCCTGTACGGGCCGCGGTGTAGCGCATGCCCTCAGAGCAGTGCAGACCTACCTTTACTTCAGTACGAGCTTCATTCACTGTGTTGACCAGTTCAGGAAGATCATCTGAGAAATAAACCAATTCATATCAAATCAAATTCAAATACACTGTATCATATGCAGTGAAAGGCTCACACAACCACGTGACATTAAAATATCAACAATAACAAAAAAAATTATACCTATAAGAATCTAAATTTGGATAAATAGAAAATAACAGCTAATACAAACTAATTTAAAGACTTTCGATAAAAAGTATGTGGCTGTAGAAAAAAGTACAAAGTATAAAAAATATAAACACAGCATTTAAAACTTATAACTAGATTATAAGTGACTGTAAAGTCATTTGGTAACGCTTTAGTTTAGGTCATAATTCATGCTATTAACTACTGGCTTATTACCTGCCTATTATTAAGATATTAACTGTTTATTAGTGGTTATAAAGTATGATCTTGTTTTACATACCTAATCCTACCTTACCGAAACCCTTACTAACTATTTATAAACAGTTAAGTGGTAGTTTATTGAGCTAGTACTGTTAGTTAATACCATGAATTGTGCCCTAAACTAAAGTGCTACCAGAGATTTATAATGTGTTAAAAGATTTTATATAAATTAGGTTTTATTGTACATATTATACATCAAAAAACTAGATAGGTGTCTTGAGCATATAATATAATATAATATTACTGATATATAACCTTTCTGAAACATTTAAAGGTGCAGTATGTACATTTGACACCCAGTGGATGAACTAGGTATTGCATTCCTGGATCAAAACAAATGTAAGTGCAGGTTGCCGGATTGAGGACCAACAGGAGTGAGTCTGACGATCGAGTCTGAAAGATTTAAATTGTGTTTTATATAAAAGCAACAGCACGCGGTAGAAGGAATATTTTCATATTACAAAGAGCTTTTGATATCACCCTGCAGCCCAAGACCGGTTACTCACTGAAGCTAAGCAGGGCTGAGCCTGGTCAGTACCTAGATGGGAGACCACATGGGAAAACTAGGTTGCTGTTGGAAATGGTGTTAGTGAGGCCAGTAGGGGGCGCTCAACCTGTGGTCTGTGTGAGTCCTAATGCCCCAGTAAAAGAAGGGGACACTATACTGTCAGTGGGCGCCGTCTTTCGAATGAGATGTTAAACCGAGGTCCTGACTCTCTGTGGTCATTAAAAATCCCATGGCACTTCTCGTAAAGAGTAGGGGTGTAACCCCAGTGTCCTGGTTAAAGTCCCTCAATCGGCACTTTCCCATCATGGTCTCCTAATCATCCCCATCCACCGAATTGGCTCTATCACTGTCTCTCCACTCCACCTATAGCTGGTGTGTGGTGAGCGCACTGGCGCCGTTGTCCTGTGGCTGCCGTCACATCATCCAAGTGGATGCTACACACTAGTGGTGGTGTGAAGAGATTCATGCCCCTCATGATTGTAAAGAGCTTTGGGTGTATGGCCATACACGATAAATGTGCTATATAAATACACATTACATTACATAACCAACACATGAAATTCATATATTAGAATCAGTTTCTATTTCTTCCAGCTGAACAACAGAAAACTCACAATGATCCCCTCAGGTACACCTCATGTGCTTCAGTGTTAAACGCTAAAAATGTGAGTTTGAATAGTTTTTTACACGCCATATACTGCCATACTACTGAAAGCAGCAGCAGATAGTTCACCTCAGATCTAGAAGATAAAATAAAGCACTTGAAATTGAACTTTAAAACAAAAATATCAGTCAACACATACTGTATCAGTGATTCAGCATCTACATTTAATAATGTTAAAGAGGTTTAATATGTATTAATTAGATTAAATTACGTGAGAGAGTGCATATTCTGTGCTTCTGAATGGCTGTATTTACATTTCTGTCATGTCTCGTCTGGTACAAACAGCCAAATTGGTCATGACTGCAGATCTGCAGCTGTAACCTGCTCACCTATTGTTTAGATTTGTAACATTCATCTTGCTTATTATTAACCACCTCATGTGTAACTCTGAATCTGTGTCTCATTTCGGAGTCTGCTACTGGCCACCGGAGGTCACATTTTTGGTCACTGGCGCATGCTTTGAGAGCCTTCCTGACTGACTGAATAAATGAAATACGCTGTTTTCCACCAAGGCAACCCAGGGTGCGAAAATATATTTGGCTAAACTGATATTGGGCGGGTTAAATGACCAAAACAAAGACAGCGTTCCAGCACAGATCGCACATTTTTAAAGCAGAATATCTGACTTTAGCATTGTTTTTTTAGATGTTTCTTAAATATCTGCAAACATATTATGGTATTTTTGTGCTTTAGACAAGCAAAAACTTACATACAGCACTGCTACGAGTTGTTGTTGTGGTGTAGTGTGTGTGTGGTGTTTCTCTCTCTCTCTCATTTTGAATTATTCACAGGTGCAGCGGATTACGGCGGATCGTGATTGGCGCTTGGATTGGCAGCGGCTGTATTTAAAACCTCAGAGAGCATGGATCTGGCGGCTCCCCACTCTCTCTCTCTCTACTCCCCGCTTGTTAATTCTCTGTGGATATATTGCTTGAGTGATAAAAATGAGTGTTTGTTGCTGATGTCTCTTATATGGCATTTTGTGAGATGCCGATGTAAGGTTGTACATTCTAACCGGAGAAACACGGTTTTCTGTCTCCCTGTCTGGCTTGGAGCATGGTAGGGAGGTTTGGTGCCTTCTATTTATTATTTTCGTTTTCTCCTGTGTTGATAGTAGGGAGGTAAGTTTTCTGTTTTTTATTTTCTTATATATGTTCCAGGGAAGTTTTCTCTAATTTAGTAAGCTTGGTTTATTGTCATTTTTTTTGGCTGAGCCCCTCCTGATGTTATTTTTGCTCCTTATTTTCTGTAAATAAATCCTATTTTCTTGTTAATTCTCAGTGGTTTGTGTTTTGGTTTATATTTTAAGAGAGAGCATGGGGGCACCAGAGATTATATTTTTAATCCCTGTTATCTTGTTACATTTTGGTTAAACCTCTTTTTGATTAAGGATTTTTAATTTAATTCGTAACAAGCACCTTTAATAATATTTCACAATATTACTTATGACACAATATTTTTTGTATTGTTTGTTATTTGATAACATAAAAGCATTATTGGTGAGACTTTAAAAACATTTAAAAATCTTACCAAACCCTCAACATTTGAACAGTGCAGCTAATGTAAAGATTTCTGCAGAATATCAGCCCTAAAATTACCACCTCTATTGTGGTTACAAACCTCTCCTGTAGATTCTTCCGTGCAACACAAAAGGATAGATCAGACAGGTTTAATTAAGTTAAGATTTGAGGTATTCCAGTAAATAAAATATCAGTCCATTTTATTTATAAAGCACATTTAAAAACAGCCAAAGGACTGACCAAAGTACTGTACATAAGACAGAGTAATATTTAGTAAAAATACAGAGGAAATTAAAAAAATCTAGAAATAAAACCAAGAAAAACAACAGAAACATAATTAGAAACAAGACAATCGACAAAATTATTAGTATAATATTAATAGACCAAACTGAACAGATAATAATAATTCTAATTAGGGCTGTCAAAATTAGCATGTAAACGCACGTGATTAATTTGAAATATTTAACACGTAAAAAAAAATTTTAGGCATTAAATGCAGTTGCAGTTTTTTTATTTCCTGTTGTGGCCGACGTGTGTTCAGGCACGGCGCGTCCATAGAGGCGACCTAGGCAGCTGCCTTGGGCAGCAGAATAGTGAGCGAACCCCCCGGTCCTCACTTTCATTCGCGACACCCACCCCCTCCCTCCCGGTCCTCACTTTCATCCGTGAACTGGTCATTTTCAATTTCACTTTCGAGTTGAGGGCGGCGTGATCACCGTTTGCCTAGAGTGCCAGTTCAGCTTGCTCCGGCCCTGCGTGTGTTTAATGTGCAAAGAAATATGGATAAGACCAAGGAAGCGCTTTTAGAAGGAAAGTTTCAGTATAAAACAATTAAGGTCGCATCACCAGGCTTTTCAGCATTTCCTCCAGAGTTTCATGCAATTTTGGGCGTTTCATTTTTAATCATTAGACTTTAACTGCAGTTCAGCAGTTCACTTTCATTCAGCAACATATTGTTCATGCCTCGTGACAATTATTAGATGAAAATATAAAAGACTGCTGGAAGAGTGCTGTATTAATGGAATTTGATACCGCATGGTGAACAGAAAGAAAAATCTCTGCATTTCGGGACTCGGGTGGTCCTTTAAGGTAATCAAAAATCGCTACTTGAGAAATCTAGCCCTACGTTAGGAACGCTTAGTTTAAGCAAATTTGATGAACACAATCGTGCGTGTTGATAAACAGAAGGGAGTGGGCTGTACTGCATTCTCTCTCTCTCTGTGTGTGTGTGTGTGTTGTGTGTGTTGTGTGTGTTGTGTGTGTTGTGTGTGTTGTGTGTGTTGTGTGTGTGTGTGTGTGTGTGTGTGTGTGTGTGTGGTCCCCTGATAATGTCAATAGACTGGACTGTCTTATCAACTGGCTAAATGTTAAGGAGGACTCAGCTAAATTGTTTCTACTTTATAATTAATGTTCTAAACTCGCAATACAACTTTACAATGAATACAATTGTTTGGTTTTAATATTTTATTATTATTATTATTATTATTGTTTTCCAATTTCCATATTTGCAATGCCTGTATTTTGGATTTTTTTTGGGATTCATGATTAATCTTGATTAATCACAAAAAAGTGTGATTAATTAAAACAAAATTATCAATTGACAGCCCTAATAATAATAATAATAATAATAATATCATACAGGTTTGGAGCAATATAAAAGTTTATAAAATTTAAATGAGTAAATCAAATTTTTGCAACGTTCCTCTAATGCAAGTGTTTCTTAACCACGTTCTTGGAGGACCACCAATACTGCATGTTTTGAATGTCTGTTTCCGTTCTGTCACACCCATTATGGGTCTTTCAGTCTCTGCTAATGAGCTGATGACCAAAATCAGGTGTGTTTGGTTAAGGAGACATGGGCTGTTTCTCAATATGCGTTCTTCAGCGGTCTTGCGTCCTCGTGTTCTCGTGTAACGTCATCATCAGCTGCCAAAGTACAGTTCCAATACTCAAGACCGCAAGAACAGAGGACGCGTAAAACTTCCCGGATGTGTTCTTGATATCGAGGACGCACCGATGCAGACTTGAGCGCCGATCTCGCTCTAGAAGTTTTAGAAGTCATTACGGCTGGAAGTGGGAAGCACAGCATTTTATTTAGATTTATTATTAAAGTTCAGAGATATCAGTTATTTATCTAAGGAGTTTCCCTAAATGAAACGGTGAATATAAACATCACCATGGACATCTTAATAAAGGAATAAACACATTAAGGGTGTTTGTTTGCTAAAATTTGTATTAAAATCTGTTTTATTTATATTGTGCAACGTATATTTATAATGTTTTTATGCATATAATATATTTTGAAAAGGGGGAAAACAATAAATCGTTGTATGAATGCTGTAATGTTTAAATAATTTTCCATTAAAAACGTGCAAATGTCATGTGACCATCAGGAAAAACGCAGCATCTCATTTCTTACAGGACTCGTTCTCTGTTCTCCCGAGTTCGTTCTTCCGAGGACACCTGGCAAGACCGGTCTCCACAAGAACGTAAGTCCGTTCTCTGCGTTCTTGGAATTGAGAAACAGCCATGGAAAATGTGCAGAGCTGGTGGTCCTCCAGGAATGTGAATATTGCTCTAATGCATCTTGCACATGCTAAAAACATCCAAACTTTAATAATTATTTTGTTTACTGACAAGATGTTTCTGACCCAAGACCTCAAATCTGAAGAGTAATTACCTGAAATACAGCCGGATTTGTTCTCTACGCATTTATTCCCCTTTCTAGTTGGTGTAAACAGGAACTGGGCAGAGAGAGCCTCGTGGTCAGAGTACGGAAACGGCTGTCCAGGAACAGGACCCTTAGTAGTGGACAAAGACTCACAGCTCACATCCACTTCCCCTGATCCCTGTTTACACAAACAACACTGTTAGCATTCATGTGCACAAAAGAAAGCTATAGTTAGATTTTACTCATGTCTGCAAGATTTTTATGCCAAAGGCTACTTTGGCTTGAGGTTTGCTCAACTCACTAAACCAGAGTAGAAGAAGATGGGGGATGAGCCTATAGAAACACCATTCACATTGTAGACATAGCTGCTGAATCAGAAAGAGCTTCATTGACAAGTTTGTTTACATGTGTGAGGAATATGTCTTGGTGCAGAAAGTGCAGGAATACACATAATTAAGGAAATAAGTAAAAGAAAATGTACATGCAACTGGTTGTTGTCACAGAATAAAGCCAGTAGTGGTTGTTATAAGACTGAAAAAAAAACTGGACAAAAAACTAACAAACAAACAGCTGGATGTACATTATCCTGCTTATTACACAGCTTCTTGCCACAAAACTAAATAATTAAAACATTGATCTGAGATGTTTACAAGTTTAATAGCATTTTAATAAAAAAACGATCATAAAAATAAACATATATAAAATAAATAAATAAAAAATATCTTAAAAAATATACATCTTAAACAGCTGGATACATTATTATTATTCAGTCAAAAAATTAAATATTCTGTAACAAGAGGATTCAGAGTACTCGGATGAGCCAGTCATTATTGCGAAATAACATGCTTTTGAATGTTGCGACTGACCAATCAGAATCAAGTATTTTAGAGAGCCGTGTAATCAAATTTGATAAAACAAATAGACAACAAATTTAAAAACTAATTGTGATAAACAAAGAGAAAATAATTTGAATGTGCAAATGTGGTATTTACAGATGAAAATCTTACAAATAAAACAAATAGACAATAAATATAAAAGAAATTGTCATAAAAACAGACAATAAATGACTAAAAGAGGTGATAATTGCACAAATGTGGTATTTGCATCTGAAAACCCTACAAATACAACAAATATAAAGAAAAATAAAGACAATAAATATGAAAAAAGAAATGGTGATAAAAATAAAGATAAAAACATTTGAATGTGCGAATGTGGTATTTACAGATGAAAATCAAACAAATCAAAAATCTAAATACAAATAAAACAAATAAACAATAAATACGGAAAAAGGTGATAAAAAGAGAAAAAAATTGAATGCACAAATGTGTTTCCAGCTGAAAACCTTACAGATTAAACAAATAGACAACAAATATGAAAAAAGAAATGGTGATATAAAAAGAGAAATGAATTTTATTGTGAAAATGTGTTACTTACAGATGAAAATCAGCTAAAAACATTACTAATATATAAAAATTACTGATATATATAAAAATATAGAGAAAAAAAATGTATGCACAAATGTCATTCAACCGCACTAGTCAAGACCGTGTGCCAACGTGAAGATGCTGGACTTTAGCGCTATGTATGGGTGTAGTACATACATAGTACATACATACTACATGATACTACATAATACTCTGTTTGTTAGTGAGCAAACAAAGAAAACAAAGCATAAAGGCAGAACATTTCATAGGTAAGATTTCGTTTTTATGAACTTTTGTGCTCAACAAGTCATGTTATTGATGATAATACAGACACTGCATTCACCATATGGCAAAGAAGCACCAACTTGCACTAAATACTGGGCTTATGCTAGTTTTGTTGAATAAAATCAGCAAACAATGCAAAAGAAATATGATGAGATTCTGCGGTGCCAGAAACTTGTATTATTGTCAGCTAAGTGAACGAGTCGTTCATAACAGAGATTCATTCACAAACTAATTGCTCCCTCCGTCAGACTGAGAAGTGAAAGCAGGAGGACATGGATTAGATCCAATCTAACAGGAGGGAGGATAATACATTTCCATGCACATAAACACACACTCTTTGTCAGCAATGCCTGTGCGGTCACTGATCCATTAATCTAGAAAAGGGATGCAAAATTATAATTTTTGTAATCAAAAAAAATTGCATACTGACCACCGGGAAAACTCCTGATCATAGATATACGTGTATATGTGTATATGTCTGGCTCTGGGTGGCCACAGTCCTCCACTGCAGCTTGGTCTAGCATTCATTTCAAAGGAGCGCTACCCTGTACTAAAATGGCGGCTCTATTGACGCATTCCTTCCAATAGACAACAACAGGGCAGGCGACATCTAATGTAAATATCTATGGGTGATTCTAAGCTCTTTGATTTTAGTCTGCCGCCCCATCTCTTGCTCGCCACTTATGTGCAGGTAAAACAAGACTGCGCCTGTAAACACAGCGCCCTCTTTGTTTAAAACATGTATCGTGATTCATTTAACATTTCTAGGGGTTTGAATCGTCATATATTTGAATCGATTTTCAACCAATTCACAGTGAACCGTTATAACACTACATACCAGAGAAAAGGTTTATCAAATAAAAATGTTTTATAGAGTTTAGTCAGACAGACAGACAGGCAGATGCTACATGGTTGCTGGCTAATATGAAACTTTACCTTAAACATGATATAGTCGATCCGGATCCCTCCCCCAAATGGAGTGAGTCCATCCGCGTGTGTGAACGGGTTTTTAGATATATGAGTGAATCCTCCTTCACACCCCTTGTAATAATAACAGGCAGATGACTTCATAAACAATAACTTAGACACTGCACCATTGCACACGTTACAAGACTTCAGGTTACTCACATCAAATGCAGCAGCCTCAGTGAAGCTGTCCTGCAGTCCGGTGTAGTTTCTCAGCAGTCTGGTGCCCAGATCATCCGGATGCGTGTTCAGATCTCCACCCAGAATCACCACGTCTGCTCCAGCGCTAGTGTGCCTTAAGAGAAAAAAAAAATCAGATGAAGCATTAAAGATATACTGAACATTATTTCAAAGCTAGCTCTTGACCGCAATGGCGAACTAAGGCAGAGATCAGACCGAACGTGCTTCTTGCTTTGAGAGGCGACTTTTTAAAATGGTTTACTAATGGCCATGAGGGTTTTGCATGCTGCTTAGGGGCTGTTCACACATAATGCATTTTTCCTCTCCAACATGGCACTTTTCTATTGTTTTCCAATGTAAACATGCACTGAACTGACGTGTTTGAATGTTATATTTGCGCCTCGCAACTTTTAAAGTGTTGCGCACGTGAGCGTCTGGTTTTTTTTTTAGACGCTGCGTCAAGTTAAGAGGTCTTTAACTTTCACATGCAGCGCAGCTTATTACGGTCAGGTCTAAAAGCAGTGGACCAATCAGAGGAGACTGGAGGCGGGGCAACTGTTCTGCTCTTGTGTTTGTAGTACAAAGTTGACATGACAATGTTTTATTTAACATTATATCATGGCGGAGGAGGCGCTCATTGTAGCTTTGTCCAGATATCCTGAGCTGTGTGATGCATCTTCAAGTGCTTATGCTAACATATTTTTTTCCTATTTCTGATGGGTACGTTTATGTTGTTATTACATCACGATTATAATACTGCATCAAGTGGACCTCACGCTGTTTTTAAACATATTGGAGCGCCACGTCATGCGTTTTTAGAAGCAAAGATGCATTTGGTGTGAACGAGCCCTTATGCACTTCTCGTTTTAACCGCCTGCTGTGGCTCACATTTGTCGTTGCATGCTGTGCATCTGCAGTTAGAAAAAAAAAAAAAGTACACCCTGAGCGGAAAAATTATGCTTTGTCAGTCGCTTCTTTTTCATTGTCTAATCAAATGAAAGCAGAGGCGGGTTTCCTTTGAGGTTGAGCAGTGTTTGTGTGGTCAAGACGACTACGGAGACTTTTAAAGATGAAGGAGAGACTAGTGGTCACTGTTTTGGGTTGTCTGGAGCTGAATGACTTCTTTCTGAGAGTCTCATAGACCCAAACCTTCATTTTTTTTCTGTTGTGAAATGGTACACCTCTCACTCTCTATCAAGGACAAAGCAAGCGCTCTCTGTCTGTTCATTCTTTAATGCTTTGCAGTTTCTGCTAATATTACAATTGTATATCAACAGCAGCGCTCAAACACAATATGTAGCTGATTTAATGCACAGCACACTTCTTTTTTTCTTGTCAGCAAGAAACTCTCAAAACAGAAAAGTGTGTTCGGTGTGAACGGCCTCTAAGTCCCAAACAAGCGGCACCCTCCAGCTCTCCCTCGTGAAGCCAATATGGAAGTAACTGAAAGTGCAATACATCGACTTGCCTTTAGGGGCTGGCTCTAGAAACTCCAGATATTCACTGACTGCAATGGTAAATTGGCCTATTTTACAGCTGATAAAAACATGTTTACAGCCTGGTACCCTTCATGACAACTGTGAGTAGGTGAATTTTTTTCTCTGCTTTTTTAAGGGCGTGGCCACTTGAGTGACAGCTAGGTCTCGCTGGTTGCATTCATCACCTCAGCTGATTAGCCTCTGAACTCGGCATACACATCGTATTTTTGTTTTGTTTTATGTGGCTTTACGCGGTCAGTTGCCTTTTGAAATTATTTCTTACATATATCAGATAATATGCATGCTGTGTGCACTTAATTGAACTCACAAACCGTTCAAGTGACTTCCATATATTTCCATTGAAATTATATACTTATATACCATCTCTATAAATGTATTTGTTTTATAATTTTCTTTAGACCTGTAATGGACTCTAGAATTTGACAGATTGATTAGCTGTAGACTATCGAACAGTCATCTGAAACGTTGTCATACAGTGTTATGCCTGGATTTCATAAATAGCCTTGCATTTACTAACACAGACGATATTTGAAGTATTTGGGAGTTATTCGTGTTTTCCTCCTGTAGATCACGTCATATAAACAATACTAAGTGGCTTAATGTATTAAAACAGTGCCCTTATTTGGTCACCCCCGGTTGGTGCGATGACACGCTAACAAAATGGCGACAGATGGCCAAGCCTACTTGTAGCTACATTTGCGCTCTTCAGAAACCTATGGGTGTCTTTGATACAGTCTATGGTCCCAAAACACACTTTGCAGTCTATTAGCAGTAAGGAGTGTGTCTTTAAATAATAGTGGCGGAATCAAACAGGGGTGTGGCCTTGCTGTGTTATGAATTTGTTTGTTTTGATGCTTTGAAATATCAACATCATTTGACAAAATTTGCTTAGTGCGCATTAAGCAGAGTGCTAAAATCTTAGCATCTAAAGCTAAAAAAATTTTTTGTTTATAGCGCTTTTGAGTTTAATGAAAACATATCATAAATACAATGTATTATTATTATTATTTTCATTATTATTATAATAGTATGTTTTCAACATGGATCTGTTGCAATGTTATGAACTTTTGCAAAGAGGCTGTAAAAAAAACGTTTATGTCTTGAAACTTTTAAAGTCTTAAAAATAAACCTGTAGACATGGATAAAAAAAATTAATTAATTAAAAAGAGAGACTTTTGGCACCTTATAAACTGTTGCAACTCCCAGGCTTGAACCACTCGGTGGGGGAGATACGAATCTTTCTCTCTGCAATATTCTGCATGTAGCTGTGGAGACAAGAAAAAAAACTTTCAGAAACCACCAACTAAAATGTCATTCAGTGTAATAATAGTTTATGTAGTAAAATAATATGGCACAAGTGACATATTAAAAGACTCTATTAAGGTTCACATGCTGGCCTTACAATACGCATTAAATGTCATTTTAAATTTTTTTACTTCTCCACTATTCTTTAAACCACTAGTTTTTAGATTTGTCAGCAAGTTGTTTAATCATTTAAAATAAACAAAAATGTATTAAGGTTCATTATTTTATATATCTCAATACGTTAATTTTTAGTGAACGTGTTTTAAACACATTTTTTCATCCATATTTTGACATTTTATCTTCACAAAAGTTATTTGAAACATTCCTTTAATATGTTTTCTAAGTATACATATAATAAAATATGTAAACCTAATTTGATGTTTACACCAAAACGGAACATCTCGCTTGAAATCAAATACATTGCTGTTTGTATTAATCACTAGAAATTAAACATTTAATTGGAAAAATACTGAAAAAACTATTAAAAAAATTAATTAAAATTGAAATTAAATTGAAATCTAAATAAAAAGAAAATAAAAGCAAATAAAAAAACACACAAATCCTGAAATTCAATTGAAATCTAAATAAAAAGAAAATAAAAGCAAATAAAAAACACACAAATCACAAAATTTAATTTAAATCTAAATAAAAAGAAAATAAAAGCAAATAAAAAACACACAAATCCTGAAATTAAATTGAAATCTAAATAAAAAGAAAAGATAAAAGCAAAAAAATAAACAATTCATAAAATTTAATTGAAAACTAAAACTAAAATAAAGGCTCTTTCGAAATATCAGTAACTTACATGAGTTACAAAGACATGAACCTTCAGCCCACTGATGTTCAGCAGGACCTTCCCCACAGCTTTACCACCAAACCAGTCGCCATGCTGAGCCTGATATAAGAACAGATCATTAACAAGTTATCAGATCAACCTATCAGATCTGACAGTGAAAGAGGAAACTCAAGCCACATTAAGCTGATTTACAACACGTCTGTAACAGATGTACTCTTTACAGGTGGCTGTTAGTGAATCTGCACAATAAAATACTGTTTAAAGACCATAAAGGTTTTTATGATGGCTCAGTTTTCATTTACAAAACGTTCTATGATGTGGACGTGATCTTATTTTTATATACAGTACAGTCAAAATTATCTGCCCTTCTGTGAATTTTGTTTTTCAAATATTTCCTAAATGATGTTTAACAGAACAAGGAAATTTTCACAGTATTTCCTTTAATATTTTTTCTTCTGGAGAAAGTCTTATTTGTTTTATTTCAGTAAAAATAAAAGCAGTTTTTAATCAATAAGGGCAATACATTTTTTTCAATTGTCTACAGAACAAAACAGTGGCTACGTTTACAGGGACATCAGTAATAGAATTATTTGTCTTAATCTGAATAAGACAATAATATGATTAAGGTGTTTACATGAGTCACTTGTTGAATGTTCCTTTCATGATCCCGTTTTACATGTTATATGACATGATTCGATTATTGCGTCACCGCGCTATCCACGTTTTCTCTGGAGTTTCATGTAATTTCCTGTGTTTCATTTTTAATTTGTCAACTTTAACTGCAGTTTGGCACTTTCACTTTCATTCGGGAATATTTCATGCATGCCCACCGTGACAAACGAGGTATTGGATGCGAGTATGAACTGCTGAAACAGTGTTGTTTTAATAGAATTTGATACCGCACGCCGC
>CAIGQZ010032248.1:3956003-3974977 GCA_903798205.1 Danio tinwini | reverse complement strand
ATCTATCTATCTATCTATCTATCTATCTATCTATCTATCTATCTATCTAAGTACTAGTATCTAATGAATAAGTACTAGTACCTTTTAAATAGATACGAGTATCTAATGAATAAGTACCAGTAACTAATAAAAAAGAACCAGTGTCTAATAAGTAAACACTAGTATATTTTTTTTATAAAGCACTAGTATCTAAACTAAAGAATAGGCACTAGTATCTAATGAATAAGCACTAGTATGTAATGAATAAGTTCTAGAACTTAATGAAAAAGTTATTTGTATCTAAAAAATAAGCACTATTTAATAAGTAACATGAAAATAGCTACTAGTACGGGTTATTAATTAAATGTTAAAACGGCTTGCCATAGTTAGAGATGATTTCATAGATTGTGTAAATACTTAAATACAAATACACTTACCCGACATTTTATTATACACACAGATATCAGTACACTATATACTGTTTGACTGCAGGTTAACTATACAATTAATGTTGGTAATATTGGTTTCATATCCACACATTCGTACATTCTTAATAATATACATTCAGAAATTTATTCTTTGCAAATTCTAGCAAATTAGCAGCCAATGACATTGATCATAGTCAATAAAATAGTGCTAATGTTATTTTCAAGTCATAATACATGTGATGTCAGACCTAATATTCAAAGTACTCATGGTAAACAATATAGAAAGCATGCCACAAGCTGTAAATGAATTAATGTGCGCATATAAAACCAACTTTACCTCAGTAACTATGTATATTGTCTCCACCTTATACATAACACCAAGAAAGGTCTATACACTTCTTTGTAAAGCTACTTAAGCCATTAATTATTGTTAAAACCGCTATACAAACAAACTTAAATAGTATAAAAGCCTACCTTTAGTTGAATTAATGTTTCTCCAAGTGAGCAACAATCGCTGTTATAAACAATCTTTCCTGAGTTCGGTGTGTCTCATATCCTGTCCATCGGTTTTTCTATTCATCTATGGCCAGGCCGCTAGTTACTTCCTCATCGGATGTCGACGCTAAAAAGTAATTTCAGCTAACTGTAAACTTTTAATTTGTAATATGATCAAGCGTATTGATCTTACAAGAGGTGAGCAGCACTAAATAAAGCGTCTTTCTCCTTGTTACTGACACTCGAGTTTGTATCGCGCGTAAAGACAACCTCCATTGTGCAATATAACGTTAAAACAACTTTCGTTTAACTTCATACAGCCGCTGATTTGATGTAAATTTTAAGTTGTCAAACGTGAGTGCGCCTGGCGCTGACGTTATGACGTAACGACGTCGTTATTGAGAGCCACGTTGATTGGAATGCTGGGAAAATGAGTTTCTTACAAAGATCTGATGAAAATAACATATAAAGTGCGTTTTCTATATAGATCAGTGGTTTCTTACTTCTTCGAAGGGGCTATATGCACACGGACTTTTAATTTTCAGCCAGCCAGCCTCAGCGCTTCCGGTGAACTATCTTTCCATCATAAAATGTCAGGTTTAAGGTCTGATCAGTGATCTTCGCTGCCTGATTGATATAGGATATGAAGTGGGTCTCAGCCCAGACAAAAAGCACTGCATTAAATTCCATTTTCCCCTGCCACAGTTTGTTTTACCTCAGTATTTTCAATGGAGTTTCTGCGCTAGCCTGCTGATCCTGACTGCGCTAACTGTTACAGTCTTTCATCTCATTTTACCTTTGAACAAATAAATGAAGGCTTACGTCCATTTAACTAAGCCCCGGATTTACAAACAAGGTTTAAGGCTAGTTTTGGATTAAATTGCATGTTTAAGCTCTCTCAACTGAAAATACTTGAGATGTCTTAAAATATGACAGTCATTTTTTTGTCTCCGATGCACACCAGTAATGCATTTTTTAAGGCCATTTTTATAAATGTGGCTTAAATAGTCTAATTTAACTAAGGTTTATTCCTGGCTTAAGCTAAACCTGGTTTGAGAAACTGGGCCTAAATGTATTTCAATTACATCACAACATCGATGCTGTAAAAGGAACCTTGTGAAATTAAAATAGTCACATTAAGCTTTCACCGGAAGTTTATCATCGGCTGAAAAACACTAGCTAGCGCATTTTACAGCGGCTGGCATCCATGTGAGTTTCTTAGAAAAGACGTGTCTTTATTATTGTCAGCTAGGGACATTTTACCCACCCAGTCACTGTCTAATTTCAATGAAATAGCTGACAAATAATTAGTTGGATGTTTCCCGTTATTTTCTTAGCGCATATCAGAATGGACCAATCACAGGCGTTGGGGAATAATGGCGATTAGACGATATATAAATAATAAAATATAAAACTATAATATAAATAATAATATTTATTTTATATAAATTTTCTGTGGAGGACTTGGATTTTGTGTTGAATAGACAAACAATTGGAATCAATGCATTTAGCTAAAAGTGAGTAAAATAGCTGTAAATAAATCAAATTGCATTGTATCTACACTCGCCGGCCACTTTATTAGGTACACCTGTCCAACTGCTCGTTAACCCAAATTTCTAATCAGCCAATCACGTCAGCAATTCAGTGCATTTAGGCATGTAGACATGGTCAAGACGATCTGCTGCAGTTCAAACCGAGCATCAGAATGGGGAAGAAAGGTGATTTAAGTGACTTTGAATGTGGCATGGTTGTTGGTGCCAGACGAGCTGGTCTGAGTATTTCAGAAACTGCTGATCTACTGGGATTTTCACACACAACCATCTCTAGGGTTTACAGAGAATGATCTGACAATGAGAAGATATCCAGTGAGCGGCAGTTCTGTGCAAATGCCTTGTTGATGCCAGAGGTCAGAGGACAATGGCCAGACTGGTTCCAGCTGATAGAAAAGCAACAATAACTTAAATAAGCACTCGTTACAACCGAAGTCTGCAGAAGAGCATTTCTGAACGCACAACACGTCCAACCTTGAGGCAGATGGGCTACAGCAGCAGAGGACTACACCGGGTGCCACTCCTGTCAACTAAGAACAGGAAACTGAGACTACAATTCACACAAACTCACTAAAATTGAACAATAGAAGATTGGAAAAACGCTGCCTGGTCTGATGAGTCTCAATCTTTGCTATGACATTCGGATGATAGGGTCAGAATTTGGCATCAACAATATGAAAGCATGGATCCATCCTGTTTTGTATCAACAGTTCAGGCTGGTGGTGGTGTAATGGTGTGGGGGATATTTTCTAGGCACACTTTGGGCCCATTAGTAGCAATTGAGCATCGCGTCAACGAGTATTGTTGCTGACCATGTCCTTCCCTTTATGACCACAGTGTACCCATCTTCTAATGGCTACTTCCAGCAGGATAACACACCATGTCAAAGCGTGAATCATCTCAGACTGGATTCTTGGACATGACAATGAGTTCACTGTACTCAAATGGCCTCCACAGTCACCAGAGCTCAATCCAATACAGCACCTTTGGGATATGGTGGAACAAGAGATTTGCATCATGGATGTGCAGCTGACAAATCTGCAGCAACTGCATGATGCTATCATGTCAATATGGAGCAAAATTTCTGAGGAATATTTCCAGTATCTTGTTGAATCTATGCCATGAAGTATTAAGGCAGTTCTGAAGGCAAAAGAGGGTCCAACCCAGTACAAGTAAGGTGAATCTAATAAAGTGGCCGGTGAGTGTATATTAAATCCGGTGAATGTATATTAAATTGGTGCCATATAGCTAAAGGTTCTTATACTACAAGCCTGTTAAATCTGATGAAAATTCAAAGGCATGCAGTTATTTAAAGATAAATGTACACTGAAGTAGTTCCGGCAGGTTTTGAGTGCAATACAGCTCCATATCCCTACGCTTATAATTTAAGTTATTTCATAGCTACAACATTTAGAAATCCTGTCAAAACACAACAGAAGGCTTTGGATGAGATGTGTAGAAAACAAGGAGCAGTTTAAGGACAAAACCTAACAAATGTCTTAAATACAACATCTGAACAGTGGAGTTAGGTGTGGAAACCATAGTCTAACACACTGGCGCAGTGGATAGCATAATCGCCTCAAAGCAAGGTCAGTTGGCGTTCCTGTGTGGAGTTTGCATGTTCTCCCCGTGTTTGCATGGGTTTCCTCCAGTTTCCCCGACAAATCCAAATACATGTGGTATAGAGTAGGCGAGTTGGGTAGGTTAAATTGTCCATAGTGCATGTGTGTGGATGAGTGTGTATGGATGTTTTCCCAGTGGCGGGTTGCAGCTGGAAGGGCATCCACTGCATAAAACATATGCTGGATTAGTTGGCAGTTCATTCTGCTGTGGCGACCCCAGATTAATAAAGGGACTAAGCTGAAAACAAAATGAATGAATCAATGAATGAATTATTAGAAGATAACGCACATTCTTTAAGAGTTATTAAGCCGAATAAAAATGTTAACAAAGTTGTAAGTGTGTTTTAAGAAATACGGTCCAAGGAGACCCATGCCATTTTATTGGTATTGCTATACATTGTTTTTGAATATATTGTACAAACCCCTAACATTGAAGATATTTGATACATAACTGCAATGCACAACAGGTAACCAAGGCCACGACGAACTGTTAAAAACAGCAGGAAGCCTTTTGCCAACACCACTTCGATTATGGCATAAAAAAAAAAACACACACACACACTCAATTTTCAACAAATGCATACAGCATCAGTTGAAAGTCAAAGAGCAAACATAAAATTAATATTTATAATAACAATAATTATAAAAAGGAAACAAAATAAAAGCTTGTCAGAAAAAAACTAATTACAATTGAGGAAACTGTCGTCGGTGAAGTTCAAACATTAAGGCTGTACCAATATACATTTTAAGATGTACCCAAGAATTAGCAGTACCTTCAAAAACTGATCTAGACATAAAATGCTATCTAAAAACCATCCCAAGAGCACTTTCTATTGAGGCTGGATTGTTTTACATTTTTAAAGGGACAAAAAAAATGCTACGTGGCTTCATTAAGGAAAGGCTGAAACGTTGAATTGCGTGAAAAAATCTAGTTTTTAACCCTTAATAGGGAGAAATATAGATTTTTTTTTCAGTAGTAGCAGTGTCAGCACTGTTAATATGGCATAATTCTTTAAAGCAATTAAAAGCATGTAAAGTCGAAAATCTGGTGCATTCATATTATCAAAAATTGAAGATGCACAAACCAAACCCATAGGAATTATACAAGTTGTGCTGACAAACACTGATTTTTTTTTCCCTTTTACACCAGGAATACTACAAAGAAAAGGCTGAAGGATCTGATTTGTAGAAAGAGTGCTTGTGAAAGTGAATAATTAAATAAAATGGAAATGCAAAGATTTAAAGCACCAGAGATTGTGGCAGTAATGCAATTAAAAAGACAAAGCTCTACTGAGGTATTGTTCCAGGGTTAAAGGTTAAAAGAAATCTCGATGGGCAACATGCATGCGTGAAGTCATGTTTCTGAGACATTCGGCCTGATAGACTAACAATCAAGCGTGAATTTGACCTTTCCTCAGTTCAAAAGCTTGTATGAACAGCAGAGTTTTGTCACGTTGTAGCATAAAGAATTGTTCACTCTATTCCTACTATTTTACGCCAAGAGGTAGTCGAAAGGCACTTCAGAGTATCAATAGTTTTGTGAAGAAAGGCACTCACATTTGGGTCAAAGCTCAAAGTCCTTTAGTACCTGCTGAACAGTTTCTGACGCCTTTTCTGTTGTTCGAAAGGCAGGAACGTTAGCAACATCTGCAAAACTGAAATCTTGTGTTTGTCGGGTTAATATAAGTAAGAATAAGCCTTAAATGTAACTGCGGTGTTTTTCAGTAGGTCTGTCCTTTAATAATATAAACCTAAACTCTCCGCTGGCCAGCCTGGTCCTCATTTACAAACCGGATGAATCTCACAAATATCTGCTGATGATGGATTTCACCCCTAAATTAAAAGAAAAAATATTTTTATACGATTTCTTTCTGCAAATAAAAATGTATTAAGGAGAAACTGCATCAAGAAAATCTCTTTTAAATTAATAATTGTATTATACTTATTAATTATTTACCACTTATTACTGTAAAAAATGTACATTTTATTGTAAAAAAAAAAATAAATCACTTCATTATTAATTATTTTCTTTTGTATATTTTATATCATCATCACCTTTAAAAACGAGAGTAAAATTTGTCTT
This sequence comes from Danio tinwini, assembly GCA_903798205.1. Taxonomy (NCBI): domain Eukaryota; kingdom Metazoa; phylum Chordata; class Actinopteri; order Cypriniformes; family Danionidae; genus Danio; species Danio tinwini. The sequence goes on along the minus strand of CAIGQZ010032248.1, from coordinate 3,968,820 downwards.
ATTATGGGTAGTCAACATCATTCATTAAAATGAATGTAAAACAGGCATAAAAAGAGCCTTCATTTATTCTGTTTGTAAATTTTGCGTAAAGAAAATACTTATTTTTTTAAATTATTTGTTAATTTTTCTAATTATATTAAGACTAATAAGCATTTTCTTCTCAATTCTTATTACTGTAAACAATGCATTATGTTAGCGTTGCCTTTAACTGTATTTTTTTTGCTAATTTTAATAAAATAAATGCATTTTATATTTGGTTTCACATCAGTTTTAAAATAAAATAACAACTGGCTGGCGTTTAACATTATGCATTTAAAAATAAATGTAGATCAGACTTATTTAATAGTGGTAACACTTTATAATAATAACTGCACGCTATGAATCATTTATTAAGCATTAGCAAATAGTGAATTCATTATCTGTTAAGTGTTAACTCTCCATTAATAGTTAGCAGTTTATAACTGAAGATACAAATACTCTATTCCTGACTTACAAGCACATTTATAATATGCTTAATAATTGTGTTTTCATACTATAATTATTTATTTTTCATTGCTAAATGAAGTATTGCATCATTTACAAACCAGTTATTTGAGAGAAGACGCTGGTTTTTAAAGATCATTCAGAATGCACAAGTAAATGATCAAAAAACTATTCAAATCAACATTTATATATTTTATTATTCAGGCGTATACTAATAGTTAATTTGTATGTTAATACATGCTTTATTAACTCAACTTCCTCCAGTTTTGTGACCTGATCTAAAGTGAGGACTATTCATGCTTTATAAATCCCTCATAAATGACAATTAAAGGCTCAGTTATATTCAAAACAGGAAAACAGGAATTGTTTTTATTTATTTGAAGATACACAAAGAAAACTGTATCAAATGAAAAATACTAACATAAAAATACGAACCTAAAAAAATGACCGTGCAGTTTAAACATTGATATATTGGATCATAATATATTGTTCAATCATTATATTGTTGTTGTTTTATCCAATTTTATGTCGTATTTTGACAGTTATTCAACAATGTTTAAAGTTTACAGTAATTTCACTTTTTAGGTAGGATTGCAAAGATGTATTGTTCATTTGATACTGAGCCTTTAATTGTCATTTATAAGGGATTTACAAAGCATAAATAGTCCTCACTTTAGATTAGATCACAAAACTAGATGAAGCTGAGTTATAAAAGCATTTATTAGCATACAAATTAACTATTAGTATATGCCTGAATAATAATAATATATTAATGTTGATTTGAATAGTTTAATAATCCTTCATAACTCATTCCGAATGATCTTAGAAACCAACTACTCTTAAATACAAATGGTTTGTAAATAATGCAATACTAAATTTAGTCATGAAAAATTAACAGTAACAAAAGTACAATTATTAAGCATATTATAAATGTGCGTTAAGTCAGGAATAGAGCATTTGTATCTGCAGTTATAAACTGCTTACTAACAAAGTATATATTATACATATATTAATGAAGAGTTAATGCTTAAATAATAAATTTACTATTTGCTAATGCTTAATAGATGATTCATAGTGTGTAATAAAGTGTTATCGCATTTTCAATTCTTATTACTGTAAAAATGCATTGTGTTTGCATTGCCCTTCAGTTTGAAAATAAGATAGCTGCCTGGTGTTTAACATCATGCATGAAAATAAACAAAAAACAGACTTATTAAATAGTTTTTTATTTCTTATTACTGTCAAAAAATATATCATTTTAGCATTGCTTTTTATTTTATTTTTTAACAAATTTAAATGTATTGTTATTTGGTTTTACATCAGTTTTAAAGTCAAAACAACAACTGCCTGGTGTTTAATATTATGCCTTAAAATAAATGTAGAACAGACTTATTAAATAGCTTTTAATTTCTTATTACCTGATTCTTATTACTTGACTAATTATTGATTTTTCTAACTATATTAATGACTAATAAGCAGTTTTTTTTTCTTAATTTATTTTTACTGTAAATAATGCATCCTGCTAGCATTGCCATTTGTTTTATTTTATTTTTTGCCAATTTTAATAAAAAATAATAATTTTACATTAGTTTTAATGTCAAAATAACTGTCTGGTGTTTAACATTATGCATAAAAAATAAATGTTAAACAGATTATAAATCAGCTTTTAATTTCTTTATGTAAAATAAGCATACTGTATAATTATTCTTTTGATTTCAGGGGTAAAATTAGATTTTTCCGAGATTCACCCTTATATAACTGTAAAATGCTGCATGCGCTGCATATAAACAGCACACATTGTCATTTTCATGACGTTCTCTTCCATCAACACCTTCACATTCCCTCTGTGGAAACACAACAAAGCTTAAAAACATCTACCATTTCTGTATATGCAACAAAACCAACATGACCCATTTTGTATTTAAGGCATTTAGAAACAAATACAAAACAAAACGTTCTTTTCTTTTAAAACAGAGTAATACTATATCTTTTTACGTCTTCAAAGACTTAAATTCGGCACCAGGATCAGAACATTTGGTATTTTTTTGTAACATTTTGGCGTTTTCCTCCGATGTTTGGACAATTTGGCGTCTGTGCAAAGCAACAGGAGTCTGTTGACCGTTGCGCCGCTAGTCCTTGATGAGCCTATAGACGTGGTATTGTGCCCCATGTTCACTCGTCGACACTTCAAATACAAACGCTATACACAGTAGAGTCTCCTGGGTTTCCCTGTTGGTCACCACCTGAAGAGAGGGACAAATATTACTTTTTTTATTGTTTCAAAACAAAGAAATATGGCATGTAAGAAAAAAAAGAAAAGAAAAAAAAATATATATATATTTTTTTTTTTTCTCAATTAATTGCCAAATTAATGATACATCTCTGTTAGGAATCATATTAATTGTCTTATATAGTACTTTTCATTTCTTACTAAATTAAACATCTACAGTGGCTTGCAAAAGTATTCATACCCCTTGAACTTTCTCACATTATGACCACAAACATAAATATATTTTATTGTAATGTAACGTGAAAGACCAAAACAAAGTGACATACAATTGTGAAATAGAAAGAAAATTATACATGAGCTATTATTATTTTTTTACAAATAAAAAACTGAAAAGTGCAGTGTGCAAAAGTATGAATCATTACTTTGAGGAATCCCTTTTTGCAGCAATTACAGCTGCAAGTCTTTTGGGGTATGTCTCTACCAGCTTTGCACATATGGAGAGTGAAAACTTTGCCCGTTGCAAAACAATTCAAGCGGAGTCAGATTTGATGGAGAGTGTTTGTGAACAGCAGTTTTCAGATCTTGCCACAGATTCTCAATTGAATTTAGGTTTGGATTTTGACTAGGCCATTCCAACACATGAATACGGTTCATTTAAAACCATTCTATTGTAGCCTTGGCTTTATGTTTAATGTCGTTGTCCTGTTGGAAAGTGAATCTCCACCCCAGTCTCAAGTGTTTTGCAGACTCCAACAGGTTTTCTTCCAAGATTGCTCTGTATTTGGTTCCATCCATCTTCCCATAAACACTGACCATCTTCCCTATCCCTGCTGAAGAGAAGCAGTCCCACAGCCTGATGCTGCCACCACCATTTTGACAGTGGGTATGCCATGTTCAGAATGATGTACAGTGTTAGGTTTCCGCCACACATAGCGTTCTCATCTGACCAGAGCACCTTCTTCCACACATTTGCTGGGTCACTCACAGGGCTTCTGGCAAACTGCAAACGGAACCTTTTGTGGTTTTCTTTTAACAATGGCTTTCTTCTTGCCACTCTTCCATAAAGCCCAGATTTGTGCAGTGCACGACTGATAGTTGTCCTATGGACAGATTCCCCCAACTGAGCTGTAGATCTCTGCAGTTCATCCAGAGTCGCCATGGGCCTCTTGGCTGCATATCTGATCAGTGCTCTTCTTGTTCAGCCTGTTAGTTTAGGTGGACAAGGTAGGTTTGCAGTTGTGCCATACTCCATCCATTTGGGGATGATGGACTGAACAGTGGTCCGTGAGACGTTCAAAGCTTGGGAAATATTTTTATAGCCTAACCCTGCTTTAAATTTCTCCACAACTTTATCACTGACCTGTCTGGTGTGTTCCTTGGACTTCATGATGCTGTTTGCTCCCCAATATTCTTCTAACAAACCACAGAGGCTGTCACAGATTAGCTGTATTTGTACTAAGATTAAATTATACACATGTGGACTCTATTTAGTCATTAGGTCAACATTCGATCAGTTAGTAATCCTTAGGCAATTGGATGCACTCAGATAAAAGGGGGCTAAATACTTTTGCACACTGCACTTTTCAGTTTTTTAATTGTAAAAAATATATATATTGAGCTTCTGTATAATTTTCTTTCTACTTCACAATTGTATGCCACTTTGTTTTGGTCTTTTACATTACATTCCAATAAAATATATTTAGGGACAGAGCACCCAAACGGTGCGTAGACCCTATTGGAATTGCTCCTATTGGAATCAGAAACCTTCTTAATGAATGAATCGCAATTTTGAGGGTCTAAACATGCCTGAAAACTCACAAAACTTTGCACACGCCCCAGAAGTGCCGAAAATTTACGTTTGTTATATGTTTTAAAAGTGGGTGTGTCAAAATGACTCAACATCGCCACCTATGCACGTTTGACACACTGGCCCCCGAGCTACGATTCACACACACATACGAAAATTGGCACACACATCAAACATGCCAATACTTACAAAAAAGTCTCTTGAAGCGAAATCTCAAACCAAACAGGAAGTCAGATTTTTTTTTACTTCCGATGCAGTTTTTGCCATTTCCAGGCGTTGTATTTTAACGAACTCTTCCTAGGGATTTTATCAGATCAACATCAATATTGGGTATTGTCATCAATGTTAAATTATGAAGAGCTAGAGTTTACGTCTAGAGTGTACATGGTGGCCTCTCAAACTTTGATTCGCCACGAAACAGGAAGTTGTTATATCTCAGGCATACATTGTCTGATCTGCCTCAAGATTCACATGTTTGATAACAGTCCTGACCTGAACAGGTCTACATGCCAATATCCAGTTACAGTTATAGCGCCACCTGCTGGCAACAGGAAATTTGACAGTGTAACAAACTCCTCCTACGAATTTTATCACATCGAATCCATATTTCATTAGTTTAGTCCAAAGGCCTTTGTGATGTTAAAATGCGAAGATCTAGCATTTTCGCCAAAGGACGTGTCTGTGGCGTACTGACAAAGAGCAATGCTTCGCCATGGAGGAGGAAGTACTTATAACTAAATAATATCCGATCTGCCTGAAAATTCACATGTTTGATGAGATTCCACTCGTGAAGACATCTACATGTCAATATTGAGTCGCAGTCATAGCGCCACCTGCTGACAAAAGGAAGTTTGGCATAAATCTGTGATTTTCTCAGGTTTTTTAATACATATCAGCTCAAATTATTATTGTCCACTGTTCTCTGTCATCCTAAGGCCACTGGGCGGCGGTTAGCCCATGTGCGAGGTCCCTTACATCGCTGCTTGCAGCTTTAATTATGTTTGTGGTCATAATGTGAGAAAATGTGGAAACATTCAAAGGGTATGAATACTTTTGCAAGCTCCTGTAAACTCCACGATTCACATAAACTACAAAAGACCTTTCTAGACCACTAAGTACTTCTCATTTTATGCAGCTACAAATGAGTGCAAATGGACTAAAAATATTGATTGACATCTGACCTGTAAGATGGTGAAGTTTTCTAATACGCTGTTCATCATGTATTTCTCCGGCAGGTGCTTGAGCTTGTGGATGAAGTTGATCATGTATTCGCACATGGGAGAGCGATGGATACGATACAAACACTTTCCTCCATCAACATGGGCGTACTCCGTCTGGAAGTGCAATACAATACAGTCAGATGCTGTTTTAAATGGGGAATAGGGCTACACAATATAGCGCAAAATCATCATTATCGCGATAACAGTATATGCAATATACATATCGCAGACGTGTGTGATAAATTACATTTATTTTTTTGCCATTGGTTATGTAAATTTGACCAATCAGATGGAGCTGTACTATATTTTTCCCCGGCCTCTCCAGTAGTAGCTGTTCTACTATTGGGTGAAAGGTGAACCCAGAGCTGAAAATAAATTCTAATGGCAGGAAAATTATTAATGATGAAAAATGATGTTAACTCATTCATAGTGTTTCAAAGACTAAATGTTTGCGCCTTGAAAGTTTTTTTTTGTCTGAATTGTCATTACATTATCATTACTAGTGCTAGGCAAAGATAATATAGACATAATATGTATGTGCGCGCTGTATAAATACACTCATGCATGCATATATTTGAGAAAACGCTTATTTACATTAACATACAAATTATATAAAAATTTAAATATCTGTGACGTGTCTATGACTATGACACAATCGCAATACTTAACATTGCATATATTCCCGGTATTGTGCAGCCATACTGGATATATAGTAGGGGTGTCAAAATTAATTGTTTCTTTGGTGCACCGAAAAATCGCGGAAAATTCAGTATCGGTTCAGTAATAATCATAACCGGTTATTATGTACTGGCGTCATTTATCTCATATGTGCTATGTTGCGGTAGCTTACTATGCCGAGGGAGGCGAGCGCGAGTATTTAAAACGCTCCAACTACTTAAAAAAGCAGAAACTCTGCACAATTTTACTGCATGTGTGTTTGCTGGACAGTCTTTCACTGACACTAACAGCAGAAGCCCCTATTTCACTGCGATTGAGAGAAACTCCATTTCTCTCTCTCACTATGGCCCATTTGACCTGCTGGGCGTGACTTTTCCTTTCCTCTCGGCTGTTACTTCTGGATACAGACACAGGCAGGTGTCTGCAGTCTTCTCCACCTCTGTGATCGCCGCTGCAATTTATAGTGTCACTCCAGCAATAATAGTGCCATCGCTAATCGCAGCCCTTTTTGTTGAGTACGTGACTAAGACAAGGCTCAGAGAGCGAGCTGGATATTTATATTTGTTTATTTGCTTTAAAATGCTTGTGTTTTTTAAAGGTACAGTTTATATACTGTTTGTATTAAATGACAAAATTGTATTACAAATAGTTTATAACTATATTTATACATTTTAATACAAGAATTGCTGTGCTGTGAAGAAAATATAAAACGTATATGGAAAGCGTCGTCAATGCACCATGATATCAAATTGAACCAAATCGATTACATTATAATCGTAACCGAACCGTGAGACCAGTGTAGGTTCACACCTCTAAAATATATGATGTTTATTAGTATGAATTAGATATAATTTGTTCTGAAAAATCTATTTTAGCTGTTTATTTTAAGAAGATTAAATAAATAAATTATTCAAAAACACAGCTAATAAAACTATCATTTATCTAGGGTTATATTTTAAGAAATATCGTTATCACAATACTGAACAATAGTGGTGTCATGGATCACAAATCTCATGGTTCGGATCACACTACGGTTTTTAAGTCATGGATCGGACCATTTTTTGGATCAGCAAAAAAAAACAAGAGGAGTTTGCTTTCCATTTGCTTTCAATTTATACAAAAATATTACTAAAAAAAACTTTGGTTTTAACAAACAGAACTTATAACCTGTCAATTTAATAAAAACAAAAATCAAGAAATACATATATATGAAATATAGAAATTAGAATTATACAATATAGAAATCTAACATTACAATGTATCGTATTTATTTTCAATTAATGATTGAACAATTCACACATAAAACTTCATGTTTCATTATAGGTGGATCATTTATGAAAACCTATTCAGTGACAGAATTTTGATGGTTGTTTGTCGCCACCTATTGGTTACACAATGTAATTGCTACAACATTCACCAGCATCAAGTTCCATTAAACGATGATTTTAATCTTTACCATAAGCATCAGTGTTCATATCTGAACTATAAACTGTTCTCCCAGTACTTCTGTGTTATTTAATTGTTTGTAACTCACTGAAAAAGTGTGAAAACTGAATCTCTCTTGATTAAACGCAGAGTTAAAAGCAGCGCTTCGAAGGATAAATAAACATATGCAAATCCTTATCATTTATCATTCATGTTGCGCAGGTTTGAACTGAGATCACAATCTTTTAATGTTTAATCGTGCAGCTTTACACTGAATGCATTAATGCAGGCTAAACAAACCGTGACAGAAAACACCTTTAATTAATAACCAATAAGAAAGCATTTAGGCCCCACCACAACTTTTTCCGTCATTATTATATCTTACAGGGAAGCCGAAATGCTTTTATACACGTGATTTGAATGACACTGGAGGCGATCTCTCTGCAATTGTTAGAAATGTTGGATTAACCTACAAGTTCAAAAAAGTTATTACTCCGCAGGTCACTTGAGCTCCGAACTGTGGGTTGTGATCCGCACGGAACAACATGGCATATTTTCCCAGTATCATGTAGCCCTAATCGACCCTTTTCACAGAACTGTTATTACATGTTTAATGATCATCAACATCTTAAATCCTTGAAAGTGTTTTTTTAAAAGATGTATGAACATGTATATGCGTTTATGTATGCATTATATCATTGTTGCATCAAATTACAAAAAACAAATTACTGCTTATGTGAGGCGTTTCAAAGGCAGTGTATATGGGGACAGGACAGTATATTTTAACGTTGTTCTCTCTTCTGACTGCCGTTATCAGTCTCACCCTATTTTTTCCTTTTGCTGAAAGTTTTGATAACATCATCGTCAAGTTTCTCTCAATATTTCAGCAAATAGGATTGTAAAAAAATATTTGTCCCATTCACTGCACTCTAAGCTTACCGACTATGACAACTTCTGCTGCTGTGAAACCTGGAAATGTGAAAAGGTTCCATGGAGAAGCATTAAATGTGAGCCTTACCTCCACTTTTTCCACCACCTGTTTGCCGAAGGAGCAGACTTTGGTGGAGACGGTGATGGTCATGTTCTCTGAGCTGCTGTATTGACTGCTGACGCCGTAGAAAGAGCCTGGTCCGTCCTGAACACTGCTGTTATTCAGATCCGCCTGACAGACAGATGAGGAGAGTCAGCAATGTATAATATAATACAATCCACTGTATAACAATATAATTTAATATAATATAATATAATATAACAATTATAATATAATATAATAGTTTACATAAATAAATTGCAGATTGCACTACGCATCAAATACAATAAACCACATTACAATATCAGTTTTAATCGAATGACTTATTCAGTCTCAGATGTAGGAGATATGAAAGCACACACCCAGAATTTGACAAGGAAGAAGGCGTTTTGCGGGCCCTTCTCGTACAGCTCCTTCAGTCCTCCTTTCTTCTCAGGGAACTTGTCGTAGATCTGCCGAATGTCCACCGCCTCCAGCAGAGGGTCACTGTACGACGGGTTCGTCTGACCAATGTGGACAAACAGGTGCTTGCTGTACTGTAAAAAAATAATAATAATATTTTGTCATTATTCCTAATTTTTACAACAAACAAGCATATGTTTTAATATATTCATAACCGCGTTTGTGTTTTACCATCATGCTTAAAAAAAACGCTAAAATAAAAAAAAAAATGCAAAATTTGGCTATTTATAATACATAATAATACCTCCTGTATAGCAGCAGTCCCACAACATTCTGACACTCGATGACACTCGAATACCCTGTCAGAAAAGTCTAGTGGCTGGGAATGAGCTTTTTACAGTGTCTGCTATAATGTTAATGTTGTATTTTTGTGTGTTGCGCAGTATAGGTACGATCTTATTGCCATTAGATCATTATGATAACATAATATATGCCTTCAGAGATTTCCTGAAGATAAATAAATACCAAAAATATAACACAACTCATATGAGGCAAGAGATCGCGATGACATATGATGACGTGTGCAGGTGCTGTAGTGCTGTCCCATTTCATAGGGGTAAATTTTGAAGCCCTTCCCCTTCACACTCGGTTTTAAGGGCCAAGGGGAAGGGGTAGGGGTACAAAAATAGAATTGGGATTGGGCTTAAATGATCAGTGAGAAATATAAAATTAAATAAATTAGAATGTCAATAAAAGTCTTCCAATAATGAAAAAATAATAATCTCATGTTATTTTCGTCCGCTTTTCTGGGGTCGGGTTGCTTTAGGAGAGGACCACAGACTTCCTGTGGTCCCCAAACCGGACCCTCTCCAGCCCAAGGCTGCGCTTTGAAATTCTGTCCATAAAAATTATGAACAGAATTGTGACAAAGGGCATCCCTGCTGGAGGCCAACATGCATTGGAATAAAGTCTGACTTCTTGCCGGCAATGCGAACCAAACTCCTACTCTGTTCATACAGGGACGAGACAGCCCTTAATAGAGCACCTCTGACACCATACTCCCAGAGCACCCTTCACAGAATGCCATGAGGGACACGATTAAATGCCTTCAACAAAGTTTTTCAGGAAAAAATAAATAAATATCTTAGTGCAATATCTTGAATTTTTTATTAAGAATGTAAAATAATAATAATAGTAATAAAATGTTTATAATAATAATAATAAATCTATACATAATTTTTTTTAAAGGACCATTTCAGCATTGTGGCATTACACATACTGAAAATGAAATGCATTCACATTTAAGCATTCGGACAGGGTAATTTTTAAAGCTGAATAAAAATAATGAGATTTACTTCTTTTAATCCTAATATATTAAATATAAAAACATATTAAAAAAATTACATTCCAATCAAAACTTGATTAATAAATGAAATAAAATTCTGCAAATATTTAACAATATATTATGACATGAAAGCAAACCAAAACATTATTAATTTTTTATTGAATAAACTTTAATTAAATTTATTACTCTGATGCTTATAATGAAAGTCAAAAAATGTAATGAAAAACTATAAAAAAATAACAATAAAAAATAAATAAAATAAAAAATAAAGTTAAATACATTTTAATAAAACAAAAAATGTAATTAAAATAGAATACAATTCAAATAAAAAAAATACATTCAATTAAATAAATGGAAATTAGAAGCATTTTCTAGTACAGGTGTGTCCAGACTCCAGTCCTGTTCCTGCATTTTTGACTTTTTCCTCTTCTGAAGCAGGTCTGATGTAGTCTAGACACTGCTGTTCTAGCATAAATGCATTTTTACCAGTCACTCTTTTCCACTCACAGAGTCCTGGTCCTGCGGCAGCTCCATGAAGGCTGAATACTCCAGCAGACGCAGCTTGGAGGAGGCGATGGTGCGGTCCTGCCATACGGGCACTGCTGTGGCCACCGGCGGAGGAGGCGGAGCCAGAGACTCATATGCTGGATGCATGCACAAGAGGGCGCCAGTCACAATCTCACTCTCATACACACACATACAAACACACACAGAAAAACATGCACAAACACACACGTACGCATGCACACACAGACAAACACTGACAAACACACATACACACGCACAAACAAACAAGCACATGCATGCGTGCGTGCACACACACACACAGACTAACTCACGCAGAAAAACACACGCAGACAAACACACACGCAGACGCAGACAAACACACGCAGACAAACACATATACAGACATACAAGCGCAAAAACACACGCACACACACACAAACATGCATGCACGCACACACGCGCACACACACACGCGCACACACACACGCGCACACACACACACACACACTAATGCAAACAAACATGCAAAAACACTCACATGCATGCACGCACAAGCAGACAAACAGACAAATCACAGACACACATACACAAACATGCACAAACGCAAACATGCAAACACAAACATGCTCAAATGCACATGCACACACAACAAACAGACAGACAAGCAAACAAACATTTACGCACAAACAAACACAGACATACACGCACAAAAACAAGCATGCACACACACACACACACACACACAGGGACACACAAATAAACATTCACTCACACAAACACACAAATGCAAACAAACAAACATGCAAAAACACACACGCATGCATGCACGCACACACAGACAAGCACACAAGCAGACAAGCACACAAAAACGCGGACACACAATCAAACATTTGCACACACAAACACACCCACAAACAAACACACAGAGAGAGAACTGAAGCAGTGGTGTACTTACCTGAAATTGTGGGCTGAACGGGTCCTGACAGGTTTGGGTAGGGATTTACAAATGGCTTGATGCTGAAAAGTGTTCAGGATTTGTTAAAATAAATGCAAACGTGTTGGCTGATTATTTGAAGTTATTTACTGAAATAATATTCTGCTGTCAGGGTTCCCACATTTATCACCACTTTCTGTTCAAATCATTTAAATTCTAATTAAAAGTGAATCGTTTAGCAAAATAACTGAACGATTCACTCACAAATCACACATCACTACGGCTTGTAATCTAGAGCTGAATTTATCCTTAAACATGAATATTGATTAAAAATTGCTACGACTTTCAAAAATGTACTATGAACCTGAAGAAATCAAATATTACGAGAGAGAAATCTGCATTTTGATATATCTTTTTACAGATATTTGGCAATATACATTTAAATCAGTATATCAAATATGAGTTTGGCAAATAGCCATGAAATATAAAATAGTATTTATAGCTAAAATCAAAAGCTGGTATTTAATCGCAAATAAAAAATAAAGAAATCAAGGTTCATGTGGAAAAACAAAGTTTGTCTTTATAGCTTAAAATCAGGACTTGTGTTACGACAAAAAAAAAAATCGTAATAGCTTAAGATCAAGGCTTGTGTAATGGAAAAAAGCTGGTCTTTATAGCTAAAATAAGGCTTGTCACAAAAAAGCTGGTATTTATAGCTAAAATAAGGCTTATGTCACAAAAAAACTGGTCTTTATA
>CAIGQZ010032248.1:3944277-3955993 GCA_903798205.1 Danio tinwini | reverse complement strand
TCTTCATAGCTAAAATAAGGCTTATGTCACAACAAAAAGCTGGTCTTCATAGCTAAAATAAGGCTTATGTCACAACAAAAAGCTGGTTTTTATACAGTAGCTAAAATCAAAACTTGTGTTACGACAAAAAAAACTTGTCAGCTTAAAATCAAGGCTTATGTGATGAAAAAAGATGGTCTTTATAGCTAAAATAAGGCTTATGTCAAAACAAATATCACCTTTTTATAGCTAAAATCAGGACTTGTGTTACGACAAAAAAAACTGGTCTTAATAGCTTAAAATCAAGGCTTGTGTAATTGAAAAAAAAAAGGTCTTTATAGCTGAAATACGACTTATGTCACAACAAAAATCTGGTCTTTATAGCTTAAAATCAAGGCTTATGTTGATGGAAAAAAAGCTGGTCTTTATAGCTAAAATCAGGTCTTGTGGTACTGTAAAACGCTGGTCTTTATAGCTAAAATAAGGCTCATGTCACAACAAATATCTGCTTTTTATAGCTAAAATCAGGACTTGTGTTACGCCAAAAAAAAAAAAAAAAAAACTGGTCTTTATAGTTAAAAATTAGGGCTTATGTGATGAAAAAAGCTGTTTTTATAGCTAAAAACAAAACAAACAAAAAACACACACAAAAAAAACTGGTCTTTATAGCTTAAAATCAAGGCTTGTGTAATGGAAAAAAATAGTCTTTATAGCTAAAATAAAGACCAATCATCTGACTGATCGCACTCTATCTGAGGAACTTGATACAAGGACAAGATCATTCATTTTTTTAACTATCCAGACTCATAAAACACAGATTCCCTGGTATTCTCCCTGAATGTGGGAACCCTTCTCTAATATGCTGCTTTGGTTTAAAGGTGGTGTATTTCACACTTTGACACTTCCCTTCTCCCACAACAGTTTGTTTTCGGCCGTATCAGCTAAGCGTAAGTTCACCTACTTCAGCGTGAAAGTGCTGAATGACAGAAGTCATGTGTGTGAGCTTGTGTCTGATAACACACATATTTAAGACACCAGTCTCTAGACCACAGAGCCCATGATGCCGTTTAATAAGGTGCCAACAAATAAAGTTGGCCACTGGAATTGGTTAAACATCATATGAAAATGTATGACAGTGTAAAATCTTGTGCTAATTATGTTTAGGATTTGAGTCAGTTGCATGACTTTTCCAGATAAAGAAGGTTTATGGTAACGAAGAGAATAAATTGAACACTTTGCAATGTATTTAATGTGGACTGGTTCACCAAAGATTACTTTTATGATAAAATTATTTTTAATAAACTTTAAATAAATAATATGGCTACTCAAAATAGTTCAGTAAAACATGGAAAACAGTAATATATATATATATATATATATCTTAAATTATATTTTTTAAAGACAGATTGTGTTTGCTAAGGGTGCTTTCATACCTAGACTTTTGTTTCGGAACCTGGCGTGTTTCCCCTGATACTTGCTCTATCCCATTTTGCCGACTGTTTTTGCTCTATGGCAGGGCTATTCAATTAGTTTTTCATGGGGGTCAGTTCACGAAAAGCATCCCAAATGAGGGGCCGGAGAGATATGACTTGCAATATAAGTGAAGACACAACAGCAATAGACGAGCCCATATGTTGTATTTTGCTCCTTAAGACACCCACGTTGTATTTTTCTCCAATAAAACATTAATATGTTGTATTTTGAAAGTACATAACATCACTGCATTGTACATTGTGGCTTTTCTTTTACAAACATTCAAATGTTGTATTTCAAAGCACAACAAAAGCAGTGCACTGCTATAGGCGTCTTCTACTTTGACACATTCATATGTTATATTTTCAACTGCATAACAATTATGGATGCAACAATTATAGATTTTGTTTGTATTATAGTCTGAAGAATAATCATGTTTTCACAGTTATCATGTCTAATGTAAATTTAAGCTAAATAAATGAACTGTTGTTTTTTTCTGCGTTCATACATACATAATCATTTAAACAATTATAATAATTTGTCTAACATATCTTTTGGTTACATTGCACTGAAAGCCACGCACAACTCTCACCGATATGGCATGAGAGGTTTTCTACTCTGTGTGTCTGGAAGGCGTGAGCACATCGCTCCGCTTGCGCACGCATATTGGCATATATTCTAATATCAGAAATAACGAACTTAATAACGAACCCACTGCTATAGTTAATCCAGTGTGCATGTGTATTAGCCTTGGTATAAGCTCAGAACTTTAAACTAGCGCACAGGTGGCATAACTTTGTTTAGTTGCAGCAGTTTCGTTCCGTGAAACAGAAACGCGGCGTTGACAAGCCTTTAAGCTCAAGTATCCAAATGTTTTAGCTGCTCACGCCACTCATTCAACGTCAGGTGACACACTCTGCGCAGCCTTCAACTGCAGCTCATTCTGTATTGAACAGACGTGTGTCACTTCATAACTATAACGGTTGTTTTTTGACTGAACTAAATTGATTTTTGACGTCTTGGTTACACTATTTGGAGAGTCGGAACAAATTGCCTTGCGGGCCGCCAATTGAATAGCCCTGCTCTTGTTTCGCTACATATGGAGAGCGTCGCATCACCTTACTGCATGTCACAAATTACGTGACATCACCGGGAAAGAGAAGCTTGGCCGGACGCACCCGGTCCAAACCAATCAAGGAAAATAAATATATTTATGCCTTTTTAGAGTCAAACACTTTGGACAACACTTGATTTTAAGACCTTAGAAATTTAAGACCTCGTAAAAACGCAATTAAGACTTTTAATACATTTTAAGTGCCTTAATTTTCTCATAATTGATTTATAAATTTTTTTATACTTTAAGATCGCGCGGACACCCTGTTATTGCTCAGTGTCATAAATTAAAATAAGGATGCATGACAGCTGAGCAGGACTGAAAAATAAACCCTGAAACTCCTCACCAATGTGAGGAAAGTTTACTCGCACGTGACTTGTTTAGTTATTTCGGTCCGTTTAGGAATTTTGCAGTGTGAAAGCGAACCGCAGCAAGAACAAAAATAAACATTATAACTATTTTTATCCCAGTTTCGGAACAAAACAATCGGTCTACAGGTGTGAAAGCACCCTTAGTGTGATTTTATATGCAAATAGAGATGCAATCAAAGCGTCTGCTTTAATGTTTCAAATAACTTTTGAGAAAATAAAATGTCAAAAACATGAATGAATATTGCATCTTCATTCAGCATAACATCATATATCGAAAAATGAAATAAAATACTTTTTAGGACTTGCAGTTATTAATATATAAAAATGAATAAGGCATCATTTAATTACTATTGTTAACATGATTTCATTATTAATAATAAAAATCACAATATTATTATGTGAAAAATAATAAACTGATTATGCTCATTTTATATAAACTCAAAACAAATTATGCCTGTTTTAAAAGTCACTAGTTTACATCTAGTTTACATATTAAGTGTAACTGGAAAACTGATTCCCATCCCAGCTCAATGCTAACGCTAGGTGAATATCATTTCAAGCGCTGTAGAGGGAACTTACGCGTAGCTGGTGCGGCCAAGCCCAGGACTTCTTCCTGGGTTGTGCTTAAGAACCAGCCTGATGCATAAAAACATGATCCATTAAATGTGTCAGAAATTGAAACACACATAGAAACATGACGTGTAGATGCATGAGTTACTCACTCCTGAGAGGGTCCAGGTTGACCAGGGATGGGGGTCGGCCAGAACTGGGGTAGGGAGAAAAAAAAATAATAATAATAAATAAATAAATAAATAAATCAGTTTGCTTAATAATTTAAGTAAATCAGGGCTCTAGTGTAGGGCTGAAAAATATCTGACATTGCAATATTATTTTTCTGCAGTGCATGCCAGAGAGTGTGTGTATGGCATGCACTGATCAGAATATATATATATATTCTACAATATGTTGTAGAATACATATTTACATATGTAAAAACTCATTCTTGCGGTGCAGCTGATCACAGAAAGTTGGTACAGATCTTTTGATCTTTGCAAATCTTTTTCTGTGGATATGTTTATACTGTTAAGGCTGGTTTATACTTCTGTGTCGAGTGATCGGTGTATCCCACAGCACCAGTTTTTTATTTCTGTGTGCTGTTTGTGTTGCTCTGCAATAACACTTCTGAAACTCTAGCTGGCAGTAGGTTTTTTGTTTCGGAACCCTACCTTAATATACAAGTAGCTAAAACTCGCTCATTCTGAGGCAGGAACCGGCAGACATGCAACAACTTCAATCATAAGGTAAACACAAAACAAAAATTTCCATCTGGAGCTCCATCACGGTACTCAACACTTGTAAACGATCACTCCATTGGGCTTGCAGCTCTCCACACACCCACATTCTTCACCACTACCAAGACAACCAATCACAGAGCTTGCGACATGTAGTAAAATTTTTTAAGAGGTGTGGGTCAGCGTCAGCCATGGCGAGGGCTATGCGACCACGTGAAGGCTACGCCGGACCATACGATGGCACTTGACACAGAAGTATAAATCAGCCCTTACTATAGAGACATGTTAATTCGCGCCTGTCAATCAATTTGGTGGGGAGAAAAACACACTCCTACGCCACATAGCAGTGGGGTCAAAAATAGCTGGGCTTTGTTTATATCACTTTAGTATGACACTATACCTACACGCAGTTCTGTCCAAACAGCTTTCAAAAGTTGATTTTGCATCATAGGTTCCCTTTAAATAGCTCTACTTGGAAATTCATTCATGCAGATGGACTGGGATGATTTTATAGGGGAGTGAATCGTGCATGTATATTAGACTGAAACTATCACTATTTAGGAAGAATAATAAAAGTCTGGAGGGTAAGAACAAACCCCATGCAAACATCACTTCAACGCTGCCTTGCAAATATCATGTTATTTAGCCAGTCTGTTGTTTCTGTAAATGTTTATATAATGAATGGTACCCGTGCGGCTGGAGGGTAAGGGGACTGTGGAAGAGGTGGAAGGGAGGTCTTGATGAGACTCGGAGACACAATCTGAGCAGAAGAAAGAGCCGCCATGTTCTGGAGAGCCTTGTCTTTAGACGCTTGATCCTGAGGAGATGGAGGAGAAACAGGTGAGCACAATAATTCAGTCAAGTATACAGACAAAAACTACAACATGTTGTTAATTGTAGTTAATGCAAAGCAGCCTGCTGATTTACGGCAAAGCAAGATAAAGCATTAGAAGAAGGGAAAGTAGCAGGGAATTTAGAGAACCGAATGATCTTCATTTTCAGCGTTTGCAAGACAGCAGAAGTAAAGTGTTAAAGTTTCAGTTAAGGTGATGTTTTAGGCTTCACGTTAGGTATATGCTATATCTAATATATACAGTTGAAGTCAGAATCATTAGCCCTCCTGAATTATTAGCGCCCTTGTATATTTTTTCCCCAATTTCTGTTCAACAGAAAGAAGATTTCAACATTTCTAAACATAAGTTGTACTAAATTGTTTGTAATAACTGATTTCTTTCATCTTTGAAATGCTGACAGTACATAATATTTTACTACATATTTTTTAAGATACTAGTATTCAGCTTAGTGACATTTTAAGGCTTAACTAGGTTACTTAGGTTAACTAGGTAAATTAGGGTAATTAGGCAAGTCATTGTATAATAATGGTTTGTTCTGTAGACTATAGAAAAAATATAGCTTAGTGGGGATAATAATATTGACCTTAAAATGGTTTTTAAAAAATTCAAAACTGCTTTTATTCAAGCCAAAATAAAACAAATAAGACTTTCTCCAGAGGACAAAATATTAAAGGAAATACTGTGAAAAATGCCTTGCTCTCTTAATTATCATTTGGGAAATAGTTGAAAAAGAGAAAATAAATAAGTCACAGGAGGGCTAATAATTTTGACCATATATATATATATATATATAAATAAACACACACATGCATGCACATATTTGAGAAAATTATTTAGATTTAGATATAAAATATATACGTATAGGTTACAAATTATATTACAATTAAATATCTATGCAAAAAAAAAGGTTTGTATGGTTTTGTTTTTATGTACGTGTATATAGATAAAATATATACAATCAAGCCCGAAATTATTCATACCCCTGGCAAATTCTGACTGCCACTTTTTGGTCAAAGGTAAATAAAAGCTGAGAAATCGATGTTTTTTTCCACAATGACGCCTTTTGTACATCATCTGTCTTTTTTGGAGAAGCCTCTGTTATTTCTGGTCAAAAAAACAAAAATTGCTGGTTGCATAAAAATAACTTAAGTCTATAACTTCTGGCTTTACTGTATACAACACACACATATCTTAAGTCAAACTAAACTTTTATTTTAGATGCAGTTAATCGTGATTAATCTTTGTCCAGCATTAATGAGATCTTAATTGTTGTTTGACAACTTGCGAGTTGGCATTAGATTGACACTGAATACATTGTTAATTATTACGTTTTTTTGTATAGAGTGCAAAACTATTGACTGTAGTAATATCACACAAGCATGAGTGCCCTTTTCCAGAGTAGCAGAAAACACAGTCTTTTTTTCTGTTTTCAGAAAGAAAAAAATTTCCAAACAAAGCTGAAGAGAGCATTTGTGCACCCAAGAGTTTTTTCCAAAATGAATCTGCTTCGAATGAATCACTTAAATCAATGATTCAATGATACATTCATAGAAACAGTCCCTTTGCTTCATTTCTAAACCGATCAGCCATTCTGAAAGAATCAGTTGAATGACTGTTTCAATAAATCACTCATTAAGACTTGCTACCAACTACTGGCAGTTTTACTGTCATATTCATCCATTCATTCAGCCTACAGACCATCACAAAACAAATAATAATCCCTTATTTTTTCAATATTACCACACACCCTTTCTTCACATATGCACAATGTTTATACCTAGTATTAAGATGTTTTAATCCAGATCACAAGTAAATGAGAGAGAGGGAGAGAGAGAGATGTTGCTGACACCTTTTATGCCTGCTTTTAAGATATAAAGGTCCAATCCCAATTCTATTTTTGTACCTCTACCCCTTGGCCCTCAAAAACGAGTGTGAAAGTGAAGGGCTTCAAAATGTACCCCTAAGAATTGGGACAGCACTACAACCCCTGTACACGTCATCATATGTCATCGCAATATCTTGCTTTATGTAAGATCAGATGATCGCGACTGCTGTAGTTATTCCAGTTGTGTTGTTTTTAGTATGTATATACAGGAAATCACTGAAGGCATATATTATGTTATCATAATGATCTAATGTGGCAATAAGATTGTAACTATACTGCACATTTACACCGTGGCCACATGCATCTATGTAAACACACCAAAAACAACATTAACATTATAGCAGACACTGTAAAAAGCTCATTCTCAGCCATTAGACTTTTCTGACAGGGTATTTGAGCATCATCGAATGTCAGAATGTTGTCAGACTGCTGCTCTTTTCAGGTGGTCCTGAAAAATCTTCGTTCGAAGGGGTGTATACCACTTCCCCTCAGCCCTACGCCTTCAAGCTAAAGAGAATTGAGACATCACTACCACTTCACATGAACTTGCAAAACGAGAGGTAGGGGTAAGGGGAAGGGCTAAAGGGGTAGAATTGGGATTGGGCCAAAATAAGTCTCTGATGTCCCCGAGTGTGTATGTGAAGTTTCAGCTCAAAAATTATTTCGATTTTCAATAAATAAATCCTGCATTCATGTTCTTTAGGTCTTTGAATTTGCCATTTTCAGGGTTGGATCCAAAACGTGCTGCTTTAGTTATTGAATTCAAATTTTTTATTTTTTTTTTCAGAAGGGGGCGGAACTAGAAATGCCTGTCTGCTGTTTTTCACTCAGGGATGTCTAAGCTAATAAGGGGTGGGGCATTCCCCCTCTGTTGACATGTACAGGAGAATCTCAATAGACAATTTTTATGAAGTGCGATTATAAAACAATAGAATGAATTGATATTTACCATTAGAGGTTGGCTATATTCTCACACTGTGGCCACAACTTTGTTTAAACACCTAAGAAGAGGGTCATTTGCATAATAATAAATTATTTGTTCAGTCTCTTTAGTCCACTTTTAACCACATTACTGATTTCTTTGACATGGTGGTAAGGCCCTTTTTACACTAGTACATTTTAGTTTTAAAATGTACTAGGTCTTTTGAATCTATTACTTGTTCTCAGGTAACGTGCTTTGGCCGAGAGCAAATATAAGTTAGGTTAATATCCTAATTAATGTAACCACGTACATGGATTCTGCACATCAGACTGCTTGCTTGTCTTTATTTTCTCTATTGTATAAACTTATTGTGCATTATACTTTTATAATGGCCATTATTGATTATTAAAACTGATATTCAATGAAAGAAAGGGTATGTTTTGTATTTTTTATGAAAATGAAAGTAGGAAGTATGTTATAGGCTCCGTTTTGTTATAAATATGCATGAAGATGACGGTCATATTATGCAGCTACACGACGCCTCAACATTTTTGATGTCTGTTAAGTTTCTAATATTAAAATGAAAATAGGCAGTTCCTCACATCATGTTTGCATTTTATTGTTAAGATAGTGAAACGGCGTAGACAGGGTGATGTGAATGACTTAATAAAGTACACACTCTGGAGTTTGTTTTCCATATAAAACTTGTGAAGTCTGAACACACTGACACGGAGCAGCAGCGTTTTAGAATGAAAACGGCCTCTCCAGCGTTTCCAAAACGCTCCGCTTTCGGGGCTTGGAAACTCTGGCGTAGTGGACGGATGGCATAACCGTAGCAAAACTTATGCGTTTTAAAACTAAAATGTATTAGTGTAAACAGGGCCTAAGAGTGAGTGCATATATGGGCTTTTTTCTGATATTTTAATCTAATATTGTAAAGTAAACATGCACAATTGGGCGACACGGTGGCTCAGTGGTTAGCACTGTCACCTCACAGCAAAAAGATCGCTGGTTCAAGTCCCCGCTAGCCCAGTTGGCATTTCTGTGTGGAGTTAGCATGTTGAAGTGGGTGCTCCAGTTTCCCCCACAGTTTCCCCCAAAGACATGCGCTATAGGTGAATTGAATAAACTAAATTGGCCATAGTGTATGAGTGTGTGTGTGTGAATGAGTGTGTATGGATGTTTCCCAGTACTAGGAAGGGCATCCGCGGTGTGAAACATATGCTGGAAAAGTTGGCGGTTTATTCCGCTGTGGTGACCCCTGATGAATAAAGGGACTAAGCCAAAAGAAAATGAATGAATGACTGAATGAACATGCACAATTTACACAAGAACATGACCGGAGACCTGGAGAGTAGTAGTTTTCATTCCTGCTGATAAGATGCAACACTATGTCAATAGTTGTGGGTTTTGCATTTTAATCTATTTTGAAAACATTGTGTTGTCGTTTTTACATTTCTTTCACATTTAAATAACAGAATACAATTTCCCTAAAAGCACATAAACAACACATCCCTTCAGAATTGGGTCAGTAGCCAAAAAGTAGGTGGTGTTTTGTCACAGTTTAAAAGCATCTGAGCAAATAAGCATCTTAATTACAAGAGCACCATTCATTAAACACCTCAAGAATGAACGAGCTCAAGAAAAAAATACACCGTTTCAACCTGCTTTCAGAATCTTCTACTTGTGATTGGATTAACAAAAACACACCAGGTGCCAACAAAACCATCTCTGAAGTAATATCACTGGCACTTTTTGTTCAAAGGTAAATAAAAAAAGGTAAATTTGCCGGAAGTTACCAATTTTTGGATTTTAAAATGGGGAAATTCTGACTTAAGTTACTTTTATTCAACTTTACTCTTAACAGTATATAATAAAAGGCTGATTTTAGATGGTAAAATGAATGAAAACGTACAGTATAGTGTTGTCATGATACTGGAATTACTGAAATTTTTTAAACGTCCATATACCGCTAACATTTAAACACTGTTGAGCACGTTCTTAAACAGCACTGATTTGCCATTGTGTTCACGTGCTCAACAGAAACGACTGTGATTGGCTGTGATTGGTGATTGGCACAGATACCGTGACACTAGAGTGTTTTAAAACAGTGAAGATCAGCTGGTCTGTTCATGAGCTGACATTTGAGCGATCCGCTGATAAGTCGACTGATCTTTGTGGCTTTTAAACACTCCAGTGTCCCTGTGTCTGTGCTCACACTGAATAAACAGCAGCGAGGTCGGTGAGCTTATAATCTTCACGGCCAATCACAGTCACTTCTGTTGAGCACGTGAACACAATGGAAAATCCGCACCGTTTAAGAACGTGCTCTAATGTTAGCTCGAAATGGACATTTTTACAATTACAGTATTGATTGGTATCGAATTCCAGTATCGTGACAACACTAGTACAGTATGGAGACAGATGTCAGGAAAAAGACCAATCACACATCAGTATGCAAATAACTTGATGATGCCATAGCTGTTGGTTAGATTTTAGAATGCTGCTGCATAAATGTCAGCCAATGAACTTCAAAATAAACATCGAACTCAACACCAAGTGAGTCTTTAAAAATAAAAAGCCATAGGCCATACCCAAGACTAAAACTAACTTAGGTTGAATTTTAAAAAAAAGTTTAATGGTTTAAAATTAACGCCATGTAAAATCTTTGAGAATACATGAATTCACTGCTGCCTTGCAAACACTATAAAGTAAAACTCCATGTCGTTATTTTGCCTCAGTTATTTCCGCTGAATACTAAGCAAACAGTTTGTCTCTAAGCATCTCAAAGTCATTTTTAAGAAGGGTCTAAGGTTTCGAATTACAATCAGTAGAGGAAAAAGCCAATATAAAGACTGATATCTATTAATGGGCAACATCAACATACTGGCTCAGAGTATATTAAATAAAGCCAAATGCTTTTGAACTCTTTTCCAACTTTTTCTTTAAGCGCACCATGCAGTGATTCACCAAACACATCCTGGTTTATGAATATTAAATTATGCCCTATGAAAAACATGTGCCCACAAAGGAAAGCAGAACTGAACTATCCGCCCAGCTTGAAATTCCAGTTCTCCAGAGGCTGAGCGTGTAGCACGTCACTTTGCATCAAAATTAATCAAAGTGGATAATAAAAAGACTCGCGGCCCACTCGGAAGCTCCACCACAATAAGTGTTGGATCACAATTAAGTTTCTTAAATTGACAAAAGCCTGTACGATCTCTGCGGTACATCACGAAGCAGATGGACGGACATGGAAACTGCAGAAAGCGAAACGGCCAGGCACATTATTGACACAAGAATTATGAGCAATCTATGCAGACCGCAGGGCCAGAGAACAGGACTTCATAATGGCAGCGCTGGATGTAAGCTGAACCTGCACAGGACAGCCAAGCAAAGCCAAGCAACAATAAAAAGTCAACAGTAATGCGCACAATTCAAATCCACACTTACCAAGTTCATGGCCTGAATCAAAAGAAAAAGAGACCATTAGTACAATATTTTGAGAGCAATTTCGCTAAAACTATTGTCTTTGACAGCAATTTGTGGGATCAACGCTAACATTGATTCTTTCTACATAGTTTCAAATGTAAAATGAAACTTAAAAAGTATGTGCCTTGGCAAGCAGATTGCAATACTTTGCTCAAAAAAGATGTACCACATACTGTACATTAACAAAAATTAATTACAGAATTACAACAGAAAAAAAGAATATATATATATATATATATATATATATATATATACATGCACATACATACATACACATATATATATATATATATACATACACATATATATACATACACATATATATACATACACA
>CAIGQZ010032248.1:3920227-3934277 GCA_903798205.1 Danio tinwini | reverse complement strand
ATATATATATGCATAAGCGTAAAAGTGTTTCTCCTGCACTGATTTGAGTTTTGTGTCTGCACTCCCTTCACCAGACACACCCTCTCTTGCTCGCTCTCACATACATACACAGATACACTCTCTCTCTCTCTCTCTCTCTCTCTCTTTCTCTCTCTCTGAGCCTCCGCATTCCTTAAATTCCTCTGCGCCTGTGACATCTGCCCCACACAACTTGATTTGATGAGGGCAACAGCCTGAAGCACGCGTTCACAGAGTCAGAGAACGACCGGAAAAAGAGAGGCAGAGACAGAGAAACAAAGAGCTTTGCTGTTTTTGCCAACAACCGGCAGCTGAAGATCATCCCATCGTACCAAACGGACACCCACACCTGCCACCAACAGTCCCCGCAGGAGGCGAAGAATAACACGCACCCCGTGTCCCATATTCTGACCTCCCAGCTCCGATTCCTTCCCAGACTCTACTCTTAGCTGCCATTTACACAAATGCATTAGTCACACTCCATGTCTATTTTTAATCATTTTTATCCTGTGTGTTTGAAAATTTAGATTGTTTACAAAAATAGCGTGATTAACCCTTGTGTATTGTTCAAATTGACCACCCTTTAATTATGTCGGTGGCTGTTTTTGCCACATTGACTTCCACTATACTGATATTTTTGATTGCAAAGCCTTGACACCATATAATCATGTATTGATTGTTGGTGGTTTTTCCTGTTGGGAAGAGGTAAAATCTGTCATTTTTACTGTTAATCATCAGTTGGCAGCATTAACCCTTTACATAGGCCTGTGCAAAAAGGTTTCTGGCTTTTTAATGGAGTTCTATGGAGTAAAACAGCAGTTTTTAGTGTGTGTGCATGAGTACCCTATTATGTTTACTATATTCTGAGAGCCTTATTTTGATGTACACAAGTGTGCGCAAAGGTACACTTTCACACACACTCACATCAAAGATTTGTCACCAAACGTCTTTACATTTGCTAAATCACAGAGAAAGTTGCATCTAAATTAAGATTCAAAGTCACCCCAGAGTGGATAAAAACCTCCCCAACACCATGCAAGGGTTAAGAAAGATTGTGCATTGTGGTGATCAATACATATTTGGAAGGAAAATTGAGATCACTTGCGGAAGTTGGTTTTATTACTTATATTTGTCATATTATATGGCTTTTATTCTTGTTTATGTAAAGCAATATGTGTATGAATTGTGCTATATAAATAAACTTGACTAGCCTTGCCTTACTCCATTTTGGCGGGTTGAAGATGCTGGAGTGTTTTGAAAACTCAAGACAAATGTTTTCATTTGGAAACGCTAGTGTTCCGCATAGATAAACAGAAAAACGTTTAAAAATAGGGGCATGGCTATCCATAATGAGGCTTATGACTGTATACATTTTTTGTTGTTGAGATAATTTCTGAAGCTTTCTTTACACGGTATTATCAGGAAATTGACCTGAGCTGCAAAAAAATGTAAATTTAACAGGTATAATAACTAGTGGTGTAACGGATCACAAATCTCCTGGTTCGGATCATATTACAGTTTTTCAATCACAGATTGGACCATTTTTCAGCAAAAAAGGGAGGAGACAAATGTCATTTGCTTTCCATTTATACAAAACTATTACTGCAAAAACCATTGGTTTTAACACACAGAACTTAGAACCTGTCATTTTTATAAAAATAAAAATCTAGAAAGAACCAGCTGAAAAAAGGAAAATATTCAAAACGAAAAATGCTACTGTCACTTTGCTACTGTTGATGATAATGCTAAGTAAAAAAAATCTAACATTACATATAACATATCATATTTATTTTCAATTAATGATTCAAAAATTCACACATAAACCTTCAGTTTCATTATAGGTGGATCATTTATAAAAAACCTATTCAGTGACATAATTTTGATGGTTGTTTGTCACCACCTATTGGTTATACAATGTAATTGCTACAACATTCACCTGCGTCAAGTTCCATTAAACAAAGATTTTAATTTTTATCATAAACATCAGTGTTTATATCTGAATTAAAAACTATTCTCCCAGTAGTAGTTTAAATAAGTTGGCCACATGCATTCCGAACTGTGGGTTGTGATCCATCCAGATCACAGATCAACCGTGATCTGTTACACCCCTAACAATAACAGGATTTTGTGTGTGTGATGAATATTTAGACTGGTATGAAAAAAAATGCATACTAAAAATTTTTGACTTTCTCTCTTTCGGAATTTGGTAGAATGCATAGCCATGTGTTAAATTAAATGGCAAGCACATTCAAACTGAACTACCAAAGTCATGATGACATTATATTTGTTTGTGTGCAGCCAGGCAAACTTGTGGATGCATAAAAGTAAAAAACAGCCATAAGTTGTGTAGGCATAAGAGTCAAATGAAGCATACTTTATGAATTCAACTGCATGCCTACACTGGAGTATGCCTAAAAAAACATTTACAAAAAGTATACTTCAGGTTTTGAACAGGAATAACTTGTTGCTGAGCAGAAAAAAGGTGGGTCGGGTAAGTGTATGACACTTGGACTCATCCTCAGGGTGCAGGGGATTTTTGCAAAACTCTGTTCCTGTTGAAGCACAGGTGGAAAACGATTTCACAGGTGGAAAATATCTTGAAGCTGTAACAACTATGAAACCAGCCAGGCGGCATTTCTGCCATTCAAATGGATCATAAATCAACCAACCGAAGCCAAGAGGCTGAGATTAGGGAAGGCCTGGTGGCATCAGAAATAGTTTAAAAGTCAGATAAATTTATATTTTTACCATGAAATTTAGTATAGATGTTGTGCGTGTGCGTGTGTGTGTGCTTGTTTATGTGGTTTATGAGGACACAAACTTGTATAATGACATGGGTATTGCCTTGGTATTACAATGTTGAAGTGGTTTATAAGGACATGCCTTGTTTGCTCGTAATTTAAAATGTTAAAATACATTTACATTTAGTCGTTTAGCAAGCGCTTTTGTCCAAAGCGACAAAATTCAGGAGGCATTCAGTGATTTAACAAGAAGAGGCAATACACACAAGTGCTAGCTATACAAAGTAACTTGTTTGTGCCAAGAGAATTTAGTGCTAGAGTAAGAGTGCTAGATTATTTTAATGAGGGAGAGAGAGAAGAGTGTTTCTGCAGGTGGTTTGTCAAGGCTACTCACCTGTGTGAAGAACACTTCATAAATGTGCAGTGTTTGTGTTGGTTAGTGAGATGAATGAGGGTGATTTCTTCAGGTGGTTAGTTAAGCCCACACAACTGTGTGAGGCACACTAAGAATTTATAATATTTTGGGTTGGTGTGTGGTGGGGGGAGAAGAGGGGTCTTGTTTTTATTTTTCCCCATCGGGGTTCAGGTGCCAGGGTTTAACGCTAAGGATTTTTTCTAGTGGCCTGATCGGGCCAGTGATTCAGATTTTTACTTGCCCTGCCAATATTTTTACTGTCTGCACCCAAAAAAAATACAGAAAAGTCAAAAGCTATTTCTTAGTCACATATTTTAAATAATGTGTCAAATGTGTCATGTATGGCCCCCAGCAGTCCTTTTTGTTGAGCCCTGTATTAAAATGTTAAGCTGGTTTATGAGGACATGCCTTGTGTCCTCATAATTAAAAACTGTTAAAATACATAAAATTTAGTCATTTAGCAGATGCTTTTGTCCAAAATGACAAAAATGAGGAGGCATTCAGCGATTCAACAAGAAGAGGTAATACACACAAGTGCTAGCTATACAAATTGACAAATAGTCGCAGGCAAATTAAACTTTAGTGACAAGGCAGAAGTGGCCCGATCAAGCTGGTAATGATCCTGTCTACAGTCCCGAACATCTCACATGCTGGCCCCGGGCCATCGGGCAGTGCTTATTGTTGAGCCATGGGTGCTCTGGGAAAAGATGGGTTTTTAGTTGTCAAAAACCCATCAATAGACATCGGTTGTCAAAAATCAAACATAAGAGTTTTTTTATAATTCAAGAATATGCCACAGGACTTGGTTGGGTGTAGGGGTAGGGAAAGGCCATATAATAAGCGTTTTTTTAATAGTATAAAATACATTACACTTATAGAGAGTCGGATTCACCCCTTCAGTCTACTATACTCTTCATACACTTAATGCCCCACAATTGATGCAATTCTGCAATAAATTTGGCAACACAAGCTAAAGAAAATAAAACGTTGGTATTGAGAAATGTCTCAAATACAATTTAACACTCCTGGGAGGCATTTCCTGCTAGATGAATGACTTTTCATTCAAAGAATAACTCATAAAAGTGGTCTCGGAGCAACTCACTTATTTCCACCCATCAATATTTGTGAGGGAAAATAAAAAGCAGTGTCGGCTCTGCCCTTCACATTACATTCAGGCTGTTTAGGCCTCGTCCAGACGGCGTTCCCGAGGCCTAAAGTCAGCGGTGGTATTATAAGGCTTGACGTCATCCTCCTCGTGAGTGGGCTTCTTCAGTGGCAGAGTTTAGGCAGATGACTGCATGTAAATGGATAAGGTGTTTACAGTCAGACGAAAGAGCAGACTCTCCATGCGGCTGACACGCGCTGTCCTGGAGCTGGCGAGAGCTAAGAGTGTCAACCACATCCTGGGATTCGTTTACAACTTGATTTATTAATAAATCCACTTAGTGGAACTCTGTGTTATTGGCACAACAACTGAGGCTGGTGGAAATTAATTGCTTAATCAGTCAACTGAGCATCAAATCAACTCACAAACAGGTAAAGTCAAAATTATGAGCACTCCTGTGAAATTTTTATTCTTTTTTTATGTTTCCTGAGTGGTTTAATTGGAGCAAAGAGGTTTTCACAGTATTGCCTATAATATTTTTTCTTCTGGGGTAAAGTCTTATTTCTTTTACTCTGGCTTGAATAAAAGCAGTTGTTTATTTTTTTAACAATTTCAAGCACAATATTATTAGCCTTCTAAAAAAATAGACTACCTGACAAAAGTCTTGTCGCATATACAAGTTTTAGGACCAACAAATAATAACTTGACTTCTAGTTGATCATTTGGTACCAGAAGTGGCTTATATGAAAGGTAAAGGCCTCTAGATTACGCTTATTTTAGCAAAAAAAAATATGATCATGCCTTGATTTTTAATTATTTAATTAGGACAGTAAAGTCTGACTTAGCTTAGACAAAAGTCTTGTCACTTAAAAGAAATAATGTCCAGTATAGAATATAAAGTCATGCTGCAGTGGAAACAGAATGAATATTGTGTATGACTCTCATGAGCTTGGAGAACTGCATCCATACATCTCTGCCATGAAAGCATTCTTGCAGGACTGCCAGAGTTCATCAACATTCTTTGGATTCATCTTCAATGCCTCCTCCATCTTACCCTAGACATGCTCAATAATGTTCAAGTGTGGTGACTGGGCTGGCCAATTCTGGAGCACCTTGATCTTCTTTGTCTTCAGGAACTTTGATGTGGAGGCTAAAGTATGAGGAGCGCTATCCTGCTGAAGAATTTGCCCTCTCCTGTGGTTTGTAATGTAATGGGCAGCACAAATGTCTTGATACCTCGGGCTGTTGAAGTTGCCATCCACTCTGCAGATCTATCGCACGGCCTAATACTGATTTAAACCCCAAACCATGACTTTTCCTTCACTAAACTTGACTGATTTCTGTGAGAATCTTGGGTTCATGCGGTCAACAACAGATGATTAACCTGAAAAATCTACCTTCTGCCACTTTTCCAAATGATCAACTAGAAGTCAAAGTATTATTTGTTGCTCTTACAACTAGAATCGACCACAAGACTTTTGTCAGGTAGTGTATACATTTGTAATGTTACAGAACAAACAACTGTAATCCAATAACTTGCCTAATTATCCTAACTTGCCTAGTTATCATAATAACCTAGTTAAGCCTTTGAAGCTGAATACTAGTATCTTGCAAAATAGGTAGAAAAATATTCTGTATTGGCCTCATGGCAAAGAGAAAAAATGTGTTATTAGAAATTACCAAATCTGCAAAAATGCCATGAAATGACAACCACAATAAAACAGAACCAAGGATACCACCAAAAGGCGACATGGTTTAAAAGGAATCCCTCAACAAAAGGTAATATACACCAGATATCATGCATAAGCTTTCAGAAAATGCCAACAATGTCCTATCAACAATGTCAATATGACAGTATTGTCCTATCAGCCTGCCCCGGCATGAATAATCACAGCGATGTGAAGCGTCCTTCTGACTTCATAGTAAGTCAGTAAATATGTTTAGATTAACTAGAGAGAGGATCAAGCCTGGGTGATGTAATACAAGACTAAAGAAGAAACTCTGAAGGCTTAGTTGCAAGATTTAGCACACATCCTTGTTGTCATACAGTCGACAGCTCTACAGGCAACTTCCTAAATGCTAACCTTCACTCACACACTGTGAAATATGCTGGGTTCCACACAATTCCTTCATGTTGCCCAAACACAAATTGATTTAATTAACTTAATGTTTTTACTAATTGAAGTAGATTCAACATAAAACCATCAAGTTGTCTCTACAAAAAAAACAGAAGAATTGTGTCTTTCCAACTCATTTGAATAATTAGTTTAAACAAGCAGCAAAAGTTATTTTTGAGTGCACATGCAGTTCAAAAGAGATTCAGTGCTCAGTTTATTCCAACAGACTCTTATTAAAATAAAATAATAAGTCTGTGCCAATGGCGTAGTGGAAAGGGCAGACACATGTACTCCGCTGTTCACGGCAACCTGATTTTGATTCCTGCCTCGAGGTCCTATGCCGATCCTTCCCCTCTCTCTGCTCCCCACACTTTCCTGTCAATTCTCTCTACTGTCCTGTCCAATAAAGGTGAAAACCCACAAAAAAAACAACCACCAACAATCAAATAACTTAAAAAGAAATTAACAATTGGCTTACTCCCTCTATTTACACTCAAAAAAATAACTCATTGGATGAACTCAATTTAATTAAGTGCAGGATTTCCATACAATAAATTTGCTTGGCACCAACAAAAAAAAAAAAAACTATTTACACAATTAAATGCAATTGAGTTGGCCCAACATGATTTCATAAAATAAAAGTAAAAAAAATACATTTGTATTTTTACCTAACTTAAACTCAAGGGTCTGATAATATAATGTATGTCTGTGTCGTACAGGTTACTATAGCATATAACAATTTTGTTGTTTACATATAATAATGCATTAATGTGCATACATGTTTTAAAAGCATCTGTTTGGTTCAGAGTTATCATTAGGCAAATATCAAGAAAATATTTGGATTTGAGTCGTAGATTATGTAGGCTATTTTAAAAGCAGGTTTAATCTAACAAGTCTTTCTATTAACTTTAAACACTACTTATTGTCAACATTTCCCCTCTCTTAATTTAATACCACGCCAAGCATACTGGGATCTATAAATCCCCAAACCAGGTAGTTGGAACTCCTTCATGTTGTCCCAACAAAAAACGCTTAAGTTAACTTAATGGTTTACAAATTTAAGTGGACTGAACATAAAACAAATAAATTGACCAAGAAATTACAATAATTATGTTGCTTCAGCTCATTTTAAACAGGTAGTTTGAATAAGCAGCAGTGATTATTTGAGTATATACAATTTAAATTAGGTAGAACTTTTTTTCTATTCATACTTCACTAGCAAATTTAGGCTGACATTTCCCTTAACTCAGATCCCAATTGCCACAAGTTCACCCTATCTACACCAGTACAAACTTGTCAACTATAAGCCCTACAGCAGCAGTGCCTCCTATCCTGCTTCTGAAAAGCAGTGTGTCTTATAAAGTTTAGCTTCAACCTTTACAAACCCACTGGCCTAGTAGTTTCCAATATTCCAGAAGACATTTTGAAGTTAGTTTAGCTTGCTTCAATTGAACAGGTCCAGAGCATGTTTAAGACGTGTGTCATAATGCATAGTGGGACTACCTACAAATATCCACTGCACATATACATTTGTAAATGTATGATATACATATCTACATATCTATTTGGAATTCCTGTTTATAGCAAATAACAACCTGTACATTATGTTCTAGGCATCACACCTAGAACAGTGGGTAGCACGATCGCCTCATAGCAAGAAGGTCACTGGTTCGAGCCCCGGCTAGGTCAGTTGGCATTTCTGTGTGGAGTTTGCATGTTCTTCCTGTGATTGCGCAAGCTTCCTCCAGGTGCTCTGGTTTCCCCCACAAGTTCAAAGACAAGCGCTGTAGGTGAATTGGGTAAGCTAAATTGTACGTAGAGTATGTGTGTGAAAGAGTGTGTATGGATGTTTCCCAGTGATGGGTTGCAGCTGGAAGGGCATCCGCTGTGTAAAACATATGCTGGATAAATTGGCGGTTCATTCCGCTGTGGCAACCCCAGATTAATAAAGGGTCTAAGCCGAAAAGAAAATGAATGAATGAATGAATGAATATTATGTTCTATTTCTATTTGCATATACCTGATTATTAATAGCAACCTGTACAACACTGATCATCAAATCCGGCCCGCTGAGCCGTTCAATTCGACCCGTGACCAGATTCCAAAATTGTGAGGATCAAAAAGAAAATAGTGGTTCACACTATTAAAGCAACTAAAATAGTAACAACTGAGTCTCTTGTCAGAATAACCACCATTTATGACTATAAGGCTACACTTCAAAATGAGGACAGACTCAGACAGACCATCCAGCGTTAGGCATTTATTGTTTCAAACAGGTTTTAGCGCAAGTGGAGATAGGGTGGGGTGTAGGCGGATTGTGCCTGTGTGTGTGATGAAGAGCAAGGAAGGACGCGGTGGAGAGGGGTGCGTGACATATTTCAGGAGTGGGAGGAAGACGCGCGATTTCTGAGAGATTATCATTCATTTGCTGGCATCCGAGTCTCTCTATGCATTTATGGGAGACTCACAGAACTTCCGGGTGACTTGGGATGTCTGCCTCAGGACTAAGAAAAAGAGGAAAAACAATCTGGCACAACTTAAAATAGCATGGTAAAAAAATAACCTGGTACCAGAACACAACAGGTCACAAATAATGTTTGCACATAAAACGTTAAGCGGGCTTGAATTCAAATCACAATGCTGAAACGGGCTACTCACAGTGCTTAATCAACGGC
The DNA here is from genome assembly GCA_903798205.1 of Danio tinwini. Classification (NCBI taxonomy): domain Eukaryota; kingdom Metazoa; phylum Chordata; class Actinopteri; order Cypriniformes; family Danionidae; genus Danio; species Danio tinwini. Next base: position 3,925,206 of record CAIGQZ010032248.1, on the reverse strand, counting down.
TAAAGTTACATTTGCCCTTGTTTACTTAGCCTAATTGAGTTGTGGCAAAATATCTATCACTCCTAGTGGTTGACTGCGGTATAGATGATTGGAGCCTAAATCAAATGCCTTCAGTTTTGTAATAAAATTGAAAATGTATAAACATAATGTTAAGCCAAAATGAGATTATTTGATTTTCTTCGTGGAGGTCCGGCCCCAAAAAAGACTGTCTGGTAAAACTATGGCCCTCTGACAAATATAGTTGATGACCGCTGCCTGTACAATATGTCCATCTATTTGTAAATATCTGATTCTAGTTAATATGACTTGTACATTATGTTCATAGTACATATATAATAGTAATTATTAGTAGTAATTATTACACATAGTTTTCTATAATATATCCTGCACTTACTGCTATTGCACTCCTGGTTAGACCTAAGCTGCATTTCGTTGCCTTGTACATATGTAATGGCAGTAAAGTTGAATCTAATCTAATATGGCCAAATCAAAACATCTAAACTAGCTACTGATGTGTTTGCTGTCGGAGAATGATCCCTAAAACGCTGTCTTTGTAGGATACACAACATGTTGTGGATTTTTTGGATTAATAAGATCGCAATTCAGCAAAAGCTGCGATTCTCATGCACATCTTTTCAGGGAAGCACCATATTTGATCAGTAGTAAATCTCCTGAGAAGGCCAAAAGATGCTCTCATGTGGAAACTACAAATACACAGCAAAAAAGGGACATGGAAAAATCAAACAGAGAAGAGGATATGATAGCTTTCACTGATTTAATGTGACTAATAAACCAACAACTACACTGTATAAAATCTTGCGTCACACTTAATTTTGATGGTCCGTTTGTTGAATTTAAGTTACATTGCATCTACATGCCAACTAATTCTTATCAGATTATGAGTAGACTTTTAGGTTAGGGTTAAATTATGTTTTTTCAATAGCCACTTTGGCTGGTTGAAGATAATTTTTAAATGATAGTTTTTTAAAAAGCAGGGTTAAACAATAAATATGACCCAATATGCGTGCAAATGTCATCTTAGAATCGAGAAGCAGCATGATTGACAAAAACTGCATTCGCGTGAGTAAAAGAAAGCAGGTGAATACCGAATGAGAGAATGATCACTCGCGTGCACAGGTGATGTGATGCGGCTCCCGTTTCCTGGTGCGAGGCAACCGTGCCTGGAAACGCAACTGCTGCTTTCGGTTCTCTTTGAAATAGACTGGACAAAAAGTGATGCTTGTGTACCCACAATCCTGCGGCTTCCAAAAGCTCTGGGTGTTTTTAAAAGATGTCTTTTTGTAAGCAGCAGCGGTTGCCGGTTTTGTTTTAACTATTCTTTGAACAGAACAGATTATAGGCCTAACGTTACCCGTGTACACGTTATCATCCTTCCATAATCACACACTTTTTTGCTTACAGTAATTTTTGTTAATAAAGTTAAATTATAATTTTTACAATAACATTGCTTTAATAGGGGATTAACTCTCCATGTATGTGTAGTTAACTAGTGATCTGAGAGACCTTTAGCCTGGACAGACTAGGCTACTGTGCATAGTTTTAGATTCATGGCAATAATTATTTTATAAATGTAATAGTTTTTTTTTAAGAAAGGTTTTGCTGAATAAAGAGCATGTATACAGCTATATTTAGCATATTTTGACATATTATTTAACATTTGTGGCTAAGAAATAATTATTTATTTATTTTTGGTGTGGTACATTTGGTAAATCCTGTGAAATAAAAACTAATTGCAATGCGACACTATGAAACCACAGCCCATTTGCTCATGCACATTAAGCAAGTTCATACACAAAAAAAGTTAAATGAATGAGAAGGCATGTGGACATAACACAATGTCTAAAATCAAGTACTTTTAGCATGCCAAAGTCACATTTATGCATAATGCATAACAAAATTGTGGCTAGTAATGTTGGGAAACTATTAGCCACAGTGGCTGGTGATCAAAAAAGTTAATGTCAAGCCCTGCGTATACATCATCTAATCTAGCCTCTATGAAATGCATTGTACTAAAACATAACCATTTTAGAGCAATGCACTACAAAAATGAACAACATGATCATTAGAGATGTTTTTAAGGTTGGGTTCTGCAAGGAAAAGCTGACCACAATCCTAAAAGAACCTCAGAAGTTTCTTCACCAACACTGGGTTGTGTTCAGGATGATGTCTGTCTGTTTGCTGTGCTTTCACCCAGTCTGGTTTGTATCTCGAGGCTTGGCTTGCTAATTCAAACCAGCACTTGGGTTTTGTCTTGTCTGTTTCTCTGAGGAGAAGAAAGGAGAGCAGACAGTTTGAGGAGGAGGAGGGGACCAACGCCAAACACCTGGACCCTCCCAATCCAGCCAAACCAGAGCGTCCATCTGCCATTACACAAATACACAACTCAAATACAGATATTAAGCTCAAGATGTGAAAACAACAAGATTTAGTTTTGCTTTTTTTGGTTGGTAGTGTGGATTTGTTGGTTGTGTCGCACTGACTTTCTGATACAGATGTTTTGAAGAATGAGTGGAAATCTACACAAGTGAATGTAATGTGTTATTCATTCATTTATTTTCTTTTCAGCTTAGTACCTTTATTAATCAGGGGTCGCAACAGAGGAATTAACAGCCAACTTATCCAGTATACGTTTCACGCAGCAGATGCCCTTCCAGCCACAACCCAACACTGGGAAACACCCATACACTACGGCTAATTTAGATTATTCAATTCACCTATAGCGCATGTCTTTGGACTGTGGGGGAAACTGGAGCACCCGGAGGAAACCCACGCAAACACTGGGAGAACATGCAAACTTCACACAGAAATGCCAAATAACCAGGACTCAAACTAGTGACCTTCTTGCTGTGAGGCAATCATGCTACCCACTGTGCCACCCTGTAATGTGCTATATCTTGCATATATTAAATAGAGTATTGCATGAATTGAATATAGATTGAATTGGTGTCTCAGTACAAATATCTTGGTATTTTAAATGATGATACACTTTCTTTTAGTTCTCACATTCAGCAATGAATGAAAAAATGAAAAGTGATTTTAGGCTTCTATATTAGAATTAAGAAATGCCTTTCTTTTGATGCTAAAAAGAAGCTGGTTGATGCAACATTTATGTAGATGTTGGACCACAATGATGTTATTTATATGCATGCTTCGTCTCAGTTACCAATCCATGTAGACTCCGTTTACCATGGTGCACTAAGATTTACAACTAATTTTAAATCTTTTACTCATCATTGTGTGTTGTATACTAGGGTAGGTTGGTCTGCTTTGTCCATTCCGTAGGCTCAAGCATTGGCATATCTTTGTTTACAAATCAATATTGGGTTTACTCCCATCATATCTACCGAATCACATTTGTAAAAAAGCTGTGCTTAGCTATGGCCTTCGGTCACAGGACATTTATTTACTGTCTGTTCCTATAGTGCGGACAGAGATGGGGGAAAAAAAGGCTTTTAAATAAGCAGCACCTTTTGCATGGAATAATCTACAAACAAAGTTGCAGTTTAAAGAATTTTACTAAATGCTTTTAAAAAGAGTATAAATGATTTACAAATTGAAACATAGGTTTGTAGATGTTTTGAATAGTTTGTCAATGTGTGATTCATGTTAACTGTTACTTGTTTTCTGTCTGTTGTCTGTTATGCCAAGTTCAGACTGCATGATTTTCAAAGTAGTCGTGTCACAGGTGTACACTTCATGACTATCTGGGGTAGCGTTTCATCGCTGCTTTGTTTACATTGTAGGATGGATCGACGACAGTGGGTTTCACACTGCATGACTTTAATAAAAAGAATCGCAGACAACTTTGTCTCGGGCCGAAAACTACGTCTCACAACCAAACACACGCGAGAACTGACATGAAAACAATGCTAGGCCAGAAAGTATATATTTTGTTATTAACTACATAATGAGCCTTTATTGGGGTAGAAAGTGTACTTATTTTGACCACCTGGCTTTTGAAGGGAATTAGCAATTTCTCCTCAACTTTTTTTCTTTCTCGACCTGGTTGGGGTATTGCTCAGATGACACTGGTGCTCCTGCCAAATTTTCACTAGTTTTTTCTCCATTACTTGGGTCCAAATAGACTAAGAAGAAGCTCATTTAACTTCTCCCCCAACCTCCCACTGGATGCTGCTCTCTCATTGGCTGAAGGTTATCGCTGATGTTATTTTCATTCAAAACTCACACAGCTCCAGATATTTATCATGCCAAAATATAGACAATTCTCTCAGATAGTGTCTTTAATAGCTCATACTGTGTGTTTCCACTCTCGTGAACGAGCACAGATTTGCCTGTGATTTCAGGCATTTGTCAGCGTTTTTTAAAACCTGTCAGCAAGTCAAAATCGGGGCTAAAAACATGTAGTCTGAACTCGGCATTAGACCCACGTGACATGTATAGTGGCCAGGACGCTCTTGTAAAAGAGATTTTTAATGTCAATGTGTTTTTCCTGGTAAAACAAAGGTTATAATAATAATAATAATTTGCTTTATTGAACATGTCAATATTCAATAATGCAATACATCGTAAAAATGAACAAGATATTGTTAATGTCCACTTCAAAATTTGGTAAATAATTTATTATTTATACATTTCAAAGTGTCTTTTAGACTGCATGAAGACTGAAGATGAACTTTCAAATATCCACAGGATATTAACACTTAGAATATTTGTGGCTATTGTTTATTAACACTGTACAACAGAGCTCCATTTGTTGACAATAGTTAAATTAACTAAACTCACGATGGAAACTACTAAAACATTTTTTAACAGTAAGTCATGTTAATTCTTTTGTCAATGATTAATAACACCTTACAAATCAAGTCATATTTGGTTTAATTACATGGAGTGAATAACTAATAATGTTCAATTATATTTCAGTTCTATTATTATTATTCAGTTATATTTAAAGGGGACTATATATATATATATATATATATATATATATATATATATAT
>CAIGQZ010032248.1:3866575-3920127 GCA_903798205.1 Danio tinwini | reverse complement strand
GGCTCTTACGATCTAGGGTTATCCGTTCTCGAGGTCATATATATAGAACTTGTATAAGTGGTTTAAACACAGTCGTGTGGCAACAGTCTGTGAATATAAACAGTTTTATAACAGTTTATAACAGTAAAAATGAATTAATTGTGTTTTTTTTATATAAATCACACTTTATAAAAAATAATAATAAAACAAAGTGTCTGCAGAAACATTTTCTCTTTGTATGTATCATCGGAGGGGGAAAGCCCCACCCATTAGTGACATTCTCTCACTCATTAGTATAGACAACCCTGAGTAAGAAGCATGGTCGTCCGCCATTAGAGTTTTGAATCAAACACCATGCTGACACACAGGTATTTGTAGAACTGCCCTCTTTTGAAAAAGAGCACAATTTCATTCGAATTTAAAGTGACAGTCACCAAAATGGCACAATTAGGATCAAAGCTTAAAAGGGTCAGTTTTAAAGAGTCAAACAATTATTTGTGTTTTATTTTGAACTGAAACTTCAAACACATTAAGGACATCAGAGACTTACTTTACATATTTTAAAAAAGGGGCATAATAGCGCATCTTTAATACATTAACTATCATTTACCAATGAGATTGCACTTTATTATTTGTTTTCTATTAACATTTATATACAGTGGTCCTTCGTTTATCACAAGAGTTATGTTCTTAAAATATCCCACAATAGGTGAAATTCGCAAAGTAGTCAGCTCTATTTTTTACCATTTTTATAAATGTTAAGGCTGTAAAACGCCTCACTACACACTTTATACACTTTTCTCAGACATGCATTACCATTCTGACACTTTTCTCTCGTTTAAACACTCTCAAAGTTTGAACCTTCGTAGAAAAGCCCAGTATTATAAAATGAAACCAAAGATCTAAACCATTTGATCTTCATTTATTAATTCTGTAATGGCGCTCTACATCCGCGTAACTTGTACCTTCTTTTAGCATGTCCAGAAGTTCAACTTTTTGTGTTATGGTTTGCATCTTCGTCTGCCTTTTAGGTGCTACCGCCTTTGATGGTGCAGAATTTTTCGTTGCCATGGTAGCGAGACAATTTGCAAACATACAGTACAGAACTTCAGCGTCACACTGCTAGTGATCAAATATTTATGTAAGTTTGGCAAGCTGAACGCATTGTGTACTGTACAGGAGACACGGCACAGAGGAGATTGATTGACAACTACAGCCAATCAGGACACAACAGGAAACTTATATAGCCTCATATAGCCTAAATGCTCTTTTTGTAATGACTTTCATTTGGTATAATTTGTATCCCTATTTTAATGTATTTTTTTGTTGGTACGAATACATTTTAGGTGAAGAAATGTGCAAATACTTTTTTCAATAATAATGGAATTATTAATTCAACTAGGGATGCTCAAAATAACTGATTAACCGTTAACCAAACTTGCACTTGTAACCAATTAATGGTATCAGTTAAACGATTAAAAAATATTATTTTATATATTTTTAAAGTTTGGCTGCATAAGAGGCTGATCACAGAATGCGCTTTTTGTGTTGAGATTTTTTAAATGGTTTATTAACTGTTTTGCACCTCGCGTTATGCTGTTGCGCACTGCGTGCTCGCGGTTGAAATAAAACTCAACCCTAAGAAGAATAGTGCGTTACGTCAGTCGCATCTTTTTCATTCAATCAAATGAAAGCAGAGCAGGGTTTCTGTTTAGGTGCCTTTAGTATTTGTGTTGTCAGGACGACAGATAATTTTTAATGATGGAGAAACTTGTGGTCGCAGTTTGAAGTTAGCCAGAGCTGTAGGCATATTACTTTACAAATCATGGATATCACAATGTTATTCTGTATATTACAATAACAACATTGACAGCAACACTCGCGCACAATAGACTAGCTGATTTAGTCATTTCCTATAGTGACAAAAAAAAAAGAGCACCGCGCTTCTTTTTTCTTGTCAACATAAAAGGCAGTGTGGTGCGGTGCGTTTGCCTTGCATTTTTGGAATGGAAAAGCGCGTTGGCTGTGATCGGCCCCTGATGTGCAACAAATAATTGTTAACTTGCGGGATGGTAACACGTGCAACCACACGTGCCTACAGACGTATTTTGTCAAAGAAGCAAAATGAAAGAAGAATATTTCTAGTCACAGCTTGACAGATGACTTGACAAACCAGCGCTGATGCTGATTGCGAGTGAGACGGAGGAAATAAGTCATTATGACAATCTTTAAACTAATGACTTCTACTATAATGTTAAAAAAGGGTTTTGTGACATAATAACAACAAAGCATTTATCAAATGCATATTTTCAAATGGAGTGATTGATTTAATAGCCTGATATTTTTATATGACGGACGAAAAAAAAAACATGATTGGAAAAATAAGCAAAAGCCGGTTCTTAAAAAAGATTCAGTCAGTGTTTTCGTTTTGTAGTCTAAATTGGTCATTTAGAGGAAAAATATCTAGGGCAGGCCTGTTTATTTTATTATTATTATTTAGTTTATTCTTTTTTTCTATGCTGTCACTTTGCAGGTGCGTGAAAATGTTCTGTTATGTTCTGTATGCGGCTGTTCGCATGTTAAAATAAATCAGTATTTTAAAATATTTAAGGTGTAACAAAATAGAAACCTCAAATATTATTATTTTTTATATTTTAATACTTATCTGTTAACGGTTAATATTCGGTTAACGAGCTGCGGTTGTCGGTTGGTAAAATAAACCGAAATGAGCTTCCCTAAATTCAACTAAAGTAGGCCTATAACAAATAAAATAAAGTATTTCTGACATTTTTCTTTATTTCATGGATTTGAGTTGAATTACAGACTTAGTATCACGATACTTCAGCTGGTATGGTATAGTGACATGAATTAATGGTATCACAACAACCCTAGTGTGTATATGTGTGCACTAAAGAGCAGCAACGTACAATATAACAGCTGACAGTTCGGGAACAATGATGCTATAACTTGAGCATATGATCTGACGGCAGACACTGAATTAGGAGAACGTTTTTCTCTGGCACAGGAACCGCATCTAACAGAAGTATAACGGCTTTAACACACTTCAATTAAAGTTTGGCATCACAAAAACACTCCATAAGCCACTGAAAATAGCATTGACACCCAGTTGAGAAACGCTGCTCGGGCTGATGACAATTTTTAATGCAAGTTCTAAGCATCCTACTGCAAGGCGCTGGACACTATGGCGCCCTCCATGCAGCAACGAAGAAAAAGGTCTATACTTAACCAGCATCCACACTGCACCTACATTGATGGGAATGCATCATGTACTTGCACAGATTTATTAGGCATTCTGTAACACAACAATCAAGATTTTGCCGCTAGAAATGTTTGCATTCACACACTTGAACGCATTCTTTTCCTGGTGTCTTTCAGCCTAATGAGATTAACACTTTAGCACTGGAAATACTACTTTGCACCTGGAGTCATTAAAGTACTCTGCCTCAGGGGAAGACCTACCCTGTTTAGGAGGAAGAACTAGTTCAAAAACAAAAAAGAGAGAGAGAGAGGAGTACAAGAAAATAAAGGAGGGAGGGTGAGAGATTTTGTGGGGGAACAAACCTTGATTGAGCAAGACAAACAGAGCTGGTTTTGCCACTTTTTAACTGGGTAAGAGGGAGGCAGAAGGAAAATAAACGACAACTCTTTTGCATGGCTAGAAAAACAAAAGAGCCGCTAATGATCAGAGATGATAAACAAAACCAGTTCAAGAGCAAAAAAGAAAGATGAGAGGAGGGGGAAAGCGAGCAAGCAGCAACAGAGAAGTAATATGTTCTTGGGAAACCTGTCTTTTGCCGGGCCTGTAGACCTACAGCGCTACTCTGGGACAAGCACAGACCTGTTTTATATACTCTGAAAAAAAACACAACTGCTGGCTAAGACACGCACGTATGTGTTTGTAAAGTGTGTGGGTGTATTATTGAACAAGAACCTTCATTTAACAAACAAAACCAAACACCTACATCCCGGTATAAAGCCATTGATGGGTGCTAGTGAATGGCTGCTAGACTTTAGAAACGATTACATAAGAGAGCAGATGGTGCACGCTGCTTTATGAAACCGTGGTAATGGTGCACGCATGCATGGATTTAGCCGGTGGTATGATGTGCAACGGGATCTTCGAGTGCATGGATCGTGCATGGTGATGAAAGTGTGTTGATATCACAACCCGAGTCCAACGGCCCATTAGCTCCTGCTCTCTTATCTTTTCTCTAATTTCCATCCCTCTTTTAGCCACCCCTCCCACAGGCCATCCAGAAACACTCGTCTTGCAACCAATCAAATATACAAAAACATCTCCATCAATGCTGAAATACAATCTAGGCAGTTGAACACTCATTTAGGTGAACGCTTGACCAAAAAAGCTAAAGTTCTTTTGAAATTCTGCTTCGTTCGGATGGCAAAAATTTCAAAGGCAATAATTTGGGGCTTCTCGCAGCAAGAAAGTTTTCATGACTTTCTAAGGTTTACAGATTGAGAGCATACCTGTGAATTGTAAAACACCATATCTTAAATAGGGATTTACGGATCCCGACATTTGGATCGGATATCGGTTCGATACTGCATATTTTTGATGGATCTGGTATTGGACAGCTGGTACCAATCCAAATTTGATCTTATGCATGTGCTATATTCTCTGTGATTTATAAGCCAACAACAGCCATGAAGGTAGCCTATTATAAGGCACTAGAAAGTTGTGATGTAGGTCTACTATATCCCAAATGACCTGAAGCCATGATTCTATAGTTTTATGTGAAGTATACAGATGAATATTTAAGTGGTTAAATTAATGTTCACTTCAGTGATTCACTCTGTTGCGCCTGTCAATCATTCTCCATTCATTCACTATTCAAACCCCATTTGTTTAAGACCGAACAAAAAAACTTTCTTCAAGAACATATTTGCTCCTGTTAGTTTAAATAAACAGTGGAGGAATGCATTTAGTTTTGCATTACATGGGATCATCTTGACCTGAAACAAGGAGTTTATTGCCTTTTCTAAATCATGTTGTGCTGTGTTTGTTAGATCAGCAGATCGCATTCGCAATACTGAAGTAGAGAGGGTTATCGCCTGCTCTTTACACACAAAGTAGGCCTATCTGAATTTTTTAATTAGAAAAGGCTCAATAACTCATTGGACAGATCCTCAACGCACTGATTTCTTCTCTTTTTGTTGCTCAGTTTTGAAAGTGTCCGCAGATACCGGAGGGCTGCGCGCTGTGTCTCAGTGATGCATTGAGTGCTTCATTCACGCACCGGCTGCACAGACTCGATGTGCACTGCTCAGTAAAATTATTCTCACAATGAGTATCTGTTCTTTCATCCTTCCGACTGAGTTTATTCTTCAGAGGGGAATACTTTTAGTGCTGTGAATACTATGTAAAGCCTGGCTTATTGTGGTCAAAGTAGTTGATTTAATTAATAAAAATGAAACTGACGGGCGCATTGAATTGTCATTAACAGAAAATTGAAAAAAATAATCTTGAAAAACAACAACACAGCATCGGGATCGGATCTGTATCGGTCGATACTCAGAATTTTGGTATCAGGATCGGATCCAAAAAATGATATCAGTGCATGCCTAATCTTAAACATATTAAATGTATCAGCAGCAAATTTACTGTGTTGGTCAGAATAAATATAAGTCAACTATTTCTTACAGGCTATTTTAGAGTCTTTAAATTTTAAGCATGTCTCGTATTTAAAACAAATGAGATTATTCACTTTCTGGCTGGACGATATGACAAAAATCTCATACCTCATATCCTGATACTGATATATATCATAGAATATAGTACCATTTCTATAAATTTATTCAGCCAATCAGGAGCTGTCACTCAGACAACTGCTCAGCCAATCAGGTGTCACTCAGACAACCATTCAGCTAATCAGGTGTTACTCAGTGAGACCTGATTGGTCGAGAGGTTGTCTGAGTGACACCTGATTGGCTGAGCGCTTGTCTGAGTGACATCTGATTGGTCGAGCGGTTGTCTTAGTGATTGAATATATAAATTGACCGCATAATAATCAACTATTTATTTTTTACATTTTACAGTATATACTCAGAAATTTACTCACTTTATTTAGAGCTCATTCATTTTGTTTTCGGCTTAGTCTCTTTATTAATCTGGAGTCGCCACAGAGGAATTAACCGCCAACTTATCCAGCAAATGTTTAACGCAGCGGATGCCCTTCCTGTTGCAATCCATCACTGGGAAACATCCAAACACACTCATTTACACACACACACAACGAACAATTTAGCTTACCCAATTCACCTATAGCGCATGTCTTTGGACTTTTGGGGAAAACCGGAGCACCCGGAGGAAACCCAAGCCAACACAGGGAAAACATGCAAACTCCACACAGAAATGCTAACTGAACCGGCCGAGGCTCGAACCAGCAATCTTTTTGCTGTGAGGCGACATCGATACCCACTGCGCCACCGCATCACCCTTATTTAGAACTATTATAAATATTTATACATTTTAAATATAAATAAAATATAAAACACTTTTTTAAACTAATGTTTACAGATCAAGCATAAAATAAAATACAAAAAAATACCAAAAAAAAGGCAAAATGCAATCATTGCAACTTAATGTAATGTAAACATTGCAACCCATGTTTCTGTCTGCACCCGGTAATGATGTTTAATAAATGCACTCATAAATAATGAAAAGGTATTATATTAAACAAAGCACCAAAGGATTTTGTGACACCAGGATATAAACAATAGCGCATACCATGAAATGAGATTATATTTTTGTCCATATTATTTATATTGCACAGCCCTATTTCAGACACTTGAATCTAAATATTGTAATGTAATGTAATGTGTATTTATATAGCACATTTATTGTGTATCGCCATACACCCAAAGCGCTTCACAATCATGAGGGGAGTCTCTTCACACCACCACCAGTGTGTAGCATCCACTTGGATGATGCGACGGCAGCCACAGGACAACGGCACCAGTGCACTCACCACACACCAGCTATAGGTGGAGTGAAGAGACAGTGATAGAGTCAATTCAGTGGATGGGGATGATTAGGAGGCCATGATGGGAAAGTGCCAATTAAGGGACTTTGGCCAGGACACTGGGGTTACACCCCTACTCTTTACGAGAAGTGCCACAGGATTTTTAATGACCACAGAGAGTCAGGACCTCGGTTTAACGTCTCATCCAAAAGATGGCGCCCACTGACAGTGTAGTGTCCCCTTCACTTTTACTGGGGCATTAGGACTCACACAGACCACAGGTTGAGCGCCCCCTGCTGGCCTCTCTAACACCACTTCCAACAGCAACCCAGTTTTGCCAGGTGGTCTCCCATCCAGGTACTGACCAGGCTCAGCCCTGCTTAGCTTCAGTGTGTAACCGGTCTTGGGCTGCAGGGTGATATGGCTGTGGCATACCATGAAATGAAATTGTACATCAATATAAAAAGCATTCCCTCATACCATGGTGTTTATAAATGAGGATTTTGTGCTTACAAATTCCCCTTCAGCTCACTTACCGTACATCTTCCCCTCATCTGACAGGATGATTTTGCGGCGACCACAGGGCGGGTAGATGGCCAGTGCCTCCTGAAAGCTCTGCTCGATGTCGGGGCTCCACACGCCCTCTGCGTCTCCATCCATGGCCTTGTCCAGTTCATCAGCCCCATCCTCCAGCCCCTGCTCCGGGCTGCCGTTGGCACTCCACTTGTTGGACGCAATGGTGCCGGCTCCTACCGGGCCCTGCCACGAGCCCCCACGCTACACAGATACTGCAAGACAGAAGCAGAGAGAGTATTACTTCAACCAATCAATCAAATTTTATATATAAAGCACTTTAAAGGGCACCTATTTTAACCCCTTTTTAAGAGGTAATATTAATATTATGGTTCTTCTGAGTGTGCCAGTTTAGGTTCAGTTCAAAACACAATTCAGATTTTTTTATTATGATGTGTTAAAAAGTGTCATTTTGGGGGCGTGTACACAGTTTGCTGTTTTAGGGGCGTGTTGCTTCACATGAAAACTAGTTTCGACTTCCCGCCCAACTTAACAAGGGGGAGGGGCCAAGAGCTCGCCCGCTGTGTGTATTGCAATAGACAGGCAGACAGAGAGAAGCAACATGAGAGGACCAGCATTCAGCTGTATATGTACGACTCAGAAACAGACCAAGCAGAGAGTACAAAATCATGTGTCTTTGTATAGTTTTACAGCCAGCTGTTTGCTAGTTTAAAGCTCCGAACTTGTAGCCTACACCGAGACTAATAAAGCACACTAAATTAACTGTGACTGAAGGGCATCACACACCGGATGCACCGCGACACGGCGCGCACATGACAGTTGAAAGTATCGCACACTTGCAGCGCCGGTGTGTCACCCGATAGAAACTTATGTTTAGAATTCAGAAATGCATGCGGCTGCGTGGCGCGACGCTGAGTGTCGCCGAGCGGCGCTTCTGGTGTAGGACCTGCTTGAGGCTATAACTAAAGGGCGTCATACACCGAATGCGTCGCTCAGAGCCATGACGCGGCACACCAGACGCGCACATTCGCATGTTATTTAAAATGAAACTATTCAGATTACGCTCTGTGGCACGGCAGAAATATGAACAGTGTCCTGAGCAGGGCCAGCGCGTCCATAGAGGCGACCTAGGCGGCAGAATAGTGAGCAAACCCCACGGTCGTCACTTTCACACGCAACAACGCGAAATGCATGGCGCTGCGCGTCGTTAGTTCGTTATTTCCAATGGAGGGACGTGCACGTGAGGCAACGAGCTCGCACTTTCCAGCTGCACCTAGTTAAGATGACAGGGAGCTTCTGTGACCGCGGGAAATGCAAACCGCTGAAGTTTAAGGAAGACACAATGAAAAGTACACCTGCATGCAAACCCACCAAAACTCACAAACACTGGCGGCGAGGAGAGCGATAACATGGTGAATGTTGAGCCCAATGAGCCTTACATCTAAAAATAGAGCAAGGGTGTTTCTTTGGTGACGTCGCTTTGACTCACGCTGAAAATGGCGGACGTGAAACAACATACTGAGGAGATGGTAATGGGTCTGCATCCAAAATAGTCTACCACTCAGTAGGTAATGGATTTGAATTTACTACACGACGTTAGAAAAGTGCACTCTATAAAGTATGAATGTCAGTAGTATGAATGGAACTACATGTACTACATCCGGCATTTTGTCATGATCACATGACCTACTCTCATTAGTTGCCTCTCTTTACTCTCATTCATGAATTTTCTCAGGGGCATTATGGGATATCGAAGCGCGCATCGGATGCCCACTTCAGAATTTCACTGGAAGGAATAAGTCATCCAGGCACTTCTCACATACTGTTTTTTAAATTCTATGAACTCAGACATACTACTCGGCTCGCATACTATTTTTAGCGTACTATATAGTATGGAAGTATGAGATTTCGGACGCAGCCTAAAACTCAACAGGACATAAAATAAAATAAGTTAAATGTCAACAGTCAAATGTCAAAGGCCAAAGAGAAGAGATGAGTTTTAAGATATGATTTAAAAACAGACAATGGACCCGTCTAATAAAGAGATAAGGAGCTGCTGCAGAAAAGGCACGATCCCCTCGGAGTTTACACTTTTTTTGGGCACATTCAGGAGCAACTGATAGGCTACTTCAATGTAGATCAAAACAATTTGCAATAATCCCACTAGTCACAATTGGGCCTGTTTTTTATTATTATTTCTAGAAGCTGTAATAGTACTGTTGCTGGCTTTGGGCAAGAAATTAAACTTTTAAATAAAAAGATAGCTTGTTTGCTTGATATTATTTCCATCTTTCTACAGCAAGCACACATGAAGCCCAGTTAAAAACTGATATGATGTCATTAAAGAGCAAGTCTATCTATTTCTGTGCAGTGGGTGTTTACAATATAATCCTATGTTTCATTTTCCTTGCACTGAACAAAAATTGTAATAATTATTGTTCACAAAAAAAAAAAAGAAATCCATCAAATCTCTCATGATCTATCGACTAGATTAGTTTACATATTTCCTCTTTGCACACGGAGGTGGGAATTCATTAATGGTCACAATTATGACAATTGTTAACATCAATAATGCAATCCTGACTCTGCTGTTTCCAACCGGTAACTATTGCTATAAGTATAAAACCTAATTTAACCAACATATTATTAAAGAAGGTGTAAAGCTTCTGTTATGGAGGTCTAAGGAAAAGTGACTAAATGACTTAAGAAAACTATGCTTGGTAAATCCTTTCAAAACCATGGAGCCATTTAGCCATGTGCACCCACAATTAAAGTTAGCCTTTAAATCAACCAAAGAAAACGACAGAAACACTTCAGTGTCTGCGTATCTGTGTTTGCACTTGGTAAACAACAGTGAAGAATGGTGAACTGATGACCTTCACAGCCAATCACAGTCAATTCTGTTGAGCATGTGAACCCAATCGGCAGTGTTTGATAACGTGCTCAACCGCGCTCAAATGTTAGCGATTTTTAACATTTCAGTACCGATTGGTACTAAACTCGATACTTTTGACAACACTTCTTCTTAGTATTCAGTTTATTATCATTTCTGTGTTTCTTTTTCACTACAATGTTTTAATTTCTGTCATTAAAGAGCAAGTCTTTCTATTTGGGTGGAGATGAATGTTTACAATATAAACCTATGATGCATTTTCCTTGTACTGAACAAAAATAGCAATAATAAAAATTATTTTCATAAAAATAAATAAAAAAATCTAATCAATGTCACATCACCAGATTACTTTAGATACTTCCTCTTTGCACATGGAGGTGGGAATTTGTTGATGGTCACAATTATGACAATTGTTAACATTAATAATTGGAGCAATGCAATCCTGACTATGTTGTGTTCCTAGTGTAAAACCTAATTTTACCAACATAACATCAAAGGAGGTGTAAAGTTTGTGTTACGGAAGTTTAATGAGTAATAGAAAAGAAAAGAAATAGTAAATTATGGAGAGAAAGTCCTTTCAAAACTGCTCCGTTTAGCCATGCGCACCCACAACTTTTAGCACCTTTAAAGTTTGCTTTTAATTCAACCAATGAAGACGACAGAAACTGTGCCTCTTATTGCCATTTCCTCTGCTCAAAAGCTCCCAAAATGACAAATGAATTTTAGCCATTATATAAAGCCCCATTTAAAAGGATTAGATAATTAGGACTAGGCTGCAAAAATGCTTGTGGTCGGGAGCGTGCGGTCCAATGTGGCCGTCTAAATGTCTGAACATGGTTAAGGGATCTTAAGCGTTTTTCAGGCTGCCTCTTTTTCGCATGGTATTGTTCATAAGGATCAGGTCCCGGGAGTCACTCGTGTGCCCACATATTTCATTCTTTTATTTCACTTTCTGCTGATGCTGACAAAAAAAAAGGCAGCTTGGGTAAATACGACCGACTCTGATTGAGACCTTCCTTTGGGGATATTCAAATGCTCTGGTTACACGCACACTGAAAGAATAAGCTTGACTTGGCAGCCCGAAGACACAGAATGAGCAAAACAACGGAGCGTTGGAATATGTGAGTGGCCTAATTACTTTTCGTCATTGCAGGCCTCAGACCTCAGCGCAATCCAATGCTGCAGGGAGGACAATTAGCAATGCATTTCCAAATCGCATTCGCCTCTCAGACAACAAGCAACAATGTTCCTCCTGTGCAATCGTAATGCTTGCAGTCATTGAATGTTGTTACACACTAGTTATAGAGACATACTGCTGAAGAACCAATATTTGGTGGAATTTGGTTGTGCTTTCTCACATACACACTTTACAGACTTGCATTGGTTACACACTTTACATTACCTGACAAAAGACTTGTCGCCTATCCAGTTTTAGAAACATCAAATAATAACTTGACTTCTAGTTGATCATTTGGTAATAAAAGTGGCTTATATGAAAGACAAAGGCCTCTAGATTACTCTTCTTTTACCAAAATAAAACATGATCATGCTTAGATTTTTAATTAGGACAGTAAGGTCTGACTTTGCTTTGACAAACGTCTTGTCACTTGTCACAGAAATAATGTCCAGTATAGAATATAAAGTCACGGAGCAGTGGAAACAGAATGAATAGTGTATGACTCTCATGAGCTTGGAGGACTGCATCCATACATCTCTGCAATGACGCAAATAACTTATTAATGCGGTCGGTGCGATGATGCACGAACAAAATGGCCACAGTTGGCCGAGCCTACTTGTAGCTTCTTTTGCAGTGTTTAGAAACCTATGCGTGACGAAGATACTATGTATCTTTTACTATGTGTCTTTTACTATGCATCTTTTTCATTATTACGTTAGATGTGTGCATTTTTAAAGTGACACCTCTGTTAGTTAATGTAATCAAACAAAAAATCTAAATAAATGAGATTCATTCGTTGCGCCTTATTCAGAATGTGTCAGTCATACAGTGAAGATTAATGAGATTTGATAAATTGATTCTATTTCTATTCTATGATTCTATTTGTTTGCAGCTAATGTACTCTATTTTTTCTTTTGTAAATAATAATAATAAAACATATTACTGACTGTTAAACTGTTTATTTTATGGGGGTATATGTTGACAGGTATAGTATGTGTGTATGTCTGTATGTTTGCTTGTCTGTCTGTCTGTATGTGTGTGTATGTGTGTGACTGTGTCTGAATTTGCATGCGCGTGTGTGTGTGTGTGTGTGTGTGTGTGTGAATCTGTTCATGTGTCTGTCTGTGTGTGTGTGTCTGTGTGTGTGTGTGTGTGTCAGTTTATGTGTCTGTATGCATGTGTTTATGTGTCTGTATCTGTATGTGTGTGTCTGTGTACTAGGGCACAGGGTGATAGACTAGTGTGTGCATGGAGAGCAGAGAAGTCCTTCTATTGGAGAGTTGGGCTTAAATTCCAGACATGCCCTTATTAAGGAAGTGCGGCATGAGTTCTCTCTCTCTCTCTCTCTCTCTCTCTCTCTCTCTCTCTCTCTCTCTCTCTCTCTCTCTCTCCCTCTCTCTCTCTCTTCAACTCTCTCTCTCTTCAACTCTCTCTCTCTTCAACTCTCGCCTGCGCTTCAAACACTCTGCCCAAATAAGGAGAGTTGAGCTCTGGACAAGGGGCGGGCCGAGAGCTGCAGTGGAGGGGGACAAAGCGGGGAGGGGACGACTGACCAATTTAGACATCCACTTTGGAGACTCAAAAACAGTGGGATTGTTTTGGACAAAAAAAAAAAACATCAGCACACACAGAGGGACCTGAGCCTTCTCAACAGTCCTGATTAAAGAAAGAGCAGGGAAGGTAGACTGGATGTGGATTATCTGCATAAAAAAAAATTAAAACTAGTAACTTATTTACATATCAGTGCACATTCACTATATTGCAAGGTAGCTCAAGGAAAACAATGGTACTGAGATATTATTAGCAACAGGATTTTCTGCGAAGATGCTTCAAAGGTTGTATAGTGAAAAGTATTAAAGAAATAAATGTTGGTTTGACTTGGCATTAATGGTGCAGTAGGTGACCTGCCACAATGCTAACCAGTTAGCATAATATCTTTAAAAACATATAAATTGAAAAATAATTAATAAATATATATATTTTTATTTAAATAAATAAAAAAAGCTTGTAATAATAAAAATAACTAATCATTTAAAAACATCATAAATAAAGTACATCTACTAAATAATAATACAAATGTATAATTTTTTATTTTTGATAATTAAATGTGTGTGTGAGTGTTTAGACCAATGTACTTCAGTAAGTGAACAAAAATTTTTTTTAGCATTTATATTGAGAGCAGTACCCACAGTGGTACCGGATAATAAATAGGAAAGAAAAGTTTTGCATTTAATTTTACAAAACAGTGTCCCCCAAAGGAGGGGACAAATCTGTTGCAAAACACACTGATGCAATGCCCTGCCAATGAAGAAGAAAGAAAAAAGGGTTATTTTTGATTACTAATTGCAACTAGTTCTATAATAATTAATAATTATAAAAATTATTAATAATAATAATAATAATTAAAAAATAAGAAAATGTCAAAAAAACAAGTACTAATTAAAGACAATAATAGAATAATGTTTAAATAAAATTTAAATGCATATTCCATATATAATTTAAATATGAATTAGAAAATAATTATGCAATCAATGTTGAGTGAATTTTAAGTATTAATATAACAGCTAAATAAATTAATAATAATATTATTATTATTATTATTACTACTATTGTTATTAACATTTTAATAAATAATGTAAGGACTTATTATTACAACATTTAATTGAAACATTTTATTTCAGTTTCCTTTTTATAGCTCAGCAATAAAACAAACAAAAGGTTACGTCAAATTAGAAAAGATGATCTCTGTTAAAGTCAATTGCTCCAACCCTCTCTATCATTCTCACTTCTCAGATGGGATGGTGGGCCAAATCAAAGGTTACAATGGGCCAACTTTGGCCCACATGTCCTACTTTGGGCATCTCTGCTTTAGACAGTCTAATTTTTCCCAACTTTAGGAAGAATAGGACATCATGGATTTACTGCGTTGAGTTGGATGTTTCTGATCCTTCGACCCAATTTAATAATATTTGACCAATATTAGTTGTTTGGCCAGGAGCACAATACAAGCTATGCAATCAGATTGTATTTTTGTGAGATTATATGACATGGGAAAAATCCCAAAAATGGCAATCAGTGGGCAAGGGGAGATAGATATACTTAAAAATCCAGGTATTGTTTAAAAAATAGTGTCCCAAAAGCAGTTAAGCTTTATACAAGACCAAAACATATGTGCATGAGTGACCAAGGTTGATTTACAGCGATTACAAACAGGATCTACAGTGCTCAGCATAATTGAGTACACCCCATTTTGAAAATGAATATTTTTATCCATTTCTCAGTGAATATAGGCATTGTATTTTCTTGTGGATTTAAATTATAATTCATATAAATAAACAATGAAATGCATGTTTGTGTGTGTTTGTACCATGGTACTTTAGAAATTGAACAAAAAATTTACACAAAAACATGTTAAAAAACTGCCTTAATGGAGTCCAGAAAACCACAGTAGCACTGTATAATAAATTAAATGGAAAGTTGTGAATGAATTTTACAAAACTGTCTGTTAACCAAAAACACTCTTGCACAATGCACTGCTAATTAAGAAAATACATGTTTATTTAAATACTAATTGCAGCTAACATCTGGCAAAGAGTTCTCTCTCTCTCTCTCTCTCTCTCTCTCTCTGTCTCTCTCTTTATCTTACCCTTTAATCTTAAAGAAACTCTGCAAACATGAACTTTCAATTTCTTAAAAAAATAAAATAAAATAAAAATAAGACACAGCAAATGAGCAAGAATCAGGTCAAACAGACACAACTGCAAAACATCTGTTGCAAAACAAACACACTCATCCTCCAGCGCTGAAGGCCATTCGGCTCTTTGTGATGCCGCCGATGCAAAGGCAAAAACTTAATTTTCCAATAAAAAAGGGCTGTGCAATATGAGGAGATACAACTAAAGTCAGAATTATTAACCCTCCTTTATATTTTTTCCCCAAATTCAGTTTAACAGAAAGAAGATTAAACACATTTCTAAACATAATAGTTTTAATAACTAATATTGACTCTTTAATCTTTGCCATGATGACAGTAAATAATATTTGACTAGATATGTTTCAAGACACTTCTATACAGCTTAAAGTGACATTTAAAGGTTTAACTAAGTTAATTAGGCAAGTTAGGGTAATTAGGTAAGTCATTGTATAACAATGGTTTGCTCTGTAGACCTTAAAATGTCTTTAAAACAATTAAAAACTGCTTTTATTCTAGCCAAAAATAAAACAAATGAGGCTTTCTCCAGAAGAAAAAATATTATAGTAAATACTGTGAAAGATTTTTGCTCCGCTAAACCAACGCAATCTCACGGCAATTCGTAACTTTTTGATTAAGTGGCTAATTCGTATGATTTTGTACGATCTAATTCGTACTATTAAGTACGATTTGCTCATCACCCAATGACGGTTGGGTTTAGGGGCGGGGTTGGGTGCC
Organism: Danio tinwini; assembly: GCA_903798205.1. NCBI lineage: Eukaryota > Metazoa > Chordata > Actinopteri > Cypriniformes > Danionidae > Danio > Danio tinwini. The sequence goes on along the minus strand of CAIGQZ010032248.1, from coordinate 3,904,114 downwards.
ACGCCTCCTTTTTAAAATCATACAATTTCTTACAACTCAACTCGTACGAATTTGTACAAATTAGCCACTAAACTGACAAAACGTAAAATACTTACATTTCCTTGTGAGATCAGGCTGGTTAAACATAATTTGGAAAATATTTGAAAAAAAAAAGAAGAAAAAATTCACAGGACGGCAAACTATTTTGACTTTTAACTAGATTTCATACGAATAAAACATCTAAACAAAAGTCTATCATTTCAATGTTATGCTTAATTGTTTATATCATGATGTCACAAAATACATTATGGTAATACTTTTTTTTTATAATTACCCATTAGAGAAAAATGAGTCCTGTTACTCAAAGGGGTTGCTATGGCTAGTAGTAATGTCAGGGGGAATTTGCATTTATTTTGAATTGTGATCAAAACTGACTGGAACTACCTGTGCATTACAGCTGATTTAAATGCACATCCTGTAAGCCAAATTAGAATCAGGAATTTCAACAGACCATGGAATAAGAGAATATATATCAAATAAACAAAATAAAGTCTCTCATTTCATATTGTGCTTTATTAATTTTATCTACTATCATTTATATCAAGGTGTCACAACTTGTTAACATGTTTAAGATAATACTTTTTCGTTAATTATGCGAGTGCAGTATTACATGATATTACTGTTATGCAGGCATAAACATAAGCAACAGCATCGTGAGAAAGTTGCAGTCTAGAAAGTACAATGTTTACATATTGCATTTTATTTCTACAGGGTTTCTGCCGGTGTCACAAAGTCAAATTCAAGACCTTTTTAAATCTGCTATAAATGAAAGTTCAGACTTATACAGGGCAAAACACTAAGGATTTATTCCGGTTGATCATGTGGAAAAGAGGTGTACTTGCTTCATTCAAAATAAAATCTAATTAGTTATTTCTCTGCAACACATTTTAATTAATGTGTCAAAACAAGCAAACTCTAGTTGTACACATGCACATTGTTTAACATAACTTTTCTTCCTCAAAAAAAACAAAAACATATTAGTAAATGGGCATTACAGTGGTGCAGTGGGTAGCACGATCACCTCACAGCAAGAAGGTCGCTGGTTTGAGCCCCGGCTGGGTGAGTTGACATTTCTGTGTGAAGTTTGCATGTTCTCCCCGTGTTGGTGTGGGTTTCCTCTGGGTGCTCCGGTTTCCTCCACAGTCTAAAAACATGCGCTGTAGGTGAATTGAACAAGCTAAATTGGCCATAGTGTGTGTGTGTGTGTGTGTGTGTGTGTGTGTGTGTGTGTGTGAGAAATAGTGTGTATGGGTGTTTCCCAGTGTTGGGTTGCGGCTGGAAGGGCAACCGTTGCGTAAAACATATGCTGGAAAAGTTGGGGTTTTGTTCCACTGTGGCGACCCAAGATTAATAAAGGGACTAAGCCGAAAAGAAAATGAATGAATATTAGTATATAGAGTTTGGTTGAATGTTTTTGAGATGGATTGTTGGTGATTGGAGACATGGACTAATAAAAATCAAGACTCGTTTAAAAGGATTTAAGACCTGCAAGACAATATTTCAGTGATTTTAAGACCTAAGCCTAAAATGTAGTTTTTTGAAACTCAAAGCCATTTTAAGACCATACGGAAACCCTGTTATGATGGGTTTTTTTGGGGGTTTTTTTTCCAACTCTAAAAACTGGACTGACAGTTTCAATTTTAATCTACTTGAACTTCTATGTTAAGCTGCTTTGACACACTTACATTGTAAAGGCGCTAGAGAAATAAAGATGAATTGAATAAAAATTTTTACGCTGGACCTGTATTTGTTCACTTTTGAAGAGTGTTTTATATTTCATTAACATACATTTCATATTCCCAAATTTAGTACTTTAACATGTGGTCAATATATAATCTATTAATTGATTGAATTTACAGAAACTGTACTACACTGTAAAAAACATCCATAAATTTGCAGTTTTACTTGTTTTTTATTTTTCCTCATTATATTTCTGTTTTGAATTGCATTATGGGACTTTTATCTTTCTTCCAACAACCTTCAACCTTGAAAAGTTTGAAAGTGACTTTTATGAAAATGTTTAATAGTTTAAAGTGATCTATTGTCTGGGTTGGTGTTATATATTACACTACAAAACCCTTGTAATTAACTGCCAGCACATTTTATGTTATTTTACACAATTCTCTAGATATTATTTCTTATAAATTATATACATTAAATTGAGAAATAATCAAATCTCCTACCACAGCTATGCTGATGACACTCAGATCTACTTAGCCTTACTGCCTAATGACTACAGCCCCATTGACACCCTCTGCCAATGCATTGATGAAATTAACAGTTGGATGTGCCAAAACTTTCTTCAGTTAAACAAAGAGAAAACTGAAGTCATTGCATTTGGGAACAGAGATGAGGTTCTCAAGGTGAATGCGTACCTTGGCTCTACAACAAAAAATAAGGTCAAGAATCTTGGTGTGACTCTGGAGTCAGATCTGAGTTTCAATAGTCATGTCAAAGCAGTTAGTAAATCAGCATACTATCACCTCAAAAGCATTGCAAGAATCAGATGCTTTGTTTCCAGTGAAGACTTAGAAAAACTTATTCATGCTTTCATCAGCAGCAGGGTGGATTACTGTAACGGCCTACTCACAGGCCTTCCCAAAAAGACAGAGTTGCAGCTCATCCAGAATGCTGCGGCCAGGATTCTGACCAGAACCAAAAAAAAAAAAATCAGAGCACATCACACCTGTCCTATCACATGTGTCTCAGGTCTTTACACCGGCTCCCAGCTACATTCAGAATAGATTTTAAAGTATTATTCCTTGTCTATAAATCACTGAATGGCCTAGGGCCTCAATACATTACAGATATGCTCACTGAATACAAACCTAATAGATCACTCAGATCTTTAGGATCATATAAACTAGAAATTCCAAAAGTCCAGTCAAAGCAGGGTGAATCAGCCTTCAGCTACTCCCCACCCCGCTGCTGGAATCAGAAATGATCAGATGTGCTCCAACATTAGGCACATTAAAATCAAGACTGAAAACACTTCTGTTTAGCTGTGCCTTTACTGAATGATCACTGTGCTACGTCCGACAGATCCCACTATTGTGTCTTTCTTTTCTTTTTCATTCTTTTCTAATCCGTTTTAACACATTTTAATCTGTTTTTTTGTGTTTTAATCGTTTTTATTATCTGTATTTTTATTTTTCTTATATTTGTCTTTTTTATTCTTGTTTATGTAAAGCACTTTGAATTGTTACTGTGTATGAAATGTGCTATATAAATAAACTTGCCTTGCCTTATTATTTTTATATTAATATTATTTCAAACTACTAAAATGTCAATAAAAGTCACTTTGTTAAAGTGCAGAGTTGAATTTTTAACATCAGAGCAGAGATTAAGCTCCCATAATTTAATTCACAATCATAAATAAGCACTTGTGAATCACAAAATGCAGAAACTGTTAATTAACAGATATTTTTTACAGTGATAAATATCATTATTAATATCAGATGACTTATATTGTGATATGAGATTTTGTCATATGATCAATAAAGCAGCTAAGAGTTCATTGTGAATGAGATGGCACTCATATTTAATCCTTCACAAGTCTTTACCGCCTCCGCTCTCTCTCCCTCCCGAATCAAACAGAGCTCTTAGTCAGTATATAATGCTGAAGAATTTCCATGTGGTCCTGGAATGTAAATAATGCAGTGAAAGCCACGCAACGAACACATTCATTGAGACGCCCATTGAATGAACACAAGCCCTCCCTGCCCACTGTTTCGCAGAGCTACAACACAGTACATATTGTTGTCGGATATAAGTATTGAGTCAGATCCAGCAGCAGCAGCGTCCAGGGAAACATGCTTGAAGAAAAAAACTAAACAACAGTATGATCTAACATCAACTACAAAACATGTGATCATGGAGGAGTTTAAGGAGGATTGAAATTGCCAGATTATTCTTACTAGAATCAAAAAGACTTTAGTCATACTGCCGTTCCAGGAAAAGGGGAAACGATTGAGGATTGTTTTTTGTTCTCAAAAAAGTCTGTTTATGACTCAAAGTCAAACGCTGTGGTCACGAACAAGAGCTATCGCACAGGGATTAAAAGGATAGTTCACACAGACTTTTTAAAAAAACAAAAAAGAGAAAGAAAAGCAGCTGCAAGACACACTGAAGCAATGCCCTGCAAATAAAGAACAAAATAAAATAAAGTTTATTTTAAAATACTAATTGCAACCAATTCTGAATCTTGAAATAATAATCATAGCCAATAATAAAAAATATACTTAAAATACAAATTAAATAATATTTTTATTAAAATAAAGCTATCACTATTTTGTGATAAGTGATAATTTTAATGTAAACATAACATAAAAATACATACATATATACATACACATATATATATTATATTAATATATTATATTATTATATATATATATTATATATTAATATATTAAGGCAGTAAAAATTAGCACGTTAAAGCATGTGAATAATTAGAAATATTTAACGCGTAAAAAATATTAACGCATTTAACGCAGTTGCAGCTTTTTTTTTCCTCGTTGTGGCCGACGTGTGTTCAGGGCTGGCTCACTCATAGAGACGACCTAGGCGGCCGCCTTCAGAGGCGGAATAGTGAGCAAACCCCCCGGTCCTCATTTTCATCCACGACAGCCACCCCCCTCCCTCCCGGTCCTCACTTTCATCCGCGAACCGGTCACTTTCTATTTCACTTTCGGGTTGAGGGCAGCGTGATCACCGTTCGCCCAGAGCGCCAGTTCAGCTTGGTTCGGCCCTGCGTGTGTTTAATGTGCAAAGAAATATGGTTAAGACCAAGGAAGCGCTTTTAGAAGGAAAGTTTCAGTATAAAACAATTAAGGTCGCATCACCGGAAGGGAATGCGCTGTACTGTCTCTCTCTCTGTGTGTGTGTGCGCGCGCGTGTGTGTGTGTGTGTGTGTGTGTGTGTGTCTGTCTGTCTGTGCGTGTTGTCCCCCGATAATGTCAATAGACTGGACTATCTTAGCAACAGGCTAAATGTTTAGGAGGACTAAGCTAAATTGTTTCTACTTTATAATTAATGTTCTCAACTCGCAATACAACTTTACAATGAGTACAATTGTTTGTTTTTAATACTTTATTATTATTATTATTATTATTTTCACAATCCCTGTATTTTGGATTTTTTTTTTTATTCGTGATTAATCTTGATAAATTATGATTCATTACTTTTGTGATTAATCATGATTAATCACTAAAAAAGTGTGATTAATTAGTAAATTTTTTTATCAATTAACAGGTCTAATATATATAATGATAATAATAGTAATAAATATAAATAAATAAATATTAAAATGTAAATAAATTATAAGCATATAAATAAATACGTGTGTGTTTGGATCACAGTACTTCAGTACACTCAAAAAATGAATTTTCTTTTTCACGTTCAAAATTCTTATTTAAAGTAAGCTGAAACACAATTCTTGAGACTTCATTGGGACAACTTAATTTGTTTATGTTCAATGCACATAAATTTGTGAAACCATTGACTTCCATATGGAAATACTACTGAAGTCAATGGTTACAGGTTTCCAGCACTCTTCAGTATATCTTCATTTTTGAAGGAGAGAGAAACTCAATGGTTTAAAACAAGGATGATTATGACAGATTTTTTAGCTTTGAGTGAACAATCCCTTTAAGTAACTAAAACCGAAAAAACTAAAAATTTAAAACTTCATGACGTAGCTTGTTAAATGACACATGATGTAGGGGTTTTCACTGTAGCTATGATTTACTATGATCAAAAGGTTTTGAAGATTAAAGTGCAGCTATGAAAGATTATGGCTATTTTGTGAAATAATGGTAGGTTTAAATGGTGGAAACAAAATGCTGGATATATTATATTGTTATTTTGTTACACATCTAAGAGAAAAAATATATATTTTTAAAAAGTCACTTCATGAATATTTCATTTATTATATATATACACACACATATATATATGCTTTTTCCTCAAATGCAAAAAAATAAAATCAGTCATGTTTGTTCTATAGAGAGCAGACTCTTAACCTGTTAATTAGCATAGTTTCTTTTGGGTTGTGCAGTTTAATTCACAGAATTTCTACAAAGTATGTTGTATACTGTAAACTCGCAGACTTTTTTCGTCACATCCATAACGCATGCTTATTTTTTCTCATTTAAAATATAAAAAATGTTTAAAGATATTTAAATCAGATATTTTTTCTGCTTCCACAACTCTGTGGTCAGTTGTTTTGGATAGTAACTTGAACAAAGACAGAACAATCTTCACAAAAACTCTCAAAATAAACAATATCTTGAGATGTGGAAAGTGGAAATCCACCCCCAAAAAAGTAAATAAATACAATTTTAAAATATAAAACAAATTAATAATAATAATAATAATAATAATAATAATAATAGAATTTGATAATAAAAAATAAATAAATAAATACAAGCAAGTATACAATTTAATTGTTAGATAAATAAATAAAATAAATAAATGGAATCAAGTATAAATAAACAAAATAAAAAATATAATAAATAAATAAATGAATAATAACAACAATAACAAAATTTAATTGTCTAAAATTAATAAATAAATAAATAACTGCCAGCATGTATAAATAAACTAAATTAATAATATGTAAAACAAATGTATAATTATAATAATAATAATAATAATAAAACAACAACAACGTTTAATTGTTAAACAAACAAATAAATAAATAAATAGCAAGTATAAAGGATAAATTAATTTTTTTATCTAGATCTGGCCATTTTAAATTTAGCTTTAATATACAGGCCTTTTTCACACAAATCATTTACTCTCCAGTTCCGAGAAAAGTCGACGTATGCTTCCTATTAGAATTCCAGATTCAGATTAACCAGGAAAGAGATGTTCATGCATTTATCACAGGATTTAACTCAAATCTGAATTTTCCTGCCTCATCCTAAAACAATTTATGAGAAGTCAATCTGATAATCCATGTTTCTGTTAAGGAAACCCTGCGCTCATCTGCATGCTTTTTTTTATAAAGTCTCATGCAGTCTCAATAAATCATCATACTACACTTCAGGGTATCCGCTAACCATCAACGCAGCACAGGGACTTTCCAGAGCAAAGACAGAGCGCTGGAGTCCATCTGTGCGTTAGTCATCCCCAGCGGACATTTTTTGGCGGGAAACGAGCGAGTGAAGTATCCTATCCAGGAGGGAGGTCTTCACAACAAAAAGGAGGGATGCGAGGGAAGGTAATGGGTGCTCAATGGGGAGCCAAACTAATGATTGAAATCTAACTTTTGTTTTACTGTCTGTTGGATGCATCAATAGCGATGTTCCAGCTATTTTTATGCACATTTTGGAATATCGCATAAAAATGACACTAAGATGTGCACAAATTTTGAAAATGCGAATAAAAAAAAAAAAACATGCACATAACGGATTTAAATAACCTTTCATTCGATAAGAAATAAGGTGCATAAACTACAATGGAAACATATTTATTGAAAAAATTACAGTTTTTGCATGTGCATCAAAAATGTGACGTGATTTATTTTGAACAGTTCATGTGATGATAAAATGGATGCAATGGAATGGCATTAATGGACAAAACATTGAAGTGACCACGTTGTAAAATAACTGAAATGCTGTTTTGGTCATTATGGCTCAACCAAAGTCTGTCATCACATTGGTTTAGTATTACTTTTATTATTATTATCATTATTATTACTATCTCCAGAACTGTCTTGAGCATCTGCGCTTCTTAAGATTGTCTCACGCCTGCAAAAGCCACTGTGTGTTTATTGCATTTCATCTTCTGAGGTGCAACTCATTTATTATGCATAAAAAAGGCCCACAGTGGCTCCTCCAACAGTGGCAAATAAAATGTTTCTTTTTGGTATTTGGCACCAGTTTATCAGGAACATTTTTTCACATGTAGATGGAAACAGTGTTTTATTTGCAAATGTTTTGTGCGATATTCCAGTTTTGCACATCATCTTTACATAACATCTTTTGAATGGAAACATAATATTACAACATAATTGTAGTAGAAACATAGAATGCATCAGACATAATCACAAAATAGAAAACCAAATTTAAAAATAGGGCCAATAATTTTCTTCCATGTTATGGCCAATAAAAATTGAGTTTTCTATTAACTATGCTGCACAATAGATAGAAGTATCATTATGTCAATAATAAAATATGTAATTTGTGCAATATTTAATTTATATGCAAAATATTCAAATCTTTTTTTCTAGGGACATGTCATATAATAAGGAATGCTGTTATTGCAATACTCAACAATATTGCATACTGCATAACTGGTTAAAAATGCTGACGCAAATTGTCAAAAATGGTCACACTTATGACCTTGCCTTTTTTGAGAGCCCTTTTTTACGTGCGTCAATGGTATAATGTGCATTTTATTAGTTTTATTTTTTTATGTTATATTAGGCTTATGTACAACTCTTTTCATTCAATTGCTAGTATCAGTGTTTCTCCTAGGTTTACAGTTTTGGAGGGGGGAGGGGGTGGGGGATTGGGGCTACGGTGCGACGCGGCCCAACGCAGCGTGGCTGTTCAGACTCACACTGACACAAGAAGTCATGGTCTTTAATGACAATGTCTTAAATAACTGAACTATTTAACCTGTACAACTGTTTGTAAATTATAAATTAACATTTATTTTATATCTTATTTTATTGACAAACTGTGCAGCTTTTGTCTCTGCAATCTTTATAGGCTTCTGAAAGAACATTTCCTGAGTTTCTTGGTATGGAAAGTCAGAAATGTCCGGCCCATTTATTGAGACATTTATTAAACATGTCTCTTAAAAAAATTTAGATGTGAACATGTCATGGCCAGAAGCAGCTTTACAGAAAATAATTCAGCCATTCATTTTACTTCAGCTTAGTGCCTTATTTATCAGGGGTCACCACAGTGGATTGAACCACTACAGAAAAATTACGAACAATGCAATTTGGAAACATTGCAAATGATGAAAGACGAAAATGAGTTAAAATGCACATCTATAAATCTAATACTTGTTTACTAAAAGGAAATAGGCCCATAAACTACTACTTATAGCAATGAGTGTATTATAAGAAGTTATATTATTAAATATTTATGTTAAAAAAAGGTGTATCTAATAATTCCAGCCAGCTTTAAGTGAAATTGTAATATTGTCAAAAACAGAACTTTCAGATGTTATATGTAAAAAAGGCCTAAATACATGCAGGACTATTCCAATATTGCTCTATCCATTTAACCTATCAAATGTAATGTTTAGACCATTACTGTGGCTCTTGCGATCTGTTCACTTGCTCATTCACTCTCGTCGCCATGATTTCCGGGTATTTTAAGTAATTTTGGGGGATCACGGAGCCGTTATGAATTTGCGGAAGGCACGCAGAGCCTCCGGGAGAAGTCATAACTAGACACTAGATAGAGGAGATAGCTCCGCTCGCATCAAAGATCACAGCATGGGGTGTGCGTGACGCATCTGAAGAGCAGGGAGGGATGCGGGACGTATTTGAGGACCGGGCGGGAGACGCGCGATTTCCGGGAGATTATCATTCGTTTGCGGGCATGCATCCGGGAGTCATTTGTGGTTGACACCAGGAACTTCCAGGAGACTTGGGATGTCTGCATCTGTATATATTTTAGCTGCAGTGACGCGAGTGCAGAACAGAAATGACATGCAGTTGTGTAAATATTACATACGCTATTTAGCTTGTATATTAAAAAAAAGTTGTGATCTGGTGCTATATAGATAATACAATAACTCGACTTCAAGGGGGGCGGGTACAGCTGTTGGGAGGGCGGGGCACCCCCCTTATAAAACGGTAGGGAAAACACTGCAGTATTAAAAAATTATATCCATTTTTTATTTACAAGTTAAAATTATTTTGTTTTAATATTTTTTTTACTTGCAAGCAAACATTGCATTGAGACTGAAAGACCTTACAATTACATTGCATAATATTTGCATATACATATAAATAAACTGGGGTGCGGCACGGTGGCTCAGTGGTTAGCACTGTCGCCTCAAAGCAAGAAGGTCGATGGTTCAAGTCCCGGCTGGGCCAGTTTGCATGTTCTCCCTGTGTTGGTGTGGGTTTCCTCCAGGTGATCTGGTCTCTCCCACAGTCCAAACACATGCGCTATAGGTGAATTGAAGAAACTAGGGGGTAGTTTATGAATTTAAGTGTGTATGGATGTTTCCCAGTACTAGGTTGTGGTTGAAAGAGCATCTGCTGTGTAAAACATATGCTGGAATAGTTAGTGGTTCATTCCGCTGTGGTCGAACAGCAGTCGAAGGAAAATGATTGAATAAATGAATAAACTGTTTTGTTTTGTTTTTTTTGGTCACTTTGATGTCACAAATTGAGAAGTTTAAGAACTAATACTTAAAAACATCAAACGTCTATTTCAATTTAATATTGCTAGGTAAATTTTTAAAATAATTGAATAGAATGTGGCACCTAGTTTGCGTTTATAAATACAGTAATTTACTTATATTGTTTTCCCATCTGTCGGACACTTCCCATCGGATATGAAAGCTAAACAGAGGGATGCAACAGACCAGGGAAGGGGGATGGGATCTTAGCTAAAAAATGCCTTATAACCAAAATACATACAAGACCAAGAATTGTCATTAATGTATTTTCTTTCGACTTAGTCTCTATTTCAGAGGACGCCACAGCAGAATGAACCGCCAACTATTCCAGCATGTTTTACGCAGCGGATGCCCTTCCAGCTGCAACCCAAGTACTGAGAAACAATCCATACACTCTCGCATTCACACACACACACACACACACACACACATACACAGGTAATTTAGCTTATTCAATTCACCAATAACACATATGTTGGGACTGGGGAAGCACCCAGAGGAAACCCACGCCAACACGGGGAGAACATGCAAACTCCACACAGAAATGCCAACTAACCAACAGCTCGGACTCAAACCAGCGACCTTCTTGCTGGTATTGTAAATAATTTGGTATTGCTTTTGGTATTGTAAATAATGCACGAAGCATTTTCAAATAAATGTTTTCTTCAGTCAAACTCTGCTCTGAATGTAAGATTTGTTAGGAAACTCCTGCAGCTGGAACACTTGTTGGCAATAGATGCCTCTGGGGAGCAAATCCCTCCGGGCAGCTCCACAACACAACCGCCCTTCACTCACGCAAGACTTTTCAGTGTATTCAGCTCCTTCATGAACACACACACACACACAGAAACACACAGTCAGCAGCGAGAGAACAACAGGGCTGGACAAGTGTAGCAGCAGCTGCTGGTTGGGTTCAGATTACAGATAAAGACGTTTAGAGAGCGTCTCCTTCTCTGCTCCTCATTGTCCGGCACAGATTTCCAACTACGGCCAAAAACAAATCACTCACACTACAAGACTCTTCCACTTCCTGCAGTAGAGCCTGAGTAAACTCGTTTTTAGATTGCGCTTCACTAGTATGATTCATCAATCCAAAAAAAGATAATAATAAAAAAAATAGTGCATGACATTAATTTCTTCCCAGCATCACTTTTACCTCTTGTAGCTGACAATGAAAAACCAGCAGCTTGATTTATTCACCTAAGAGCACGCTGTATATGCAAATCTGACAGGTGGATTAATCAAAGTCTGAGAATGTGATTGGTTCAAGTATTACACACTTCAGTAGTCTGTTCATATGATCGCCGTGGCAGTCCATGTCTGAACATGTCTACACGGCTGTGTGAGGGCCCAAGTGCGAAAAACGTAGAGAAACCTGTCTTTCCTTCTGTTTCTCTATTTTTTTTTAGCTTGTCAGTTTTGATGGTCTACACACCGTTTATGGCTTTCAGACCAAAAGCCACACACTAGAAACTGGCCATCATAAAGCCTACGGGTGGTCAGCTGGACAAACATTTTCACATTAACCTAGGTTGACTAGAAGAGCATACAGTTATAGTTTTTGTGAACCTTAACCTTAATTCAGTACTGTAAAAATAATTTTAAGCAATAGAAATACCAGCATATCAGCTTGGACTCTTTGATATTTAAAAAAGTGTGATATGCACCGATAGCATGCTAAATTATGTTATAGCTTGCTAAATAATGAGATATATGATAGGCAATGCAATATTTAAAAGAAAAGAAAATCTGAAATGAAGTTTACTATGCTGTATAAAACAAAGTAGACATTTTGACAAAGTAAACAAGCTAAATAAAGCAAATAAATAAATACCATCACTATTTTACTCCACTGGTATAGCGTGAAAACATCCTAAAATAAGATGGCTTGATTGCCTAGTCTGCATCTATACTAACATCATCCACTAACACCAGCCAACATACATAGATATATTAAGATCCATAAAGTGACCAGTTTGGGCTGGATGAACTCATAATGTAAATATATAATAAGCTGATATATGTTTGTTATCCACAAATACTGTACACTAAATAAAATATGCATAAAATGACACAGAGCAACACCTAAATAACACCTTAAATGTTATTACACCATTACTTATGCAAATGCATTGCTCCTGGTGCATTGCTTTGTAGGTTTCAGAAGACAAAATCAACTAGAGCAGTGTTTCTGAACCACGTTCCTGGAGGCCCACCAGCTCAGCACTCCCAGGTCTCCCTAAACAAGCACACTTGATTTAGATCATCAGCTCATTAGCAGAGACTGAAAGACCTTTAATAGGTGTGATAGACAAAGGAGACATCCAAAACATGTAGTGTTGGTGGTCCTCCAGGAACGTGGTTGAGAAACACTGAACTATTATCTGTTCAGCCAATATCTGTTGTGCACATGAACAAAATGGCCAATCAGTGGTGTTTAGGAACATAACCAACATCATTCAAATTTTAGCAGGAAATGGACTTTTTTTTTATGTCAACACCAATTGGTACCAAAGTCGATACTTTTGACAACCCTAGTAATTTTCATTTACATGTCATATTTGAACATGTTAACAAGGCAGCAGGACATTTTGTACAGATCAGCTAGCCAACCACTGAGCTAAACCCTTCCTTAAACCCAACCAATAATGTTTACAAAAACAAACATAAGCAAAAATGCAACCACACATAGTTTCACCTTGAATTTACAATGCTTTTAACTTTAAGAGTGCTTCACCGAAGCTGAGCACTCTGCAACACATGTACAACACTGTAAAAAGTGAGTTACGAGAAAACTGACCATGCCAGAAAAGTTGTCCATATAGAGACATATATGTGATTTAAACATACTCCATTTCAAATCAAAAACACCATTAAGGACTTCTGAAGTACTTATTTAGTGTTGCACAAAGAACTGCATGAAAATAATCCTTTATTCGTCAATAATAAATCCCAGTACATAGCATTAGTGTGAAAAGAAACTAAAGTTTTTATATTTTACTGTGGATGTTGATGGGAGCCAGCAACCAGCGTTCATCAAAACATCATTTTTCACCACATGAGTTAGAGTAAATAATGAAGTCATTATTATTTTGGGGTAAAAAATCATCCCTAGTCAGATTTCAGACTTCCATTAATTAATACAAGCTACCAAAGAGGCGCGTGTAAAACTCAGAGCACCAGCAGCAAGAAGCCTCCGTTATACCCTTTTTAAGACTATTAGTTTCTCCAAGAGACTAAATTCACCAAATCTTGCGTTTTATCTCTTTCGACCATTCTCACATTCATTCGCCCACTCTTTCTGTCCCTCTGTGTTTAGCTCTAATAAATTCTACCCTTCTCCTCCAATAACTTCCTCTTACTTCCTCTCTGGCTCGGCACTCAGGAAACAATCAGAGCTGTTGAAGAGTCTGCAGGAGAGAGAGAGTTGCAGAAAGAAAAAGAAAGAGAGAAATGCAGAACTGCTTGACACTAGATATACTTATTTTTTTTTACTTTATTTAGGAAGTAAATTTTCTTTTATTAAACAAAAAGCCCTAAAATGACTGAAATTAAACATCTTGTGGAAATAATGCTTGATGCATAGGAGACAGCAAGACACTGAAAAAACTGTCTAGTCAAGAGTTACAATCTTATTTTTATCCCCAAAAATCTTATTGATCTTGTTTTAAGAAAACAATATTAAGCAAGGTCCAGGGTTCCCACTCTTTCATAAACAGCAGATTCAAGTACTTTCAATGACTTTTTAAAGCACTATTAATTTTAAATTAAGCACCTTTGTACTTCATACTAGGGTTGGGTTGATAAACGCTGCCATTATCAATTGCCGATGGCTGATAGACATCACGATGTTGAGCCGGCATCCCGATCCTCCCCGTAAGCCCAGTTTACACTAATACGTCTAAGTTTTAAAATGGCATTTTTTAACGAAACCGGTCCACGATCATACTGGCATTTCACCTAGCATTTCTGAACGGCTCTCCGTCCACACTATATTGCTAAAAAATAACGTGACCATGCACAAACACAAACACCAGCGTATGCGCGCGTCTGAGCTCCAGCAGGTGCTTTGAGCACAAAACCCCAGAGAGCAGTGCACGTCAAACAGTTTATCAATGATGTACCACTGGATCGCGTCTCACTATAGTTGTTAAAGGTGATATTTAATTAATCTTGTCTCTAACAACTTTTCGGTCTTTTGAATCTATTAGGTAATGTGTCACAGAGTCAGTGTACTGCTTCAATCTTTAGCTTTCGCGCTTGTATTTAGTAATTTTAGTGAAAACCTCAGATACTGTTGATTAGCTCCTGTTGGTTGTGCACCTTTTTTACCAATTAAGTTTGTCGACGCCATTATAACGACACAGATCACTCTGCCTATTCATGCCAGAGTCCCGAGGAAAAAGTGACTGACAGGTGGTAATTTGTGTGTAACTTATCTTTATTTATTTATAATTAAGTTATGGGTAAAACAAAGCTTATGTGGGTCAGGTAGTTGAAGCGGTAGGCTACAAATCATTAAGTTATGAATTTAATAATTATTTATGAATAAATTCATTCACCGGGGCCTACGACAACGATGCCACTCGATGGTATCAACAATCCATTGCAATGTTTTTACATTAGACATCGTATGATGCCAAATTGGTTGACAAAGCCCAACCCTACTTTATACCCCAGCATAAATAGCGCCATGAAAGTCCTTACTGTACTAAACATTACACCTACACTTATTATTTACATTAAAATATAGTAATGATAAACAGTCATGTTCAAAGGATTAATACAATTCGTTGAATTCAATATTGGTAATATTCAAATGTGCACTGTGTCATAGTTCCTGGGCAAAATTTAAATTTAAGATTTTTAAACAAGCATTTCTCTGTTTGTTGGTTTAGTTTCTGAAAACAGAACAATAAAATGTATGTATTTATTCTATTTAGATGCTTATTTTGTGCAGTGACTCTCCAGGATATTAACAGCTCCCGATGCATGACTTTCACCATTATCCACCTTGATGACTTTCCAGTACGGCCGTCTGCTCTCAGATCTCTCCATATGGTTTACTCTGATTCAGTCAGCAGAGGAAAGACTGACACAAAGAGCTGCGCGTGTGCCAGAGGACTCGCTCGAACCTCTGATTCAGCACTTTCCGTGGAAAATCGTCAGGCAAAATTTCTGAAGGAGTGCTCTTGGTCATTTAGCGGCTGAGGCAGAGGGGCTCCTGCCAAACCCCATGAAAACCGAAAAGACATGCAAAGAAGACAAACGTTCACAGGACTCTTGGGGATGGCAGACAGAAAAGAGGGCTCCGAGTCACGCTTTTATGCCAAAAACAAAGACAGATACAATCTGCTCAAGCTCATACAAAAGACGTAAGTTATCTGGTTTCTGGAGCACACTATAAGAAATTATTTTTCTAAGTTGTAAATAAAACAAAGGATCATTTGTATTTTTTACACAAGAATAGACATGCAATCATTTAAAAAAAAACTATTGCCAATATCTGAGTGAAAATTATGACAAAGTGACTTTCCTTTCTTTTCGGTTTGGTTTATTAGTAATAAAATCAAACCTTACTGAACAGATTTGGCACAATTATAAAACAAAATGTAAAAAAGCTGAATTTATTGGTTACATCTACATTCTTTTTAGTTACTCTAATAGTTGTTTAATAATATCAAAACACTGAATTATTTTTTATCAAGGAAAAATTTGTGGTTCTTGCGATTTATGGCACTCATGTGTTGTTCTTTCAATGCTCTTACGAAAATTCGTAACTTTTTGATTTAGTGGCTCTCATTCGTACAATTTAGTATAATTTGCTCATCCCCTAATGAGGATTGGGTTTAGTGGCAGGGTTGGGTGCCATTTTTTCGTAAGACTGAACTTGAATTCGTATAAATTAGACATTAAACTGACAAAACGCAACATAGTTACATTTCCTCATGAGATCCGGCTGCTTTTCTTGTACTGACCAATTTTTTTTTTTAACTCCACCTTCAACTATGAGACAATAAGCGGTTTCAAGGTTTACCACGGTTTGGAAGAGTCAAGATATTAAAACCGTTTTACTGTTCCAAAGGTATATATACGTTTTTTTTTCCTTTTTTACGTGTTTTTACAACTATATCACCAGCAGAAAAGGACCCTCCACAGCAAAAGCTGCTGTTCGGCCCACTATTCAGAAAACATCTGAAAATCTAAATCTCTTATAAACCAACATACAAACATGCTATGGACCTACACAATGCAGTGGCTTTCTTTATATCCAAAGAAAAGAAGGATATCCAAAAATGCTTGTTTTTGAAACTAATAAAGGCGGCAGCAGTCAATGGTTTATTTTAATTATTTAACCTGACATGTTTACTGCTCCAAAATATTTGAAATGTTTTTTTTAAATAAAATAAATTGTGTTCAATAGGAAAAAAAACACAGACATTTAAAAATAACATTTTAGAGTAGTAATCACAATACCGTCATACTGTGAAACCGTGGTATTTTTATCATCAGAATCTTATTCCGGCCCATGCCTACCTTCAACATAAATTTAGAGTAATTCTTCAATTTCTTCATCATCTGCCATGTAAAATCCTAAGCCTTTTTTTCTTAAAGTAATTGCAATCATCAGTAGGACACGTGATATAACAATCATACAAAATGTAAAGAGATTGGATATTCAAAAATAAATAAAATTCTGTCATGCTAATATATTTCTAAACTTTATTATTACAATTTGTAGGGTTGTGGTCCAAAACTTATCTGCATTCACCAAACATAAACCACATTAAGAAGATCATTTAAATAAACTACATATTTTAACATTAATAGTTTCAGAAATGTTGAAATAATAAAACAAAATAAATTAAAGTATAAATGCCAGTTATCTTCTAGCAAATAACTTCATGAATAGTAATTACTGTGTTTTTGTATTTGAAGTTTATCATTAGAAACATTCAAATGGAATTTCTGGATATGAATATGTATGAACTGATTGAAGTACACACACTCGTACACATAACAAATATTTTCAGATAAAATCCATGTAGGGTCAAACTAAGCTATTTAAAGTTAATGATCTTAATTTTTATTTTTTTAACAAAAAGTCCTATTTTAACTATAGTATATTTTTATCAATCATTAATCAAAATAGTTTACACTGACCTAAAAGATAATATAAGGGTTAATAAAAAAGACTGGATTCACTCTGACTTGTTTTAAAACCCTATTTCATGTAATATTAATATTTTTTGAAATACTGTCAAGTCCTATGTTGGACCGGTTTGTTTTGGTTCTTTTTTGTGATTTGCAGAGCCTGCATGCATGGTTGCTGATTTGTGGGTGGGTCATCTCATCTGAGACCCATTATGCGGTACCAATTAAGAGTTCAACATTTGATGTGAGAAAGAACTCAATTAGCCGAACCTTACTGCCTGTCGTTTTGATTATTTTACTTTGTTTTGCATCATGAGCTTAGTTCACTACCATGCACCCGATCTTCACCACTGACTTCCATTTAAACTGACTTAAGTTGAATATCCTCTAATAATTAAGTCTCTTGTTAATAAATAATTTATCTTTATGATTTACCTGGTCCGCATTGTCTCTCGTATAACAATTTTTAGCTGGTTGTAACATGTGGGGGCTTGTCCGGTATTTTGGTCATTTTGGTAAGGCCATGAGAGTCTTAAATCTGTGGTAAAATGTTCCTTATTTGGTTTTCTTCATAAACCCAAAATTGAAGCAATGTCAAAACATGCACTTACTAATAACAACACCACAAAAATGCTCACTGTAATGATGATCACACTTCGTTAGCTGGAAACACCTTTCATGTGATCCCTATTAATGACAAATAAAAGCAAGCACAAGACAAGAAGGCCGAAAACAATCAACTCAGCTTCCTTTTTTCCAATTCAGATGATTAGATTAGATGCAACTCAGGTGCATGTGTGCGTGGAGCGGAGCTGACTGCCGCGTGAACCCCACTGCACTGCCACAAACAGTTGGTTTCAAGAACAACTGGAAAGTTTAGCAACTTCAGACAGACAGAAACAAAGACTATACTGTTCTAGCCCACAGCTCGCCCCTCCCTCTAGTCAAAAATGGCTACGGAGAAGCCAAAAAAATCTTATCTGCCAATGCCTCGCGCAGGAAATGTATGTAAACAAGTGTCCCGAGAGCGGGCATTCATTTTTGGGGCACACTTTCATAGGCCGCCTTTCCATCATAATTAATAAAGCATAGCGACACATTGTGTGTGCATTGGCTCACGTCTCACCACAGGCTCCTTCGACCGCGACGTGGAAAAAAGGACTTTAATTTGAAAGGGAAAAATTTAATTTTGGGGAACTGAAGAGCGTATAAAACGCTTCCTTCTGCAAACACATGCCAGCGAGGAGGCCAAATGCATCAAGCGAGATGTTCTCTTTCTCTCAAATGCCTGAAAACACACACTGCTAGATATTTGTTCAGAGCTCTGTTGACAGACAGGTAAGTGGTCACCATTTGGAGAGCCACTTCTGCGGCGGGTGCTAAAAGGCCGCTTCAGTCTGCACAAATGGAAAAGAGGCTCATTACGCTCTCAGCTGGGCCCTTAACACAAACCAGCTAAAGGAACTGTCAACTAGCCAGCAACATAAACACATATGGCACAAACAATCCGCTGCAAATCGCACACGCTCAGT
This sequence comes from Danio tinwini, assembly GCA_903798205.1. Lineage (NCBI taxonomy): Eukaryota > Metazoa > Chordata > Actinopteri > Cypriniformes > Danionidae > Danio > Danio tinwini. The sequence goes on along the minus strand of CAIGQZ010032248.1, from coordinate 3,885,011 downwards.
CTCTTAAACAGGGCACGCTCTGCATCGAGAACTTGCTTGAAATCTTGCAATCTTCAGGACTGGATTGAGAGCTCAGTGCAAGAACAAACAAATCATTAAAACTGATTTGTTAGCTTATTAAACAGTAAAGCTCTATTTAGCACAGGAGAGCAAATGCAGACGGTGCAATGATGTGTACTCGTTCGGTGGAGGGAGTTCAGGGTTAGTTTGGGATGTTGGGAAAAAAATAAGAAAGGCGAAGAGCTAAATTGCAGCTGAACAACAAATGTGGCCCATGGCGGAAACCATAAAAGGCAACGTGCGGCATCTGTTTAAATTCACCCAACAAAATGTGCGTTGGCTTAAAAATGCAATGCACAAATATATGGCGCTCAAAACAACTGGTCAATATTGCACAATTATTACTTTGTGTGTGTGTGTGAATTCTGAGTAAATTAACACCGCAGAATGTAACTTATTTATGGTATACATTAATATAAGCCATTAAAAGCTGCATTAGGAAGAACTAACACTAATATTTGAGATTGAGTTTATGGAGGGATTTATTTGGCTATAGATATTTCCATACAGCAGTGACTTACAGTAAAGTGCACATCTCACCCAAGTGGCAAATACCATGTCAGGTTGGCCAGACTGCACATTACTACTTAAACTAGTACAATCTAAAAAAGAAATGCTGGGTTGCTGTAAGCTAACGTTGGGTCAAATATGGAAATACGGGGTTATTGTTTTCTAAATAAATGTAAATTACACTTTTTAACTCAATGGTTGGGTTTGTCCATATTTGACCCAAAGTTTGATTGCCAACAACCCAGCATTTCTTAGAATGTGGGGTAAACATCCTGGTAAGAGAGTTGGTTTAAAAAAGCTAGGGAAATCTTAACAGCTATTTATGTGGGGGAAAAAACTTGATGTATTGCAAGTCAACTTTTTGATTGATCCAATATTGGGGAAACATCTTAGTAAATTTAGTACACTCAAAAAAAATGCTGTGTTGTATTAACCCAACATTGGGTCAAACATGGACAAACACATCAATTAAAAAAAATGAATTGAAATGAAATGGAAAGAAATTTACCAAAAGATGGTTTTGTCCATATTTGACCCAACGTTGGATTACAAACAACCCAGCATTTATTGGATTGCAAGGCAAACTTCCCCATAACAGATTTAGTTAGAAAGCTGGAGAAATTAACAACTATTATTGTGGGAAAACAAATCTTTGATGTGTTGTAAGTTACCTTTTGATTGGTCCGATATTGAGGAAACATCTCAGTAAATTTAAAACTTACACTTTAAGAAATGCCACATTGTATTAACCCAACATTGGGTTAAACATGGACAAACACAACAGTTTAAAAATGAATTGATATTCCATTGAAAGAAATTAACCAAAAGTTGGTTTTGTCCATTTTTGACCTAATGTTGGATTACAAACAAGCCAGCATTTATTAGTGTATGGTAGACTTCCCGATAGCAAAGTTAGTTAAGAAGCTAGGGAAATTTTTGCAACTATTAATGTGGTAAAACAAATCTGATGTGTTTTAAGTCACCTTTTTGTGGAAAAATCTAAGAAATGCAGTGTTGTATTAACCCATTAACCAAACGATAGTTTTGTCCATATTTGACCCAAGGTTGGATTACAAACAACCCAGCATTTATGTGCATAGGCTAAACTTCCAGGTAACAGAGTTAGATAAGAATCTAGAGGATTTTTTTTTTTTTTTACGTTTTAAAACCATTAATGTGGGAAAACAAATCTTTAATGTGTTGGAAGTCAAGTTAAAGATGTTTTAGGGAAACATCTCAGTACACTAAAAAATGCTGTGTTGTATTAACCCAACACTGGGTCAAGCATAGACAAACATATCAGTTAAAAACAGTTTAAAAACATAAATTGCAATTCAATTGAAAGAAATTAACCAAAGCATGGTTTTCTCCATGTTTGACCCAACGTTGGGTTAAAACAACCCAGCTATTTTTTTTTAAGTGTAAAGAAAAAAGTCAGATTTGGCTTCAAATAATCCAATTAAAATGTAAACAAAATTGGAGCACAATTTAGTTACTTCAACAGTTGACTAAACAAAGACCCACCACAACATCTGGCATGCATATAGTATCTTTCAGGAGATAAAATATACAAAACAGAAAGAAACGCTCAGAACAACAATCACTTCTAAACACATCTCGACCTATATATACACACATCTTTTTGAGAAGTTTAACCTTTCTGAAAGGAGCTAAAACATAAGACAACCAAAGCAAGCAGCAGAACTTGAAGAGGCAGTTTGGGCTGAACTGACTAAGACCAACCTGAAGTGCAGCATTTCTGTTTAACGAAACCTGTCCATTAATAGGAACTCTGAGGAACAATAAAAATGTGTAAAGCATCATTTTAACTCACTTGCATAAGCGTAGGGTGAACTAAAAATACATTTGCATATTTATGAGGAGACCAACAACAAAAATACTTGGGTCTCACTGACTTGCAGAGACAGACATTTCTAAAATGCTAATTATTTCAGCAATGAGATAGAAATTATATCCATATGATGAGAATGCATTAAACATCCTATTGTTGTGAGAATGAAAATTAATCCCCATGTAATGTCCTGTCACATTTACATCAGACTAATAACTTTACATGCATTTAAATATAAAGACCCTGCTAGTTTTGTTCATCTTTAATTTTGCTTGCACACTACACAAACGCAAAAATACATAAACAAATAAATTATATATATATAATATATATATATATTTTTTACATAATTACTATTTAATGCTGTATTGACTGTGAAGACTATGAAAAATAAGTTAATACAAAACAATAACTTCTTTTATTATTGGTTTAAACAATATTAATGTCACAAAATCAGAGACCAAAATGGATCCAAATTAAGTAAAACCACGAAGAGTTAAGAAAGTTTGAGGAAAGGTAGTTTGGGCGGGAAGATCACTCAACGTCACTGCTTCACCTGAGGAAACTGGTTGTTTTTATCGGCAAATATGTATGCAATACATGACAAATTAAGCATTATTATAGCATAACCAACGGTTTATAAACAGTAAAACAACAACTCCCATTCAAATATATGAACATTAATTCGGTACAAATATGAAAAGGGTCTAAAAGGAAACTATCAAAATAGTTTTTAATATTATAAAAAAAAAACTAAAGTTAACGGTCATTAAAACAACAACAACTCCCATGCAAAATAATGAACGTTATTAAATGTTGTGTTCGCTTAGCCTAATTCGGTAACGTTATATGAAGTGTTTGAGGGCAAATACGTGTACACATAAATCAGTTAACACATTAACGAGTTTCATAATTGTTTTACCGTTGTTTATATTCTTATATTATTCAAGATAATACATTTGCCCGTGTGTTGTTTACACCACATGTAACGTTACAACAGTAAAGAGGAGTTTTATAAATAAAGACCATCGTGTTTAATGTATTCGTTAATCTACTCTTAATTCAATCACCTCACAGAAATCAGTTTATACATTAAATCTCGAGCAAAGCCTGTCAAGTCAAACAAACGTAATCAAACTTACCTGATAACGTCGAAAAGGGGGTGAACGATCTCTCCAAACACTTCTGCCGTTTCTCTCTGACAATTTCCCTGCAACAACAAAAACTCTTTTCTTATTTTCAGTCACAAGTGTTTGGAAAATCCCGCTAGCAAAGTAAACACGAGCCTGTGCGAACGAGCGTGACATTTTCGACCCAACTTCAACGCGCAACAATGGAAGCGTAAGTTGGATTAATGTTTCTTAACTTAAAAGTGTAATTCAGAGGCAAAAGTTTCCGGCTAATACGCTAAAATCGGCTCCCTGGCTCTCTCACACGCACAATTACAGCATATCCACATGGAATTCTGTCCCTCATCCCACCCAACGCAGGGAGTTCCGAGGAAAAATGCAAAATATGACAAAGATCCGAAAACTTCGGCATGAAAAACGCGATCAGACAAAGGGAACGAGTGAATCTAAAAACTCACCTTTATTAGGAAACACCTCTACCGATAGAGCAGGACGAGGTTTATTTCGCTAAAGTTATATTTAACTCGGTGCTCTTTTGTTTTCTGTAATATTTCTCCCGGTTTGACAGTAAAGGTGGAATGCGAAGTATGGGTTTGGTATGAAATTCACGCACTTCAGTGAAAAACGAAGGAGGGAAAAAAGTTTAAGGAGGGGCCACTGCTGGGCGTCAATCAACACGACGAGGGGTGGAGACTTCCCATAAGCCACGCCCACCTTGGGACACAGGAGAAAAGACGCTGGGATTGAGCTACTGTGCTTAAAGCTACAAATCACTGCAGAGAAAAGGGGAAGAAAATCAATATTTTTTATATATAAATATTTAACTTTTTTATTTAAATAACATTGTAAATAAAATCTTTTTATAGATTCAAATGACTTTAAATGAATAGTTGATTATAATTCTCTAATTGTGTGTCTTTAGCAATTATTTACAGGATTGTACAGTAGTTCTTTCCCTCAGTGAAGTAGGCCTACTCAGTATATATTATGCTGAACCCTAGTGCTAAAGTAAGTCACAACTGTATGTTTACTGTATTTGAAATACATGGTGAGTATTTATTTCATGTAGTGGAGAGCGGGGACAAAAGTAAAATTTTTCATAAAAAACCTAATAATGTTTTTAGCAGAAATATATGTTTGCTGTGGTTACTAACTCACAAGAGCGCTCTATCAAAATCAGGCATTGTTTTATATCAATGTAGAACAACTCCAATATAACCTAATTTTAAATAAGTTTCACATTATTACTTTTGACTCCATCAGCAGGGACGAAAGTAACACATGGGTGGGTCAAAAGTAATAACATTATTTGCTAGATTTACTGGCTTAATTTAGTTCATTTTAAATATATCCGACTATAACATTGTTAGTATTCACTGCAAACATATTTTGTCCTTTATTTTTGCAAAAAAACAATGTTAAACAGTATTTTTATTTCAAATTTCAGCTCCATCAAATGTTTCAAAAGCAATCCAACAGTGCACAATGTTAACATTTCTGCAATTTTTGAATATGTTTTATTATTATTGGCAATATGCATTAATCTTATAAAACATCAGAATCCAAACACTGCAAACTCTAATGTGGAAGTGAAAAATGAGGTTTGTCTATTAGCAGTGGGACACAAATCATCACCTTGGAATTATAAGGTTCTGTCTGGGTTCTGAATGTTTTTGAGATATTGAGCTTCAAAGTTTTTGCATTCCATACCAAACAGTATGTGTGTAACATCTTTTTTTTTTTTTTTAATAAAACGTCTTACAATGTAAACAACTTATATAAAAACATCCCATAATGTAAATAAGTTGTCATTTAATAAGAATATGTCAATAACTCAATTTTGACAAAAAAGTCAGATTGCACCTTATAACTCTGAGGTGACGAAATAACAGTGTTACTGTCGTCCCCACAGGAGCTCTTGCCATTTAAAGCTGATTTACTTTTAAACTAAAAAACCCAGAAATTGCAAACTCTAGGACGTGTTATTGCACTAAATAACCAGTAGATTGATCATTAGTGTGACACATGAAAAGAGAAACACAACTTGTAATAAGGAAAAAAGAACTGCAACAATAAATTACTTTTAGCACTTAAAAACAGAAATTCAGAGCTAACAGCAGGACACGGTCCTGAAATCAGCTGATATTTGGCAGCTCCATCAATGGTTGCATGCTGAATGTGCTGTTATAGCCTGGAAAGCAAATGTTGTCAGGGCTTAAAAAAAAAAATCGATTTGGTACTTTCATCCCTGCAGTTACTTCCATCCTCGCTCTCCCCTACCTTCTAGATTAAGCTTAAAGAATGCATAAAAACTTTATAAAGTTAATTAAAGTGACCTTATTACAATAAAATATTATTTTAAAAGATTGCTATTGTTGTTTATATATTACAAAAATAACTAATTTGTGCACAAACTTTATATATAAGCGCATACATTTCCAAGCATCAAACAATGTTTAATACAGCTTTATTTTTTACATACATCAACTAGTCCTGTTTATTTTTTACTGAGCAAAACAAAATTCACAATGATAAGACATTCAGTTAACAAGTTTATTTGAAATATCTCCTTATGTTAAAAGATATCCTTCAAACCATTATGTTTTGCTATTTGTCATAAGGTTCATTCGTTTGTTCATTTTCCTTCAGCTTAGTCTACATTTTAGAGGTTGCCACAGCGGAATGAACCAACAATTATTCCAGCATATGTTTTACGCAGCGGATGCACTTACAGCCGCAACCCAGTACTAAGAAACACACTCCTTCACATTCACACACTCATACACTGCAACCAATTTTGTTTTCCTAATTCACCTATAGCGCATGCGTTTGGACTGTGGGGTAAACCGGAGCACCCGGAGGAAACCCACGCCAACACAGGGAGAACATGCAAACTCCACACAAAAATTCCAACTGGCCCAACCAGGACTCGAACCAGCGACCTTCTTGCTGTGAGGTGACAGTGCTAACCACTGAGCCACAATTGCTGCCATCATAAGGTTTTGATTTGTAATCATTTAAAATATAATAAACTAAGTTCCCTTATTGGTTCCAATTGGTAACGCCTTCGTGTGCTCTCACCCACTGGAGGGGGTAGGCGGGTCTGTGACCAGCGCTTTTCACAGCTGCAGGACGGATGGCTGCCCGCCCTTACCAGACTATATTCACATCCCCTGTTCCAATTCCCTGTTGCGATGTTTTGTCTTGTCTATGTGTTTATGTGCTACTGCCAAGGCTTTTTTAATTCCCTGGTCACACTCTGCCCTAATTTAAGAGCAGGGTGAGAGGGAGTTTTTTTTTGCCTATCTTTCCTTATGTATCTTGCTTCCTTTTTTTCTAAATGCTACCTCCCGTTGACCTGTCTCTCCCTGAAATGTGATGTTTGTGTATGGTCGGGGGGGTCCAATTTCACTATATGTCAGTGTATGTGAATACATGGAGGTATATGTGACAAATAAAGGCTTGATTGACTGATTGATTGATTGATTGATTGGTTTATTTTAACAAGCACATGTCAGAATAAGTATGTCGTTTCACTTTTATCCAATGTATTGTATGCTGAATGACAGTGGAACATTTTTCACATGTATCCAATATATTTTAGTTAATTTTAACCAAGTTTTAATTCAAGTTTTTGAAACATTTAAGGGGACACTTCATTTGCATCTAACATGCATTCTATGTATGAACCAATTTTGTGAATTAAATCTGATGAGGATATCAAAATGGGTCATCTTGGACAAATACTTTATATAATTCATTCATTTTCCTTCGACTTGGTCCCTTATTAATCAGTGGAATGAACCGCCAACTATTCTAGCATATGTTTTACGCAGCGGATGCCTTTCCAGCTGCAACCCAGTACTGGGAAACACTCATACACTCTCATATTCACACTCATACACTACGGCCAATTTAGTTTATCCAATTCACTTATAGCACATGTAGCCTAGTGGTACTGTGTGCCGACATATAGCACAGAAGTTTCCCTGCTCAAGGTCCTTTGCCAATCCTTTCCCTCTCTCTGCTCCCAATCCTTTCCTGTCTGAAATCTCCACTGTCCTAGATCATAATAAAAGTTAAATAAATATTGAAAAAAAAAAGAAAAGAAATGTCAACTGGTCCAGTTGGGACTCGAACCAGCAACCTTCTTGTTGAGAGGTGACATTGCTAACCGTGCCACCCTATTATATATAATATTTAAAATATTTCCCAAGTGATGTTTAATAGAGCAAGGACAATTTTTTCACAATTTTTCCTACACTGTAAAACCCAACAGTCAACTTTCTCAAATAAAATGAGTGTAGTTAACTCAAAAGTTAATTCTACTCATTTGAAAAGAGTTTTGAACTCAGTGTTGAAGGTAATGACTTAATTAAATTCCGCTTTACTTCATCTTAAATAGAGTAAGTTCACAGTACTCATATACTAGATTAGTTTTTTTTACTCAAATGGTTTGTTGCAATTGGTTTTCTCAAACAGTTTGAGTTGCCTTAACTTATTGAGTTTTACAGTACTCAGTTGGTTTGAGTTCTCTTCATTTATTGGATTTTACATTGCTCAAATTGCATAATTTCCTCAAATGAATCAAGTTTGCAGTACTCATTAGTTTTTAAACTTGAATGGTGTGTTGCAATCGGTTTCCTCAAACGGTTTAAGTTACCTTAACTTTTTGGGTTTTACAGTGTATAAATTTCTTCTGGGGAAAGTCATATTTCTTCAGAAATATAGTCAATATTATAAGTCCCCTTAAGGAATTTATATTTATTTTTTATTAGATTTTTTAAACAGGTTTCAGAACAACCCAGCATTGTCCAATGACTTGCATAGTTAAAACAGTTAATAGCAAAGACTTTAAATATAACTTTAAGCTAAATACTAGTATATTTTAAAACAAATCTAGTAAAATATTATGCACTGTCATCATGGCAAAGATAAAAGAAATCAGTTATTAGAAATTATTAGTTATTAAAACTATAACATTTAGAAACTCTAACAGAAAACAAACAGAAATTAGGGGGAACTATAATAATTCAGGAGGGCTAATAATTCTGTCTTCAGCTGTATATGTCTAATAACATCATTTAAAACAATCTGTAAAGTCAGTGATTATATTTGCAGCATGGTTCTCAGAACCTTAGAGGGTCACCATCATCATCATCACCTTCATCATTCAGGCATTCTAATAGAATCCATTCTGCATTCCAGAGCGATGAGTGTGAACAGCGAAACCTCTTCACCACAACCACCGTCTCAAGAGAGCGCAGCAGTCAGACTCATGATGTCATTTCTGGAAGGAAGCCTGAGATTCTAATGCTCATGTGCAGCTTCAACATACATCAGGCGCACAGCTCCGTCTGTAGGTCAGACCTGAAACAGAGACTACTGGCCAGATTAAAGACCGGCTATAAGAACAGTTACAAAAGCTTACAAAAAAACAACAACAGGGACAAAATGAGGAGGTAGCTGAAACTATCAAGGCAACTCTACGCTGTAAACTTTGCAAAGACTTACAAGTTTGGACAACAAACCCAGCAGGCTGTGACAGATCGTCTGGTCTGGCCTGAGGCTGAAGGTTTGAAGAGAGATTCCCAGTGTAAAACTCACAGCTAAAGCAACAATGCACTGTAAAATAATATATCCGATAATTAAAAGGTTCTCTATTCGTGATTCACATGATTTTTCAGTTTATTTAGGGTTATGAATTGCATTATGGGACCTAAATCTTTGCTCTGTTGACTTGTCTGATGTTGAAAATTCAGCTCTGCAGTTTAACAACGCAGCTTTGATTGACGTTTTAGTAGTTTGAAATAATATACTGTATAAGAAAATGTATGTATATAGTTACAACACACGCTCATTCTGAAAATGTACCACTATATACATTTCTGGAGAGCGCCAAATCCGTCCAAGGAGCTACAATTGCAATCAGAATTATTTAACCCCCTTTGAATTTTTTTTCTTTTTTAAATATTTCCCAAATGATGTTTAACAGAACAAGGAAATTTCACAGTATGATATTTTTTTCTTCTGGAGAAAGTCTTATTTGTTTTATTTTGGCTAGAATAAAAGCAGTTTTTAATTTTTAAAACCCATTTTAAGGTCAAAATTATTAACTCCTTTAAGCTATTTATTTTTTCCATAGTCTACAGAACAAACCATCATTATACAATAACTTGCCTAATTGCCCTAACCTGCCTAGTTACCCTAATTAACCTAGTTAAGCTATTAAATGTCACTTTAAGCTGTATAGAAGTGTCTTGAAAAACATATAGTCTAATATTATTTACTGTCATTATGTCAAAGATAAAATAAATCAGTTATTAGAGAAGAGTTATTAAAACTATTATGATTAGAAATGTGTTGAAAAAAAATCTCTCTGTTAAACAGAAATTGGGGTAAAAAATAAACAGGGGGGGCGAATAATTCAGGGGGTTGAATAATTCTGATTGCAACTGTACGTTTTTTTGCGGTTTTTGTTTTTCGCAAATCCACCAGAGACTGCTGTGTAGTCCTTTTGAGAGGTCTCAAATTTCTCTTGCAAGTGCCATTCATGCCTGCTGTTCTTGCGTAAATCCACCAGAGGCCGCTGTCAACTGACTGACTGACCGATCAACTGAACCACCCTGCTCCTTCCCTAAACCTAATCGATAGTGTTTTCAAAAGCACCGATTGATCAGCGCCCACCCACTTCCCTAAACCCAACTGAGTTGTTTTTTTTCTTACCTGCTTTCTGGAACCGTACTTCCCTAGACTCGAACCCCGTTGTCATGGTCAACTCCTCTTTTAAGTCCACTGACGTACATGACGAGCTACTGGACAAACTGGTAACAGCGGGAAAGCCGTCTATACAGAGGTAAGAGGTCAGCTGGTAAGCAAGAAAAGGAACAGCGTCATACCGTCCTGTAGCTTTCGTTTTAAAGACGAAATGCAGCCATACGTACTTCTGACGTATGAATATAGAAATGTATAGAGCTACGTTTTCAGAATGAACCTACAACATGTTCCAACGTTAAGTCTGTGAAATAACAACACTTACAGATAGTTTAATACCAGGTCTTTGTACCATAATTTACAAAGCAAATACCAACAATATATCACTTCAAACTATTAAAAATGTCAATAAAAGTCACTTTTTAAAACTTTTCAACATCAACAGTTAATGGACCAATGATTAAGATCCTATAATGCAATTTCAAAGCATAAATAAATGAAAGATATAAACTTTCAATTTAGGGCTGGGCCGATAAACGATATTATATTGAATCATGATAAAATTTGTCAATAACAATGATTAGCTCTGAACTTTTTTTTTACTCTATATTGATGTAAGAGCCAATCACACAGCAGAAATGTGCAACACTAGACTGATTTCACACCATTTTAAACAGCGAAATCGAGGCTGCGGTGGGAAGAAACCTGGAAGTATCACACAGTAATGTTGTGTACCTGGCTGTATATTTTATCAGCGAAGAGAAAGTGACACAAATTTATACTCTCATCGCCTTCCGAGTGACCCGAAGCTCTGTTCTGAATGAATAGTGAAAATAAAAAGGGATATCAGACCTAATTTTCAGCTATCATTAATTGAAATGGCACCAGTTAGCTAAGGTTTTCTTTCCCAAACACACATTTTAGATGCCATTCATCAAACTCAAGTTAATGAATTGATTCTTTCACTATATTAGTCTTGTCATACTGCTTTTCTTACTTAGATTTTTTGTCTTGTTTCTAGTCAGTTAAGTCAGTTTTTCCTTAGAACAAGCAAAATAATCTGCCAATGGGGTAAGCAAACTAATCTTGTTTTACCTTTTGACATAAGATTATTTTACACAGCTGATTTGCCATTATGTTCACATGCTCACCAGAAATGACTATGATTGGCCGCTAAGGTCATCAGTTCACCGCACTTCACTGCAAACACAGACAATCGACCCGCTTGGTGAATCGACTGATCTTCACAGCTTTAAAATGCTCCAGTGTTCGTGTATCTGTGTTTGCAATCTGTGAAGGGCGGTGAACTGATGACCCTCAAGGCCAATCACAGTCATTTCTGTTGAGCACTGGTGAATACTACAGACATTTTTAAAACTTTGAACTAAAGTCTAGGAGGACACTTAGGCGTATTACTCTGAAAGAGACTGTGACGTTGTTTGATGCCTAATATGCTTTTAATTGTTTAAATGAAACCGAACTGAATGATATTAAAGGGATGTTTACACCAATTCTGCACTTTGAAATCACGGCATTGGTTTGTAGTCCACAGCATGTTGTTGCAATGTTTACAGTGCTGATCCTATACTTCCGGGTTTCTTCCCACCGCAGCCTCGCTTTCGTTCTTTAAAATGGCAACTGCCTGAAATAAGCGTATGGGAATCTAGAAGTGTGATGATATTAAGGCTCGTTTCCACTGAGTGGTACAGTATGGTACGGTTCGGGTCAGTGCGGGTCACCTTTATCAGGCTTGCGTTTCCACTACAAAGGGTACCCTTTTGGTGGTTGTGGTGTACTACAGAGAGTTTCAGTCAACGTCATTCTCGCTCGAATAAATGTCTACAGTAAAGCTGTACAGGTCATCACATTATATGAGAAGCTATTCTAACAAAACAGATGCTTTAAACATATTAATACTTGTTTATAAATGTTTATTACTAACATTTCTATGAACATGATTTGATTATAACTGCAGATCAATGACAGTGTGACAGTGTTAAAGCCAACTGTAACGTCTGCAATTATATAAAATAAATAAATAAATGCAACATATATGAACACATACAGACCCTTACAGTCTCCGATATGTTACCACTTACAGAAAAAATACACACAGCATACATTAAGTCCTTATTTGAGTTCAAAAACAACACGCAACATATACAGTAGCCCACAGTCAGAGCAAACCCCTCATCTGTGTCTGTAATTTTCACCAGCACATGTAGCCTCTGTTAGAGAGTAATTCCGTCATTCTGAGTTCATAACAGTCCAAAAGGTGATGATAAACATGGCAGTTTGTTCATGATTTGTTCATGGCATATTGTTCAGGTTGCTGAAACTATTTGCTCCTGTGTTTTGTCGGGCTTCTCCTTTTTTCCACACTTCACTCTCGCGTTTGTCCTTTTCTTCTGAATGGATCAGATGTCGAAAACACTTCATTAATCACACATACGTTATTATCATCAGCTCAAGAAGTTCGTTATATCAAATCTTGACGCGATTGAGAGCTCTCTGGGGAAAGCGAAAGCCGCTCGCACTTTTAGACTTTTAGACGGCCTCATAAAACAACAACAGGAGAGGGCAAATTCTTGGATTTGTGGCTGTTCATCAAGACAACGACAAGGTTTGTTTTTGAGCCCGGGTCAACCATTACTCGTTATTGTCTTGGCTGTGCATTTAAAAACATGGCGGCTCCATTGTTTTGATTCTGGCTAGCTCCCCAAGATCGTGACGTATCTCTGTAAACCAATCAGCGTTCAGCTGCACGTGTAGCTCCACCTTTTGGTACCCTTTCTCGTGTTTGGTACCCTTTCGAAAGGGTGCCGAAAAAGTGATACGGTACGGTTTGGTTCGGTACGATTTTGACAGTGGAAACGGCCATAAAAGCGTACCGTACCACTCAGTGGAAATGGGCCATTAGAGATGTACTGATCGGCTGAAAATATGTTATGCCATTTAATGGACCCTCTAATTTTTGTGGCATCAGTCATTGTTGGGGTACTCTTTTAAATCTGGAAGGATTGACAACTGATATCGAAATATATATCGTTATCGTTATTGAGACTGCATTTTTGCCATATCGGCCAGCCCTAGTTCAGTTATTTTTACAGTGTACCAATATTTTATATCTGTTGTGCAAATCCTTCATTCAGCCTCGTGTAATGATTTCATCTTCATCATTTACCTGAGACACAGAAAGGCATTTCTAAATGCATTCAGTCCTCTGAACTAAATTTTTTAAATCTATTGCAATGTGCAGATATTCCATGTCATTTACTGATTTAACGTTAGGTATTGCAGGCCTGGTTCAAAACCAATGACTGTATAAAATATGGACGTCTCGACAGCGTCATTTTCCATTAAACTCTGTAAAGGAAAAAACGCCTCGTGACGGGCACAAACTGTCGCAAGACTGCTGTAATTGGAGCCTGGGCATGCGCAGAAGGCCTGCCTGATGGAGCCAGAGGAGGAACTGCGGAATCGAACTTCCAACCAAACGCTTGTACATAAAATCAACCACGACCCCCGAACTTTTCACTTGACCGCTGGTGTCTGCACTATAACAAAGGCTCGCTAATGTACACTTTGCGTTTACATAGTAGCCTGCGTTTGCTGTTTTATCAACACAAATGTTTGTAATAACGTTAACAAAGGTGAGGTTTTATATAATGAATATTTAATCGTGCCAGCTCCCGGCCGCAGTGCACATTACTTGCGGGCCGATCCAGCTCGGATGCGGCAGCATCGACTCACTAATGCTGCATCTGACCTGATTCACTCGGGCCGGATGCCTATGGACTCACTGCCCAAGTCAATCGGGCCAGATGCGGCGGCCGTTAGCGAGCCGACGCTGCCGCATCCGAGCCGGATCAGCCCGCGAGTAATGTGCGCAAGTAGGTACAGCAGACAGAGTTAGGCCGAGGGGAAAGTCTCCGGCAGGTGAGAGTCTAGCCGAAACTGGCCCGAGTGTATTTTGCTATCTGGGTGGTTAGGCGTGTATCAGCAAACTGCCGTGTATCACTAAATCCTGTATGTCAGAAACTATAGTTTACAGCTGAACAACTCATTTTATCATGGTAAAATAACACAGAAATCAAATAATAACACTTCAGTCTCCTGCCAAAGCTCTGACGTCTGCTTTGTGTCAATCACAACTGTCAATCACGATGACACGTCCAGCATAAAATTACTGCTCAAAACATACTCTTTACAAAAATGAAGATCTGCAGCTATATCAGCACGATAACCAGTGCCTTAACTGACCAGAACCATCATTTGCAACATTTTATTGCAAGTGTTATTATTTTGTTTATTTAGTCTTATGTGTCCTTCATTAACACGGAGGCGGGCTTTATGACTTGTACTGCAGCCAGCCCCCAGGGGGCGATCTAACGGCTGAGACCTTCACTCAAAAGCAGGCTTGTGGCATATTTGTCCAAAACACACGCAAGCGCAGGTTGCCAGATTGACGACATCAACAGAAGTGTGCCTAACTATCAAGACTAAAAGTCATGTTCTAAATAAAAGCAATGGCATGCAATAGAAATCATATTTTGCATATAGTTTTTGTCCTAACCAACATCTGAAATGTATATTTTAGAAACAGCTTCTATTTCTTGCAGCTGAACAACAGAAAACTGACAATGATCACCTCAGGTACACCTCATGTGCTTTATTCAGTGTTCAATGCTAATAATGTGAGTTTGAATGGTGTTTTACATTATATTTATTGTCATGCTACTGAAAGCAGCAGCAGATAGTTCACCTCAGATCTGGACAATAAAATAAACCCATTGAAATTGAACTTTATAACTGTGAGTCAAAATCAACACATATCAGTGATTCAGGATGTACATTTTATAATGTTAAAGATGTTTAATAGGTAGTAATTAGATTATAAACCTTACTATTTTGTGAGTGAGTGCATTTTCTGTGCCTCTAAATGGCTGTTTTTTAAATTTCTGTTTCGTCTGGTGCAAACAGCCAGATTGCTCATCACTGCAAATCTCGTCCAGTAGCGTGTTGTCAGGACACGGGGTTACAATTTAACCTGCTCACCTAATGTTTAATTTATATTATTTGCTAATTAATAACCACTTCATGTGGAAATCTGAGTCTGTGTCTCATTTCAGAGTGTGCTACTGTCCACTAGAGGTCACATTTCAGTCACGGGCGCATGCTTTGAGAGCCTTCCTGACTGAAGGAATGAAATAGGCTGTTTTCCACCAAGGCAACCCGGGGTGCTGGACTATAATTGGCTAAACTGGCAGTGGGCGGGTTAAAATAACCAAATCAAAGACAGACACTCCAGCACATAACTTGCATTTTCAAAGCAGAACATCTGACTTCAGCATTGTTTTTTTTAGATAAACAAGTGTGTTCACTGAGCATGTTTCTTAAATATCTGCAAACATATTATGGTATTTTTGTGCTTTAGAGGAGTCAAAAAACATACAGCACCCTTAAACAGGTTCAAATTTATCTCCGAGACTAAATGGGCTTTCAAAAATCGTTATTTGGTTACTACAAAAGTATTAAAAAGTACTAAAAAAAGAGCCACAGGAAGTTTTGACTACAAGCATAAGCCTTTTTTAAAAATCCCAGGAATGCACATGCTTAATACGATTTGATTTTATGAACCGCAGTGACCTGAATCGTCTCTATGAAAGACATCCTTACATGAGGAACATTTTTACAAACACTTTTATTTCATTTATAAGCATCTCTCCTACATTTACTGTACACTCTCAGAAATAAAGGTACACGAGCTGTCACTGGGGTGGTACCTTTTCAAAAGGTACAAATTTGTACCTGCAAGGTCCATATTAATACCTCAAGGGTACATATTAGTACCTAAAAAGTACAAAAGTGTTCCTCTTAAAATTTTTAGGTACTAATATATACTTTTGAGGTACCAATATGGACCTTGTAGGTATAAATTTGTACCTTTTGAAAAGGTACCACCCAGTGACAGCTCTCGTACCTTTATTTCTGAGTGTACATGCACAAGTAAAAATACAAAAAAAAAGTCTAATTACTTTTATCTACACACATTAAGACAGGTATGGGTTTTCAACAATAATTTTATCAGACACACTTTATTTTAGTGTACAATTCACACTGTTAACAAACTATTAACTAAGACTATTAGCTTAATAATCTATTAATTTGCTGCTTATTAGGAGTTGTTAAGGTAGGAGTTGGGTTTAAGTATTGGGTAGGATTAGGGATGTAGAGTAAGATCATACTTTACAGGGCTCAGTCAGTCTACAAAAAATGAATTATTCCTGACCATCAGAAGATCTTATTGGGAAGATTAATATAGACAATTATGTTATATTGTATTGAGGAGCCACTATCAATATGTGTTTGTACTAACTGGTGCTGTCTTTTGATAAAACAAATAAAAATAAAAACAATAAAGGTGGGCCTACCAGTGTCAAAGAAAGGGGTCGAGACCGAGGCTGTCAGTATTAATGACAGTTTATAATGAAATATAAACAGGGATGAGATGAACTGGAAAAGTCTATTGCAGGATATTATGAGCAGTGGACGAGATGAAGTGGAGGGACCGGAGAATTCGGAGAACACAACACTCAGAGGAGACCAGGAGGGAATCACACTAGGAGGAAAAGAGACGCAGACACTGGAGATCACATGGAAAATGACAGGTAAGTATATCGGATTTGCTATAGGTTTAGGTTTGCTGGAGCTGAACACGATCAAAACAGTGGAGATGATAGTGGACTTTAGGAGAAACCCCCCTGCACTCCTCCCACTCACCATCATAAACAGCACTGTGGCTGCAGTAGAGTCATTCAGGTTCCTGGGCACCACCATCTCTCAGGATCTGAAGTGAGACATTCACATTGACTCCATTGTAAAGAAAGCCCAGCAGAGACTGTACTTCCTTCGTCAGCTGAGGAAGTTCAACCTGCCACAGGAGCTGCTCGTACAGTTCTACTCAGCTGTCATCCAATCCATCCTCTGCACTTCAATCACCGTCTGGTTCAGCTCAGCTGCCAAAACCGACCTCCGTAGACTACAGCGAATAGTCCGGACTGCTGAACGAATCACTGGCACTACCCTTCCTACACTTCAAGAACTGTACTCTTCCAGAGTGAGTAAAAAGACTCGCAAAATTACTCTGGACGCCTCGCACCCAGCACACTACCTGTTCGAACTGTTACCGTCTGGTCGGCGCTACAGAGCACCAAGCACAAAAACAGCCAGACACAGGAAAAGTTTCTTTCCTCAGGCCATCTACCTCATGAACAGTTAAATATTTCCCTACTGTGCAATAAATGTGCAATACTTTCTCATAAGCACTTGTACACAGCACCTTATAAAAATATACAATGCAATACTTTTTCTATTCGCATTGGTACACAGCACCTTATAATCTGTATATTCACAACAATCTGTACATACAACTCAACATCCAAATAGTTTTGACTTACTGCATCTCTGTTTAATGTTTATCGCCTTTTCTTTTCTTGTATTTAATTTTGTGTTGTCACTCGTCACTTTATGTACACTGGAAGCTTCTGTTACCAAAACAAATTCCTTGTGTGTGTGAAGCACACTTAGCAATAAAACTGATTCTGATTCACTGACCGTGAGAGTCGTCCTTCTGTCTTGCGACGAGGTCAGACACTGAGTGAGGGATGGAGAGGGATTAAGCTGCGGTCACACTAGAGTCTTGTGTGGGAAATGCTGTCGTACGGCGCTGCGAAAAGGGCCGGGATTAAGCAAGATGATTAGACATTTATAAAGCGAGTGATTGGTCCATATTTTATATTTCTGTCCAGAGAGGTCATGTTTTGAGTGATGCGATTTCGCAGGTCAGAGTTTACCAAGCTTGATCTTTGGACCGCAACAAACTGCGAAACCTGACCCATGACCCTGCGTTTCCAGTCTGACGCATTCACGTGTGTATGAATGGAGGTCTATGGGGTGAAAAGTCCAGTGTGACCGCAGCTTTATATGGGGTAGGCGTGATGATCGGGGATGACGTGCAGGTCCAGGGCTGATTAGAATTTAGGTGACTGTGATTGGGGTGATTGAGAGTGCGGAGAACCTGGCCTGGCTTTGACAACCTGGTTTTCACATGTTTTTTCAGGAATAAAATAAAATAAAATAAAATAAAATAAAATAAAATAAAATAAAA